>CM056998.1:119572885-120112562 GCA_029891345.1 Dryococelus australis | reverse complement strand
TTTTGCTGAAGATTTTTTCACAGAAGCGACGATGATGACGATGTAGTTGTTCAGGCAAGGACTCGGATGGACCTGTTAAAGATGTAGGTGCTGGAGCTAATGAAGCAGGCAACGCCTGCAATTGTGATTTAGGAACATCAGCCGAAAACTTCGATGGCTCAATTGAAGACTTTGTAGGCGTAATAGCGGAAGAAGTTGATCGCACTCTCGTAGCTACCATTAGCTCTGAAGTGTCCGAAGACATCGCAGATGCAGAATGACACTAAGTTACGAAACTGCAGAAGCTAGCCGAGACGATGTATCTTTCACTGCAGCCATTGTAAAACTAAGATTGTCAACTGGCCTCCCTACTTTGTTTATACATGCGAGGTTGCTAGCCCTATGACATCATATTGAATTTAAGCAAATCATATTACACCATTAATACGTTGTTCGGACACCGAACAGCCAAACAGCGAGTTTCCACGTGATTGCAGCTGACCAATCGCAGAAAGGCATTGAGGACATCACACACACACACACACCCACAGGCAGGTGCACAGGCTTTAGATGCTATTCCCCCAATCATATTACCATGCAGTTATATCTTCAACAGTTTCTTCCGGAATATATCTTTGCTCAGCTTGGATTCATTGTCACTTTTAGAGCAGACAACTCACTCCTACCAGACCATCCCCTCACAAAACTGGCCCATAAAAGGATCCCTAAAAGAACCCCAATGATCCCCAAATGACCCCCTAATGATGCCTAATGACAAATATTGATGGGAATATTGAAGGAAAGACCAACTCCTGCAGACTGAATCCTGCATGTGATGCCTCAAAGCCTGCCTGCGATCGGCCAGCTGAAATCATATGGCAACTCTGTGATTGGCTGGTCGGTGTCCGAACAATGCATTAATGGTGTAATACGATTGGTTCAAAGTCAATATGACATTATGTGGCTTGCTTACATATATATTATAAGCAGTAGGGGTGTCAGCTGAAAGGCTTAGTTTGACAACAGCTAATGTGAAAGGTGTATCGTCTCTGCTTGTGTAACTAATTGTAGTATTAAAACGGAAACAATGATTGTTGGTCCATCATCGGCGTGATTGACAATTTTAGCATCGTTTCATTCCTGTAACTTCTGCATTTTAATTACTACAATGAGTACGAACGTATCATTCAACAACTCATCAGCATGTGCAACTTCTCTTTCTATGAAGACAAATTTATTCTTGGTTCCTGTTCATTCCAACATGAAGAAATCCGAACCATCTGGATCAACTAGTGTATCTTCTATGGAACTTTCAGTGTCTAATCGATGTCGCTATTGCTGCAAGGACTTTACCTTCAAGCTTACTGCATGAAAACACAAAGTTTATAAATGCCAAGATAGTTGGTTTTATGTTTAACGAAGGACTGATATTTGTAAAAGGATGCACACTTTACATGAACGAACATGAATATTTATGTAGTAATATATTTTAATAAATTTTAAACACAAAATTTGTAATATTTTTTCTTATTAACCCTATTTCATAATTAGTCCGTTATAAATAGTTGTAATTGAAAAATTCTCTATAAACATATTATATAGGCTAGTCACTATGGTTATAAAGGTATTTAACATACATTGCTGGAGCTAGAAATGATATTTGGAAACTGGATTTCACGAGCCTGCCTCCTAAGTGTTCGGAAATTATATTTGAAAATGCCTGTACACATTTACTTACTAATGAGCCGATGTGCGATAAAATGCGTTCTGCTAGATAAGTATTGAAAAATAATATACAAAAACATTCAATGTGAACATAGGCACATAGATCCAGACTCTGACTGAAATTAATGAAATTTTTTAATATATAATTTGCCTTTAAAAGGTTTTAGAAATGGTCAAGACAATGATTTTAAACTGAAAAACATTTAACATAAATGTTTTCATGAGCCATAAGTGCACGTAACAAAATGTTTAATACACTATTGCAATTGTACGAGGGAGTAGCAGCTTCTTCGTTTGGTGGCTATGGTACTATATTCTGAGCCATATTCTTTGTGCCCTGGCCCCATAGCTCAGCAATCTCTCTCAACAATCAGATTAATGAAATAAAATAAGGTATCGTGAATGCCATTAAGAAATTTACACATTAAAACTCAAACCTTGTAGTCAATTCTTTGTTCCAGACTCCTGGCTTAATCAAAACTGTCCTCGTGCTTCTCTCGTTGACTAAACAACATCCTGTAGGAATGTGGTGACAATCTTTTGGTAATTCTCGATATCCCTACAGACAATTCAAATGTAAGAAGACACAACGAAGACCTATCTCGAAGTAGCTTCAAGAAACTTACTCATGGGACGTCTCATTGTACAACATGTGGACAACACTATCTCTTATAAAACCAAAAATTCACACATATTTACACATAGCTCTGTATATATATATATATATATATATATATATATATATATATATAAAAATTATATATATATATAAATACCAAAAATTCACACATATTTACACATAGCTCTGTATATATATATATATATATATATATATATATATATATATATATATATATATATATATATATATATATATATAGGCGGGGAAAATAGCTGTTGTGTGGGTGTGTGTCTCACATTCTGACGAGCAGTGTTTGTGGATCTGGTCTGCCTCTCTAGCTGGTCCGCACTTATCAAATGATGTCGAAATTTCGTCAAGTCTTTATATACACCTCCGGTGAACTGGCGTTGATATGTGACAGGAAGCTGTGAAATTATTTCATCTACGAACTCTTCGTCGCTAATGGCAGTGGTCAGGTGACGTGTGGGTTCATAGACGTCACTGAAGTGTTCCTCGATCTTTTCTCCTTTCTAGGGTCCCAGTATTCATATACCAGTTGTGAGCTGATAGACTGAATCTTAACTCTCCAGAACTCCTGTAAAAATAAATCTTGAAACTCGGAAAAGTTGGATATCCGGTCCTTAGCCACTTCCCACCATAAGTATGCAGTAGATTGCAAACTCATACTCATGCAACGTAAGATGTCAGCGTCGTTAAGAGCGGAAAGGTTGGCATACTCCTCCATTTTCCTAATGTATGTAATTGGATTTTCATTTTGTTTTTCCAGAACATTTTGGAATTCCCTCACACTTATGTTTTGCGGGGTGGTGTAACATCGCCGCAATAGGATGCGTGGTAGATACTTGCTGCTGTTGGTTGAGGTTATGATTAACAGTTGGTAGTGATAGTTCTGGCATGGTCTGTGTCAGATTGTGTGGTCTTGTGGCGAGTGGACTAGTTTCATTTTGCCAGGTGTTTGCTCTACACTGTCCCACTCCAGAGAGGAAGTATAGGCCATTCACGGTAAACTGAGCACTTTTTTAAGCTGTTTCATCAGACATAATAACCAATAAATTAATTTACTTGTGGCTTCGGACTTTTGGCTTTTGGTATGGCGAATGTATACACTGTGTTTATTATTCACATTACAGGGTTTACATTAGTAAGTGTTTTAATGATATAAATTGGCTGAAAGAAAAAAGTAACTAGGGCTTCAAAAGTGCTCACTTTAGCGTGAACGGCCTATAAGGCATTGGATTTGCTGTTCATATGCTTGGCTTGATAACATGATGCGGTTATCCGCATGTCTACTAAACTGCTAAAATCCCGTCTGCAATCTGTTTTCCACTGTTCTGAGCAGTTCCGTCTGTTCACTGTTTTTTTACTGCGATAGGCAGGGACTCTACCTTTTGAATGCGTTCTTTGAGTGTCCTTCATTGTGTGGTCAGTTCAGATTAGGTGTTTTCTACCAGTTTGCGCGTTTCTGTTATCTCAGACGTTATGCTGTACAACGCCTCCTCAGTGTGTACTAACCTGGTGTCAGTTTCCTCCCGCAAACTGTCCAATTGTTGGTTGAAATTTTCTGTCAGATTTTGATTTTGAATTGCCACTTCCTCCTTAAACTGCACCAGGCGAGATTCTAGTGTCTCTTGAACACCACCAATTCGCTGCCTAACTTCTAACAAGTCATTATAAATCTTTTGTTAATTAAGCTGCACGTCCGTTTTCACATGTGCAAAATTATGAGGTGAGTGTTTATAATTTGGCTGTAAGTTCGCCTTAATCTCGGTGAGACCTGCATCGAGTTTTTTGATCATTTCTACTAGCATTCGCATTTTCCTGTCGGAATCATTGGTGTTTGTGGTGTTGTTGGTGCTGCGTTTTCAGATGTGGTGGGTGTTAGAAGAGTGTTGCCGCCTGCACTTTCATTATGTACAATATTGTCCTCCACTACCTCGTGATCATTTCCATTATCAACCAAATCTTAAATAGTTTCGTCCAACAATTCCTGCTCATTTCCCTCCTTTCATTTATCCTGATTTTTGGCTTCCATGTTTGTGCTTATCAAGAAATATGTGTTGCTAGCACTAGTGTCCACGTTGACCTGCTAATTCTCTCGAGAGCCCTCAAGTTGTGAGACTTATGTTGATAACACCCTGGTTACTAAAGCACCTGGCATGGGTGCCACTGTGATTATTTGTTAGGCTTGGAGGAATACTTGAAACTTAACACTCGCGCCACTTTAAAGTATAGGGGGCTTGTGTAGGATTTAGGGGTACTTGAGAGAATATATGTAGGTGTTATCACCAAGATATATTCGTGTATGTAGGGAAAACTTGGCAACCTTGTGTGAATCAATACCTTTTAATTATTACTAAATATTTTACACTCCTCTGGTGCAGTGGCAAATTCAAGAACTCTGTAAAATGGCTTTCAAGACGCTGGCACTCAAAATACGTTGAATTCTAATTAACATATAACAGCACTTCATTCAAATCTCTGCATTTATTGGAAATAAACTTAGCATGTCTCAACTATAAAAATACAAGAAATGCAATACTGTTTAAATCTTTAATTCAAAGCAGAAAAGAGAAAAATTTAATATCTAAAACTGTTTAGGTGTGTGAAAACCAATGAAATAGAATTATGCTCTGCAAGTAGAGTAGAATACTAAAATATTACCACCGTTCGAACAAAATATTATTTAATCAAAAATAAAATAATGATTTAATGAAAAGAAAAATGTCTTAAAAGATGTTTTCAGTAATTAAAAAATGTAGTAAAAAACTCTGTCGTAATTGAATAATAATATATTAATCTTAATAAAAATGTGTGTCTCGAGCTCCATTCATAGATTATATTGCAAATTCAGGTAACTTTTCCACATACTTATCAGAATCGTAATTTCTTTGAGAAAATCTTAGTGTTTTCCAATGAAAATTAAAGTCCAAGGCACCAAAAATAAAAATTGAATAAAGGGTTCTTTACTCCAAATTAAATGTAAGTCAATGTAAATTAAAGTTCGCTGAAGAAAACTAAATCTAGTCGGGTCGAGCGGGACCACTGGGCTCTTTAGCAATTGAATGATGGGGAGTCTAGTAAATACGGTTTTGAGTGCTAATTTACAGAATGTAATATGTATTTCACATTCCGCTTTGTAACTCAATCTGTTGCCTTTTAACCTTGGACTCCTGCCTTCATTAGAGGACAGGCTACATAACTGATGCAGTAAGATAATGACAATTTTAAATGCACATACACACCAGCATGTTCCTTCATAACGAATTACTTTTCAAAAAACTACTTAATTATTTATAATTTCCATATCATCTTTATACGTATTACTGAGTTACAATTAAATGGCTAACATGCGCATGTATATAGGACTTCGTGAAACTTTAAAAAAATAAATTAATGTTTTCTATTTAATTCTGAGTTGTACAAATGAACAGATTCGGAAAAATTAATCTTAATATTAAAATAAAACATAAGATATTTTATGAAACTGTATGTTCGTAACATGCTGTCATCGTTGCGCTAGGAACTAATCAGCATTAAAATCTAAATAGTTGAGGAATGAAAAAGATGAAATTAGTTCCATTTAAAAAGTAGTTATTAATTTTATTTTGAATACAGTTATTTCAAAATGCATTTGATGAAAGTCGTTACATAATAAAATGTTTCCCTTAAATATAATTCACACACTAATTTTAAATTTTTTTTCTCCATCTCAATTTGTGATACGGTGTTTAATTTTATAAAAAAAATTTTGTATTGCCATAAATTTTATATTCAATGTAGAGCATTATGTGATATTTCATAAAACTAGTATATCGCATTTTGTAAATTTTTCGATACTTAATATAAGTGTATATTGCAATATTAACTAAATGCCTTAAATAGCGTAAAGCTCATACCTATATGCGATATCAGCACTATTTAGTATATTGAAAGCATTCTCTATGTTATTGTTATTTTTTTTGCAATACATCTGATTTTGTTAGTATTATTAATGCTACAATAATAGTGAAGCATTAAAATGTTAAAAGAAATGTAATAAACTTAAAATATTATTCAGCTATTAAAAATTCACGTACCTTGAAACACGAGTTATTACTTGAATTTTCATAAATAACTAACTATATCTAAGTAGTTTCGTAGACATAGCAAGTCATATGTACACAAATGTGAGTAAATATACAATTACATTGTAGCAGTGTTTCATCAAGTGTTTTAGAGTGAAGTAAACAATATATATGGCAATTCGGCCGTACGAAAGAGTAACATAAATATTTTATAAGTTGAAATTTTTCAGTGTATTAACGTTCCCGGAAACGTAATTCTGCGATGTTGCCGCGATCTACTATATATAGATTTAGCTGTAAAGTAAATATGATATTGTTTGTTCAGTCGTTTGAAAACAGTACAAAGAGACATATTATGAAAAAAGGGGGGAAAAAAAGCCATGAATTCCCAGTGTGCTATTAGGTGACAGAATTAGTCCTACTTTTTTGGCATCAGATGCGGAAAGAAGACAGAAAAAAATTATATATGCTTTTAATTTATATACACGTTTATGACATTTAGCAATCATTATAAATTGTACGAAATAAATACATTCGTAATTTAAACTTTTTGTTCCCGTTGATTATTTTAACTTAGCAGGAAAGGTATTTGGTAATCTAGTGTAAGAAACAGAAACATTGGTTACCAACAATATGTAAGAGAAAAAACAAAGTCGGTAATTTTGATGTCATTTTATTTTTATCTTACTTTCTGAATGAAAGAAAGTCTAATGAGATCACTTTCCTGTCTGCGTGTGTATGTGTGTAGCTGAGTGTTTGAGTTTTTAGTAAGGACATCTCTGACGTCTAAATTTTTTGACCTTGCTGGGTGTATGCTTTCAAAATGGCGCGCATTTATATATTTTGGACGATATGTCATCTCTCATAACCAGATACTGTATGTTAATAGTGCATACTGTTGCCATTTAGTTTATAGATATGTGGTTGGTAGTCCACCATTTTTGAAGATAGCACCTCATGTAAAAATAAAGTTGTTTTGTTATAATTCGAAACATTCTCAACATTCTCAACCATTTCTAGCCAAATTTGGCAGTTAAGTAATACTATGTAGGCCATTAAATGTATGCGATTTAAATTTATGAGGCAATTATTTTCGAAACGGCGGCGAGCTAGCTTTTTTAGGATAGTATGCTATAACGTAGAAATCATGTAATCAATAACATCTAAACTTTGTGTGTTGACTTTATGTATTACAGCTATTAAATGTGTGTGCACGGAATATGTTTTGTGCGCCATATTGAAAGATAGCGGTACATGAACAAGTAAGGTTTTTATGTCTTATCTCGGCAAACAATTAACCGATTAGTATTAAATTCGGCAAACAAGTAGTAGGCCACTGTGGGATTTTATATGAACTGGTATGTCTTAATAAGGCGACTATTTGGCCACTTTAGATTTGCTTGCGGTATATTCTAAATATTGTAATAAATTCCTACTTAACTTTGTATGTTGGGTGTAGTTATATATTACTACCATGAAATGCGTACATACAAAGTCTCTTTAATCCGTCATCTAAAAAGATATTTTCACATTACAATTTAAATTTTTTGTCATATCTCGGGGGAAAAAAAAAACCAACGAATTCTCATCAAATTTTACAAACAAGTAACATTACAGTAGGTCGTGTAGTTTTATATGTTTTATATAGGTCAGCAATTTACTTTCAAATTGGCGGCCATATAAATATTTTGCTGAGTTTATTATATCTACAAAAATACGAAACACATTTCAACTTAGGACCTAACTTGGTATGCTGTGTATATATGGCCTATATGACAAAAAACCAATTTTTTTATAGAGTGTCTAATTTCTCTACAATTTTGTAAGATAGCTACCCTCACATGAAAATGTGAAGTGTTTGTCATATCTCGGGATATAATATACCGATTCCTACCAAATTTGGCGAAGGCATTGTACTGTTGTCAGCCATATTAAATAATATGTTTGAAGTGTGCTAGACACTTATTTTTAGAGTTGCGGATATTAGATTTTTCTAGCTTAGTGTGCTACATCTACGAAATTATGTAACAGACTTTACCTTTTCTTTGTATACTGGCAGTAACCCATAACAATCACCAAATATGCTAATACATAAACTTTTTGCCTTCCATTAATGAAGACTGTCACATGAAGAATCAAGTTAACATGCCATCTCAAGGATCAGTCAACCTATATTCCCACTCAAATTTACCACGCAAATAGTGTTACGGTAGGATGTGTAAAGTAACATGTTTTAGGTAAAGCAGACCCTTTTTCAGTCTGTTTGCGAAATAGTTCCAGATGTGAAAAAATGAGTAGTTTGGCATATTTCCGGAACAATTATCTAATTTCCCCCGATTTTTTCAGACCGATAGTGTTACAGAAGATGTAAACGTGCATGATTTATGTTGTGTCAAGTATTGATTTTTAAATGGCAGCCGTATATATATATATATATATATATATATATATATATATATATATATATATATATATATATATATATATACTTAGATAAGATTGTATAATCTGTTAACAATTTAAAAATATGCTATCAAACTTTATACGTCTACAGTATTTATTAAAAGCACCGTATACAGAATATATATTTTCAGACTTTTTTTTAGTACAGCATAAAAATAAATGACAATTTTTATTCCATATCTCAAAGACCAATCAACCCATTTATACCAAAATCTTCACCCAATTAGCACTACGATAAGCGATGAAAACTTACGTGTTTCAAATCGCTCACACACGCTTTTTAAAATGACGGCTCTGTAAAAATGTAAGGTTTGTAAACCCCATATTTCCAAATATTTGACTGATTACATCCGAGGTTGATGTTCCGAATCCTACCTTCGTAATGTAGTTCATTGCATGCTAGCTTATGGTGCGAGGTTTTCTGTGCTTCAGTACTGGGTGATGCACGTCTGTATTTGTAATCATATCACTACCGTAGCATATTGTTATTAAGTGATAAAGCCTTGACAGAACGGCCTACCTGATCAGACCTTCAATTATTGAACCACGACACGAAATTTATTGTAGTAACACTTTGCGAAAGACAGTTGCAGAAACCCCCTCCACCGGCCAGTAAATAGGACCGAAAATATTAAACAACGCGCCCGATATAGGCCAACGTGCACTGGCAGCGGCGTCATTTGTCATCGGGGCAGCGGACCAGAATACGTGGAGATGGGTATGTCCGGCCGTCGTTAACCATTTCCTAGAATCAGCATCCGGTAACGTAAACAAGGTAGGGACTTTTCAATTAAATTGTAATAGTTGTAGCATGGGGTAATAAAATTTTTATAATTTATTATCATATTGGTATTCCATTTAAGCTCTCCCGATTAATGGTCACCTAAATAGTTATTGTTTAATCTTTATGTTTAATAAACCCCATCTTATAATGTTGTGCTCTACCTAACCATGACTCATTATTTAGCAACGAACATATCCCATTCAGGTATGAATTTACTGGAAAGCTAATTCGTAACAATATGTTTCTGGTTTCATCCGTAATGGTATTTCTGTCAAAAATTCGCCAAGGCATACTTACCATCTAAGCTGTTACAATATTCTTTAAAAATGATTTGCCCCCATGTAGAGGAAAATAGGCGCACTAGTTATATCAGTTATTTCTTGTTTGTTATTATTTCTAGTTGTTTCTATGCGTGATTGAATACTCTTCTACGACTTCGTTACGGTTTTTACAGCATTCAGTGTGATTGTTATTTCCATTGCTTGTGGTATTAATTTTCTTGCACCCACAAACCTACTATACGAGAAAGTAAATTGAAATCCTGGAAATTATACGAAACATCCGAACTTTCCTTATCGTTGTCTCCTTATACCAGGATCCCCTTTTCTTTCCTCCGGTCGCGGCGACGGGCAAAACGTATACAATCTGGTTCAGTGTAAACTAGAGACTTGCACGAACTTCTATTGTTAGCAGTGCTGCTATTGCTGTGTCACAAGTGGGGTGTGAGTATAGTAATTATTGCTATAGGCTGTTCACGGTAAAATTAGCACTTTTGAAAGCCCTGCTTAAGATCAACTTGTATACATGTTCTTCCGCCTTATGTAAAATTAACATTGCCATGGGCCTAATCACTTTATTCACGCGTTGATCAATTTAAACTGTGAAATTATAATAAAAGTGAACATTGTACAAATCTGCTCAATTTTACACTGCAGCGCATTAAAAAATTCTGAGAACGAGTTAAGTAATTTAAAATGTTACAAATGGTTACCTAACACTTTTTGTTCTACGTTAATATATGGAACTACTTTCCACTCCATCGTTACCAACTTTACTGGACACGTGTAACTCATTGGGCCCGTTAATATATATATATATATATATATATATATATATATATATATATATATATATATATATATATATATGCAGGTAGGGGTAGTGGCTTTTTTCTAAGGGCGATTTCGAAAGTGCTCATTTCATCGTGAACAACCTTTAAGGTGTAGTATCACATTCATAACATTGCTGCAGCGGTGAGTTATATTGTAGTGTTATTATTTGTAACATCTAAAATGCATACGCTATTAACGGTAAAAATTATGGGTTAGTGGACAAAACTCTTCCCACTAAAATTGTCATCTTGCCGAGTAGTGAGCATCAGCGGAACCAAAGCGTTATTATAAGGTGAGATAAAGTGTTGTCTATTAACGTACTTATATTTGTTTAAGTTCGTGCCTCTTTTTAGGGTGAAAAAAAATATTCTGCTTAAGAACTCCCCTTCCATTAAGACTTGAGCGACAAACACGTGTTATACCAAATGTAACCACAGCGCTCTTTCCCGCATTGCGAGGGCTTCCGTAAACTTTGTGGCGCAGTAGTGTAACGTCCACATTTTTCACTATTTCTACATCTTGTCAACATAATTTATGTACTTTTCACACATTTAGATTTGCATATATTTAACACTTGTGATTTTCCGTATGTCGTGACATACATTATTTTACTTAATTTTTTGTGTATTTTCACATTGTTAGGAATTTGAATAATTCAATGTTCGAATGGCAATATTCATGTGTAAATACATTTCGTTAGCTAGTTTTAATTTTTGTTTGTACTTTTAAATTAATATTTCATAGTAGTTACTTTTCACGGTCTCAATATTTTTGTATGTTTTTATTACATTTCTACGAGACCTTGTATTCTATGGATTAGGGATTTACGCCGTTTTTGAGTGAGTCAGTTTAGATTTACGTAACGAGCCATTCGATTGGTCCCGCAGGTTTAAACCCTGCACCCTATTGGTGGGAGAGTCCAGCATAGCGTAGGCAGGTACATTTCGGTTAGAATCTCGCTCTCTCTTCCGCCATCTTCCGAAGCATCAATACATTAGAACAGGACGTCCGTCCAGAAGTGTGACGAGGCCTACGATATTTAAGTTAGATTTTAGGGTGTTCAGTTTTAACAGCTCGCTTTAAGTTTCTTTTTGTCTATTAACGTTGTGAAAGAGCTCCTCCGTTTTAAAATTAAGCAGCTGTTTATTATATAGTTAGGTAGTTAAAAGTCGCTACGTTCGTGAGCTGTGAGCCACGTAAGACAGAACCCCTACACTTCTTATTGTTGCATCCTGAGCCTACAAGATTTTATCCTGTCCTGTTCCAACAATTTAAATAGTATTCTTCTTCGAGATCAACTCTACAGTAACGTAAGAATTACAGAACTCAATTTTGCTATGTATCTAGTACAAACAAGATCGCGTTTGTTCTAGACGTTTAAACCCGACGCCATGTTGGCAAGGCGTCTGTAGCTTAATTCAGCACATTTTTACTGACCACAAGAAACCCTTGTGAGAGCTCAATGTTTTAACAGCAGCAGCTACGCCAGAGGCATAAGTTAAGTAGATTTTGAAATCAGATATTTTTCATTTTAAGATAGAATTCTTGCAGTGTAAGTGTGTCACGTCAGGCTTTCATATATGCGAACGACCGTTACGCCCGTTCACTCCCTAACGGCAGTGTAGGTTCTAAATATATTTTCTTTAATATTGTCATTGCCATTCAGGATTGTTTGATTGTTTCACTTTCCAGCATTGATTTTTATGTTTACACATATATGAATATTTTTATTGAATAAATGAATAATTGCTGAAAATTACATTATGTCTGACGTGTTTTCGTGCATATATATATATATATATATATATATATATATATATATATATATATATATATATATATATATATTATATATATTATATATATAAACTGAATCTGAAAGAACGAAATGTAGGTTTAAGAGTCTTTACATGCCAGAATAGTTTTCCAGCTGATTGGCAAACCGTGGTTTGTCGTGGTGTGTAACAAGGTGAGTTGGGTACGCAGAGAACGTCTGAAGTCAGAGTCCGCCTGACTTCGAGCGAACTTGTTACTGAGCTGCATGAACAGACTACTAATATCCCATGCCAAATTTGATAAATATCGCCAACAAACTGATGAATGAATGCGATACGAAATGGAGGTGCATGAGTTATGAAATTAACCACAAATGTGCGCAGGTAGAAGCTCATACACACGTCACGTTAGTTAATGAAATACAGTCTTAAGCATCATTTCAGTTATTTAATCTTGCTTAATTTAAGCTGGCGCCCTTTATTGAGTAATATCACGTGGCAGTACACCAGTTCATTTCCCCTCAACGTCAGTATTCAGAAATTCAGCCACTCTCCCCACATTAAATAAAATGTATATATGAAGTACAGCATTACACGCCCAGGAGGTGCCATCATATGTGAAACACTGTGTTTACTCCAGACGTAAGTGGCTGTTTCATAGTATCTGATTAGTTTTTAAATCGTATTAAGTTTTACGACATGCGCGAACATAGCGTAGCAAAGAGCTTATTAACCTCTCTTCAGTGACAAATATGCGTGTGTTTGCCGCAATTTCGAAATGGCTCTCAGTAAGTCTCTTACAGAAGGGTTGTTAGCAAAAAAGGCAACAATTTTGAAGAGGCTGAACTCACGTGCAGTAAAATAAAATACCAGTAAAACGAAAAAAAATTTGCATGTACTTTAAAAAAATACACATATTAATGCAAAATATTAATATTTACAAAGATTGAAAACCTGTGAGTGAAGTAAAAGGTGCATTATATTTTAAATACTAAACATATATATAAAATTAATTTTTTATAGATATTCACGTAAGATTTTATTCCGTTAATAATACTCGCGCTACAATTTCGGCAACAAATACTTTATTATTTCGACTGATGGATAAAATATTAAAATTAACACATGAAAAATAGATGATATGAAAGGAAAAATTGGAATGCAGTCAAATGATCCTACAATGAGGATGACATTCAATTAAGATATCCACGAATGACCATAATTTTAATTATTAACAAGATATTGTATTGCTAAAAAATTTAAATCTTCAAAAAATTAAATCGTTAAAAAGTTAATTTATTTGAAGTAACACTTAATAGTGTAAAACAATGTCAGAATAAAGTTTTAATTTTGTAAATAGCTTTTATAAAAAAAATAGTTATGACAAGTATTAGAATAACAAAAATGCCGCATTCCAATTGTGAATAAAAAATTTCTCTAAGTCATATTATGTAAATGTTAAATTATTTGGTTATACTTTCTGATAAAATACTAACGAACTTATTGAAACAGCAAAATACATTTCAACATGAAGTAGATGAGTTTTTCGAACAAAAATACACGTTTCTTTTTTAAGAAAGCTGAATTTAGTTCGTCACACTAGCCCAAACCATTGATACATACATATTTTGAATACTGGCAGTACTGTTATTTAAAATTCGCATTCTGCGTCCACGAATCACGTAATTTTTAAAATACATTGTTGGTAATTATTTTATATTCCTTTTATATTTTTAGATTTTGTCATGTGTTCGCTACTGCTTAGTATTTTAACTTAGTTACTTAAGATAATATTTATTTCATTAAAAAAGACAAGCAAATGGGCGATTAATTTGAATTTGCCTTGATCGTAACATCGTATGTTTTATCCCTTATGAATAAGAAGATCATGTACGAAATATTAAGTGTTACTTTATTTAAAATTCCAAGATGCCGAAGATATGAAAAGAATTCGGTTATTTAAAGTATAAGAAGTATTTGAGGTTTTTGTTATTAAAATCTTATTTTCTATTGTTCTGTAACTGCAATGTAGTTTTATTAGATTTTTCTGGTAAAGAAAGAATATTACTTCCAAAAAAAAAGTGACAAATGTTTTTAAAACTCAAGTTACTATAAAATAGTTATTTTCGTAATTACACACTACTAACCTTAAAAACACTAAATGTTAATGACTGACACAGAACTACTGCGAGTTATGCAGAAATGTATGCGCTGTTGTGTGTAAAGGCCGGACTACAATCGCCGAAGCGTACGCGTAATAAAATAACACTAGTGTTACCCATGTGGATTTTGGAAAAATGCTCTCTATAACCACAGTAAAAAAAATCAAACTAATTAGAAACAAGGAAAAAAAAACAGGTGGTTATGGGTCGCGGATATATATGAAAAGCATGTTGGCTAACCTGGCGTTATGGCCCACTGCCGTGTTTTCTCTGATTACTTAAATTTGGTCAAAATTCGTTTTCACCAGTAAATAGTTGCATGATCCTGAATAATGATAGAGGTTAATGTGTAAAACATGCATACGTGATAGCGCAATTGCACATATCTTCGTTTAAGTAAGTGGAAACAGGGAATGTGTTGTTAATTCTGTTTAACAAACACGAATTGTCATGAGTTCGTTTTGCACTGATTCCCATAATTAAAAATGGCAATTTGTGATTGGTTCAACATATAATGTAGGATTAAGAAACTATAAAAAATTCAGTCTTGTTTATGCTGTCACTGCGAGCAGGTGGTCATCTCATGCCTTTACGAGGTGATGTGGCAGGGGCCATATGAGTGCGTTAAGTATCCTATCATTAACTTATACTGCGATTGTACCACGGTCACAACTGTCGTATTTTAAAACGGGTTCTGCCTGTCTTTTTATTTGTGGTAGGGAACGTACAAGTGCAATAGAACCATAAATCATGCATTTGACCCCATTTTTAAAGTGGAATTGATTCTCGTTTAATAAAGAATGTCAGTCATATCCACTTCCACAATAGCTAATTTAAAAAAAAAAGTGACTAAAACACGTTATGACAAGAAAAGGTTTCCATTTGGTGTGCGAAATTTTATAATTCTATTTGCTGTATAAGCTCGAGAATGTAATTTTTATTACAGTATAACGAGCCATAAGTTTGCATATAAGTTTCCCCAATACCTCTCGATTTGCATGCAGTATTCGAAAAAGACTATAAATTTGTAAGAATACATTTAAAACCATTTACTGATGACTATCGTACAAAACAGTGCATGAATTTTCTTAACTCGCAGTGTAAAATATTATTCATTTCATTAATACAGTCCAATTTGAATTATTCTACAAGAAAGACTTGCGGTGTGGAGAAATCTTGCCAGTGCCATAATATATGAACGAAATCAATACCGCAACATGCTAAGAGTAGGTAAAGTGGAAAATTCAAGCCAACGTACAATTTTATCTCGCCGAAAAAATCCCTAGTTAAAGTGTTATTGCACTCACACATCCCGAATAGAGCTAGCTGAAATCAAAATTTTGCCAGCGAAATTAAAATTATATATATATATATATATATATATATATATATATATATATATTAGTCCTAAAATCTACACTAATTTTTCTAAGGGAGGTAACGGTATAGCGTAAAAAACTTCTTTGTAATTCACTGATTGTTGATTGTGAAAATATCAGGAAATAAACACGAACTTGATCACGGCGGGTCTAAATTCTTGGCAAGAACAACACACTCTCCCATGCAAGTCCAACGCATCATGCAGCGTAGGTCACACCTTATGGTCCTGATCGCATTAGGATCACGATTGCCACGCTTAAAGTTGATCATCATTCTCTCTAATGATTTTGTCTTACCAGTGCTGATGACTTTATTCCCTGTGATTTTTTCTTTGCCAAACACTGACGATATTACCATTATTCCATCCAAGAACAGCGCCTCAGTCATGTCAAACATGTTAATTTATGTCATAAATGAGAGAGGCAGTCGTAAGCAGTAGGTCTGATCCACCAAATTATGTAATTTGATATATCATCTACTTGAAAAAATAACCAGGGAAAATTCCAAGAACGGTTCCACAACAATCCCTATAATATATACGATACTACAATATCATCTCAACTTTGTTACCCCAAATACAAACCATATCTGCGGAAAAATGTAAGCCTCGTAGACGATTCATTATGATGTTTTTTGTTTTACCCTCACAGCTACGATCTTAACCTGTTCTCAGCTATTATCTGAAAAAAAATGTGTCTTCATTGCACTTTTAACGAAATTAAGCCAACTAGGTATCACTCACAGAAATATACAGTAAATAAAAATTACCATGATTTCAAAATAAAGACGGAACACCTCTATTAGAAACTCAGTTTGTATTATCCGGCCTTTCTAACAGTCTAACAGTAAATACAGCCATTCATACGCACTAAAAGAAGTCGGCGCTGAGAGCTCAACCCTTGTTACATCTACCACGGCAATATATTTTATATTTCATACAATAAAGCTTCGCCTACTATAACATCACATAAAAAAACTCAAGCCAACATCAACAAAAAAAAAAATTATCCTGCCCGTAAACCACAATTGGTAGGAATAAAACTGTATCGATGCGAGAAAAGAACTGTTAAGTATTCACATGAGCTGCATTTCGATATATATTATACATAAAATAATAATTGTAGAAAAAATACTTTTACAAGAATAACCGGTGACTTTAGATAGTTATGTTATCTTCCAATTGTATGATTACGGGTTTGAAAAAAAATTACAAATTTTTGTCCTTTATTTATTGAAAAAATTTGAAATCATTTTTGCCGCACTATTAATTTTTTCCTTTCAGATATTTTTGTACTTGAACCGCCTTTTAGAATAAGTATTGCCATGCAAATAATTAACACAGTGTGTATATTACACTGCACTCGGAAGTTAGTCTAAGGCTAAGATATATTTGATTAATTTACTGTTATTCTAAAAGAAAGGGCTTTCAAAAGTGCTCACTTTACCGTGGATAGCCTATATGTTGCTGGATCATAGTATTGTATATTCTGTAAAAAATGGCAAAAAAGGGGGCCACAGAACCTCATTGACACATTTCTGTGCTGTTCCCGTACCTTCTACAACGATACGTGACCAGTAGTAGTTACTGATGATACTCCGTAACATAACACCTAATGTCCGGAACGTATGGCGTTCACGAATCGGTGCAGGATCGTTATGTTGCCCGCTGCAGTGACAAACACTGCCGCGACCCGTCATCTGCATTAGTAGAGAAGTGGGATTCATCGGAGAAAACAGCGCATTAGTATTCCTCTGTCAAATGTTGACATTTCTGGCTCCATTGACGGCGTGCCTCACGATGCTGAGGTGTCAAAGGCAAAGTACGCAGTGCTTGTAGGCTGGTCTATTTCTAACGGTGACGGATGGTTCTTGGTGAGACCGGCGAATACCACTGTACAATTCCCACTAACTGCTGGATATCTCTGGATGTGGCTCCACGTTCTGCTATTTGACGTCGGCTGCTGCAGCGAGCTTATCTATAAGCAGTGCGTCTGCCAGGACCATGTACGTATCCACACGTGCACACATTGTGCCACAGTGGTAAATGTCTACATACGACCGACCATCCAAGGTTTGTCCAGCCGGGCCATACGGTCACGTTCAAATAGGTTTGGGTGGTGATATTCTTCGTGATCGCGTGGCCGTTGCATACTTATCTGCCTCTTCAAATTAAAACTGCCGTTCCAGCCTGCTTTACACTGTAAAAAAAATATTCCCGCAAACTATAGGTATATGAAAAATAATACCACATATCAGGCAGTCTATAGAAGAATGTTTAGCATCGCTACTGTACAAAGATTGGAACTTTCCTAAACATTTGACTTTTTCCTGACAACCCGTAGTAATACTATCAAAATGTACATATGTCGAATAAACATTACCATCCACGCTTTCTCAGTGTACATGCACACTTGTGTGGTGTAGTAATAATTTCTTAGAGTGCATGACCCTTTTAAACACTAGGTACTGGCCAAAATCATGTATTTCAATGACATTTATACGACTTCTCTTAAACAGCATACATTGCCCAATTCGTGGTAACTCTGGCTAGCACTGTAACTTGTCAATCTTGGCCAATACCTCGATTGCTAACAAAGCATCTATCGTTTTTAATTATCAGCTGATTTTGCAAACTTATATTATCGAATTTAAACATTTTGAAATTCAACACCTAAGAGGATGGAGAGGGTCAAAATGGGTTTTCGAGGACTCTTAAATAATTTATTTACGTAATGGAATATCGTTATGCTCTTTGCTTGAAATGATCGCCTGCATAAATGCATAGACATCAATTTTAGGATCACAACTTGGGCACGTCACGCCACGCCAGCACACGCAGGAATATTACATATATTAATATAAAATGTATAATGATAATCCAAATTTTAATCACAGTTTTGTAAATAAATTATTACTGTCACAATAAACTGAAGTTAACTGTCGACATTTATTTCTTTTGGACGTATAATTCTTCCTCAATACTCTAAAATACGTGGTCTTTTTTATATTGGGACAGTTAAACAACCTTAGCGTATGACGTTTGTATATTTCATTCCCTTCGCTATGATATAACGTAAATACACATAAAAATACCATCACCGTTTTCTTGTTATACTTGTACAAATTTGAGTGAATTTGCGAAAATTTTCATATAGTAAAGTTCACTTTTTTCGATTGTAATATTAGGTAAATATATACATTTTTGAGCAGTTATAAAATTGATTTTTATGTCATTATTAAAAAATATTTTGTTATATCAGAAAGCTTTATATTTTTTAAAAGAAAATACCAATGTCATATTGCAAATAAACTCAATGAATAGCTTCGGGGAAAACATGAAGTATTCAAACGCGAAAATTAAATAAATCAATCATCCATCATAGAATACGCATCGCAAAAACAGGAGAATAATACCCGTCGACGGAAGCGGCGATTTTTAACTTCCGTATTTAAGATGTAACTCTTTTTAATCCCTCTGTTCTTGTATTTATTACAAAATATTAGGAAAGCAAGGGCACAGTTTCCCGCCGTGTTGACAAGAGAATTTCAGAAAACAATAAAGCACACAACTGCACTATATGTTGAATTCTTTTTGCCAGCATGGCATTTTGGCTTCATAAGTAAATAATCGTAGGCACGAGGAAATATTCATACTGTTAGAAAAGTTATGCCGATACTTAGCACAACGTCTTCAGTGAAACTGGTGTTGACTGCGTCATCTACAATCAGGCGTGTGAACTAGCTGAACTCTGCCATCTAGCGTCGCCTTGCGCAACTATTCAACACTGCGGATGTCGCTCTTAATCGTATATCGACTCGAAAAATATCAATGACGCAATTGTATTTGCCAAAGGGAAAACAATAAAGCTACATCAGGATAAATATTAATTGTAAATTATTTTACTAAATTCGTTTCTCTTATCAAAGAGCAAATATTATATTACGTAAATTCAACAGTTAGGGTTTAAGTGCCTAATTACTATAAATTCACTCCTATAATACCTACCAGAATTTCGAGAAATATTTTTTAGGATATATTCCAGTTTGTAAAATGTCCACTGCACTGTGCCAAACATAGATGTGAAATGTGTGTGTGTGTGTGTGTATATATATGTATGTGTATATATATATATATATATATATATATATATATATATATATATATATATATATATATATATATATATATATATATATATATATATATATTATATATATATATATATATATATATATATATATATATATATATATATATATATATATATATATATATATATATATATATATATATATATATATGTGTGTGTGTATATATAGCAGTAAACAGTATGGTACAATACGTACAAAAATACATTTTTACGTACTTTCGGAAACTACCGTTATTATTCTCACAGAAAACAGATAAAGCGAGAAAATTTTGCAACAAAATGTTTAGGTTTATTTTCTACAATGCAGCCTTTAATACTATGTTATTTCAATACAGATTGTAACGACCTGCTTACCTAACACTGTGAATTCACTTATATTCTAACTGCTCCCTACTCCTCGTCTCTCTTATTCTTCAGTTAGGCAGATACGTGTGTAGATGAATAGTATATGCTAATGGCTATTAAATGAAAGAGGGAAATCTAATACACACATTTATTACAGGCTCTAGATAGATGCAAAACGATACTTGGCACAATTACAATATCTTTTTATACACAATACTGGCTTTACTTTACTCCGTCTGACAGTATTATTCTATGAACATGATGTGTTACAATTATACAAGAACAGTGAACTAATTTGCTGCTATATATATATGGAATACTGTTATGTACGAATAACAAGTTAATAATAAAATTACAAGAATATAGTTTCACTATATCCCCTAGTCTTGCCACGCAATTATAGGCCGTTCACGGTAAAGTGAGGCTTTTGAAGCCCAGATTACTTTTATATTTCAACCAATTCATATCCTTCCACCACTTATAAACGTAAACCCTGCCATATGAGTAATAAACACAGCATATACATTCACCATGCCCAAAACCAAAAGTCAGAGGCTGCAATAACATTTATTTATTGGTTATTATGTACGATGAAACAGCTTCAAAAAAGTGCTCACATTACCGTGAAGAGCCTATAATACTCTTTAATACGGGGTCTCTATAAAGGGATTGCCACCCTAGCTCCTTGCTGGGTTTATGCTCACCAGAATATGACGTAGAGTTCCTTGTTGACGGGTCGGAGCTCCTGGATCCTATCGCTCTGCTGATTGCCTGTGAGTGGGGAGCGTGGTTCTTGCTTACTCTTCACTCGGTCACACAGTCTTGCTATTAAAACAAGGAGCTTGCTTTATGAATCTATAGTGTATAGTACCTTAACTTGTCGTGTTCGGGCCCCCTGGAGCCGCTACAAGATGTAAAATATTACACTTCCGAAAGAATGCAAGAGATTATAAATTCAATTGCCTTTTATTCATAACTTTTATTATAGACATTTAATATTCTCCTCCCCCTAGATCATCCAGGCCCTGTTATATTCATAACATTTTATTATTTTATGAAGAAATTCACAAAATTATAAGTCGAAAAAAATAAATTTTTAACTGTACGCGAAAGCGATACATTTTGAAAAACTAAACGAAGTCACGACCGACAATGAATATGTAACTGTACAACTATACTATAGATAAGACATAGCAATAAGACAGTTATTAAAACATGTTGAAATGTAGGTTTTTTTTTTTATGCAAACCGTGGACTACACACCTATTTTTAAAAGTTCAAAGAATTTATATTTCATATATGTGTTGGTATGTTCACCATACACTTATTTTTTAGTCTTTTATACTTACGTGTATCAAAATACCTGGTAAATATAATTTTTTTAATGCGTACCTAAGATGAGTCTGCGTTTTAAAGAGAAGAAAGTAAATCCCATAAATTATGCTATGATTTGTTCGCCTGAATTTTGAGAACAACCCCGTCATTCATCTTGCTAGACAAGATGCAAGAAATTAAAATATAAAATCTCGCCGCTTATAGTGTGTAACACTGGGTCATCACTGGTTGCTGTCAAGTATTCGTTATATGTTTAATCCTAGTCACGTAAAATACAAATATTCACATTATTCTTAGTATGTGTTCACTTAACAACTGAAAATGTTTAGGTAGGCTATAAAATTATTAAAAAATTAATAACTGTCATGCGAAACATTTTTGAACTATTCAGGAACATGTATCACTACATTAATTAATTAAATACTCTTGTTTTTACTCACATCAGCTACTACCTCTAGTCCTACAAACACGACTGCTTTGTATCACAGCAATAAGTAAACAAAGTCGACACATAAGCTTGAACATTTCAACGAAACTGCAGAATACCTGCCGGACATTTCCAACAACAATACAATTTCTTAGCTTTTATGTGACAAAATACATTCCCCTCCCTATTTAAAAGTATTCTAGATTAATGGAAAATTCCTAATTTTATACCCAACCATTATTTCAAATGCCGAAAATTAAAATTTAATTATAAATATATTTATTTCTTAAAATAATAAAACTCCCAATCACGTAATTAAATGAATAAACAATATTTATTTATGCCTTTACAAATATATACATTTCTTTAGTAATAATATTTATAGCCTTGCTCATATGATTTAACTTCGATTTTTACATGAAACGAAGGCAAATCGTTCTACCACATTTATTTTGAACATTAATTTTTCAATTATTTGTTAATATATATATATATATATATATTTATGAAACAAAATTTTTAACACATGTTAATCCTATTGCTTGACTATTTAGTAACATAATAAGTTCAAAACTAATATTTCCACTTTGTTTATTCTGAAATTGTAAGATAATTACTAACATAAATTTTACCAGAATCACCTTGCCCATTATAAAATTCCCATAAAGAAATTTCCATGAAAGGAAATAAAACCAGCCACATTATTTTATTGTTTTGTCCAATATATAAAACAGTTGTTTAGGAAATCCATTTGTATTACAAATGTAGATCGAAAAATCACACTTACTTACATTTTCAACTACTGAGGTCTTTGATTTATGTTTAATTATTTAAAAAATTTGCCAAATAATATTATTAAAATGTTAGTAAATTATTACTGTCAGTAAAACTAAATTTACATACTTATTCTAATATTATTTATTACAATTATTACGTTATAAATTTAAAATTTTTTAATATTACAGAATTTAATGAGTAAATTGATATTTAAAGCAATATTAAAAGTAATATTAATTTTCGTTTTATCAAATTTGGCGAACAAGTAGTACTGCAGCAGTTGATGTAAAATTGGAAGATTTTAAGTATGTCAGACACGCATTTTCAAAATGGAGGCCATAAAATATTTAATTTTGTATCGTATATCTCTAAAGAATGCAATAAATTCCAACTTATCTTTGTAGGTTGGCAGTATATATTGCAACCATCAAATTTATCGACACGAAGCCTTTTTTAAAATGTTATTATGTATGTAAGATAGCATCACATGAAAATTGAAATTGTTATATCTTTTAACCGGAAAAAAAAAAAACATATTCCCAATAACTTTGGAAAAAATGTAGTGTTATGGCAGGGTAGATAAATTTATATGTTTTGAGTGGTTCAGAGATTAATAAGCCTTCTTTAGAAAGGAAAGAAAGCCTTATAAGATCACTTTCCTGTCTCTGCGTCTGTGTGTGGGTGTCTGTGAATGCGTGTCCCCGCCCCCCCTTTTTTTTCCCTCAATTTTTGAACGCGTGGACCGAATTTCACCAAACATGGTACACACACATTACTCAGTAAGGACACCAAAATTTTATAGATTTTGACGACATCCGGCACTGAATACCTAAATGGCGGCAATTTTGAAATTTGGGGAGATATTTCATATCGGAGGAACGATTCAATAGATTTAAACCAAATGTTGTATGCTGGCAGACCATTGTATGAGCAATAAATTTTGACATATATATTGTTTTTATTCTACCATTTTGTAAGATGGCACCAATTGATAAAATAAAGAAATTGCATTATATTTTCACCCAATTTGGCAAGTAAGTAATCATACTATGGTTGAGCATGTAATAATAAGTGATTGAACTTTATTATTAATTTATTTTCAAAATGGCGGCGATACAAAAGGGTTTTGGTTTTTTTAGTAGATATAGCTGCCGTGCCATTTAACACATTTTGACAAGATTTTGTATAGTGAAAGTATTTATTACTAGCATCATCATATATATATATATATATATATATATATATATATATATATATATATATATATATATATATATATATATATATATAACTGTTTTTGTCGCCAATTTTGGAACATAGTGCCATACTAATATATAAAGCTATGTTGAGGAAAGTTTAGTTTATCAGTAACTTCTTGTTAAAAATGTCGGCAATTAAACATTTTCCCTCATAATGTTAAAACTACGAATCGTAGAAACACATTTGAACTTATATTTATATACTGCCAGTATGTGTTAAAACCGTCAAATTTTCTCTTTACAGAGTCACATTTTTACAAGCTTTTATTCAACTTCACGTGTTTGTATGTAAGGGAAGTGTCTGTGAGCTGTCTTCCCGGTGCTTACCGAATCGCTAGTAGTCACGTTGTACTCTATCGACCAAAAAGTAATTAGGCACCTGTCCACAACGTTTGCTCGATGGTTGTCATCCCGTTAGATTCTCGTAGGGCCATCTCTTGCGGCTATAACAGCAGCCACCCTGTCTGGCATGCTATCTACGAGTGTTTGCAGGACAACCACAGGGATTCGTCGCCATTCCTCTTGCAAGCATTCCATGAGTTGAGCAATGCATTTTGGCCGCGTTTGACGAGCCCTCACCTGGCGATCCAATTCGTCCAAAAATTGTTCTATAGGGCTGAGGTCGGGGCTTTGGACGGGCCAGTCCAATCGGCGAACATTGTTGTCAGCGTACAAGTGCATAGTAGCCCTTGAAATATGGCACCAGGCTTTATCATCCTGGAAGTAATACGGGTCCATTCCGTAAAAATGCCACAATGTTGGGAGCATTTCATTATTCAGAATGTTACAATAGGCTTCTTGTTCATACGACCACGGACAAACACAAGCGGTCCTACGACGAAGGCCGTGAAACAGCCCCACACCACCACTCCGCCACCACCGAATTTCCTAGTTGGCACTGTACACTCCGGCAGAAGCCGTTCCCCGGGTTGACGCCACACCCATACACGTCCATCGGACAGGAATAATGTAAACCTCGACTCATCACTCCAGAGAACCGATTTCCACTGCTCCAGTGTTCAGTTGCGACGGTCCAAACACCACCTGAGTCGCCGAGCTTTATTGCTTGTCGTGATATGGGGCTTATGTGGAGCTGCTATTCCGAAATAGCCAAGTCGGTGGGTCTCTGTACGCTATGTTCCAATGGAAACTGATACCCCTGTTGCTGCATGAAACTCCTGTCGGATGGTATACGTGGGTTGCGCCTTATTTTTGAGAATTTCACGTTTCAGGGTTTTGCGATTTCTGTCGGTCAAGTTTGGAGGTCTCCCAGAACGTGCAGCATTGGCACAATACCAATCGACCTTCCACTTACGCAGGACGAATGCGACCGTTGATTTGGGCCAGTTTACCTTCCGTTCAATCGCCCGGCTAGACAGTCCACTGAGATGGCAGTCCACAATCACGCCCTTTTCGAAGTCCGATAGCTCTGTACCTTGTGTCATCTCATTGTCAACTTGTTCTACACCGGCCTGCAGCGTATGGCGGCCACAGAAGTCAACTAAAGTACTGAATTACCTATCTTCACGGGTGCCCAATTACTTTTTGGTTGATAGTGTATTTGGTGGACAAGTTGTCGATTACTGGTGGCGTATGTTGTTTAGTTGCTGGGGAAGTCCTCCTCTTTTATACATGGTTGTGCGGGTAAAATACCATCCAAACATTGAAACACAAGAAGGAATTCAAATGATCGACCGCGTGTGTGTATGTGAAACACAATTTGAAGATTCCGATTTGAGTGAGCTGGTATTGAAATGTCAGATATATAGACATACACACATACACATGTAAGACGAATAATGAATATTCCCCATGCCGGTTCAACTTCCCGCTAAAAGAGTGCACTGAAACTTGCCTGATCGCAAGCGATACCGATGACGGACGGAGTTTTAAAACCAAGCTTTTATTAATATATGAAGTATCAACATAAAATTAAGTACTGGAGTACTTACAAAATTTGTAGAACTTGTGAGACATGGTCGAACAGCCGCAATAAACTTTACTACAAATTAATATTTTGTATCAATTTATGTTTAGTATATAATAGCTCGTTTCTCATAGTTAAAAGCATTACGCCAGATATGTGCTTACTACGTTTACGCAAATGAGGAATACATTCTCTATTGGGCCAAGCATTTATATACGAAATATAAATTGATACAAAAATATATATTTGTAGAAAAATTTATTACGGCTGTTCGACCACGTATTACAAGGTCTACAAATTCTGTAACTGTCCCTGTAATTTTTTTAAATCTTTTTAGTTCATTTACAAATAAAAGCTTGATTTTTAAAGGTTTTATAAATTTAATTTTTTAAGACTAAAACTCTTGAAAAATAAAGTTTTTGTGACATAACTACATAAACATTCAACCTATACCTTCCAAAATTGGGGAACAAAAGTACTATGATGGGCCATATTAATTATGTTTCAAGTATTCACGACCCTTATTTTCCGAATTGCGGCACTAAAATAATTTACCTTAGTGTGATATATCTAGGAATCTTAGTAACCGAATTTAACTCAATTGTGTATTATAACATTATCTACGAATACCATAGAATGTGCTAATATATTATCTTCTTACTCTTCATATATGAAAATGGCCAAATTAAAAAAAAAATATCGAAGTTTTGTGTCATATCTCTAGGACTGGTCAACCTACAACCACCAAATGTTTCATGCAAGTAGTGCTAGAGTAGCATATATGCAAAGCAACGTGTTTTAGGTGCGGTATGGATTTTTTTCATAGCGTATATGTGAGTTATTTAGTTGTGCATGTTATTTCGATGACAGAATTCAGCAAAATTCAAACAAAATTTCTCCGCTTACAGATTTTATTAGAAACAATTCATGCCTATAAAGATACTATTTTACCCGCCCTTTTGCAAATAGTGCCAGGTAAGATAATTGAACATTTTGCCATGTTTCCAAAACAATTAAACTAATTTACACCAAATTTTGAGCGTCAATTGTTCAACAGAAAGTCATATAATCTTACACGATTTGGGCGGGAACAAATATTGCTTTTCATAAAGGCGTCTGAATACATTTTTTAATAAGATTGTCACATCTATTAAACAATTTTTACCAAATTCAGCCAATCGTTTTATGCTAACAGTATCTATTACAAGCAATGTAATTAATTCGAACATTCTTTTTTTGAACTTTTTAAGGAAGAACCAAATAATTAATATTTTCGTGATTTATTTCACAGACCAATGAACTAGTTTGCACCAAATTCCTCGCACAAGTAGCGCTGCAGTAGGTTATTTAAAATTACTTTTTTTTTAAAGTGACTTAAACGCATATCTTCATAATGATGGGTTTGTAAATATTTCCGGTTAGTACACCATTTCATTTAAAACATTATACTGATTACATCCGACGTTCATGCTCCAAGTCCGACCTCCGTAACGCAGTTGTAATTGTCTCACTATTGTTGCATATGTTTCTAGTTTCTTCTCTAATGATATTGCCTACCTACCATTTCAGCTATTAAGATAATTAGAACTTCATTAAAAATTATTTCATCGTATGTAGATGAAAATAAGCACATTTATTATATCAGTAACTATTCGCATACTTTCAATGTCGGCATTTTTGTAATATAAATTTATTGAAATCTTGGTTGTTGGATAACAGAAATAAAATCATATTATATAGGGAACAAATTTTTACATTTGTAGTATTTTAGACATCATTTCAATTAATTCATTAATTTATATTTGTTTTGGTTTCATAAGTATAAAATACTTGATACTATATCGCAGCTTAAAATTTTAGGACAGGTTATTTGCATTATACTAAAAAATGTGAAATTATGTTTAAATAATCGTGCGAGTGTACGTGCAGTTGTAATATTTCCACAACCATTTAAGCTTATATTAGGCGTCATTTAATTTTCCATACAAAAATGTATACTTATTTTATTATTTGTTAGACTTTGTAATTTCAAAGAATTATTCTTCGTTCCATTTTTAAAATCACATATTATATCATGCGTTATATTTTATTCCATCTAGTATAGTTTGAATGTACACGTTTAAATATTTCTTTATTATTATTTATATCCGCTGATGATTTTAAAACCATAATTTTGCACCGTCAATATCTAAATAAACAATTCTTATTAACTTATTTACGTATTCTTTTTTTGCTGTCATCAGCAAGGGAAATTACAAATATATTAAACTGTAAATACTTTGCACCTATTGGGGTGACTTCGCACCGCTAAAATTGTTTATTTTGATGACATTTGGTAAGAAAAAAAACAGTGAAATGTAGAGAGAAAAATTAATTTATAATGTTTTCTACCCAGGTAATGTTTGCTGAAAAACAAACATTTTGAGTGGTGCAAAGTTACTATAACAGGTGCAATGTAACCCCGGTTTACGGAATCTCAAAAATACAGTTTTTAAAAATAAGTTTAAGAAGGTCTACATAATATACAAACAAATATTTGGTCTAAATATTTGAGGTGTGTATTATAAAATTATCCATTAAAAACTTTTACTTTTCTTTTTAAGTCTGCTATTGAATGTATTTATTGATCACGGCTCTTATTGCATATAGGAATATATATATATAATGTTTATTAACTTGTAACTTAATGAAAAAACTAATATAAAAATATAAGAATAAACTATTAAAATGCAAAATTTTAAATTAGTTGCTTAGTTGAATAATACGTACGTAGTCTATTTGGTAAACAAAAACAGAAGGATTAATTCATTCTTACAAAATTTGTTGTAACTTTGCAATATAGACATTATATATAAAACATTTGTAAATTTTGTTTACTTCACATAACAAACGGTCTTATACAACGAACATTTGATATGTCTTCATCAATGGAGTTATCTCACAGTAGTCTGAATGCTTTATATTACATTTTGTAACAATTTATTACAATGTATTATATCTTTTGAGATACATTTATGAAAACAATTTGCAAACAAACATACTTAGAATTTTTTACACTTAGAGCAAATTAAACACAATATTCAATCATTTCCCTTATCATTCATGACTGTACTTGTTTACCAACGTTCCATGATTGAAGTAACACACGAAATATCCAGCACATTGTTTGGTAGTGAATGTGGTTACATGATTGTACCTATACGTTCCTTTCGCTGCATTTGTTCAGTATAAATAACATACTGAAATATTTTGTTCTTTTTCTGACATTTGTCACTTCAGTTACTTATTACGTACTAAATTTTAGTAAATCTTTCTACAGCACTTTAGCTGTGAATGGATTGGTAGGTTGCTGGCAAAAAATACAGTGAAATATACCGTAATATTTTATTAGGTAAAGACTATTTTCACGTAACGACACAAACACACACACACACACACATTTATATATATATATATATATACACATGAAAATAATGTATATATATATATATACACATGAAAATAATGTATATATATATAGTTTTTTAACGTTTGATTTATATGATGTCTTTTTTTTATTCTCCTGGACAAAATTTCGTGCGTAGTCGGCAGGTTTCGTTACGGGATAGCGCATCTGACCCGCATTCAGGAGGCTTTCCCAACTAATATTTGTTCCCTATTCCAAGCAATTGAAGTCCATTTTTTTAGTATGAATCCCAGTTTCTTGGCTCTAGGGAAACATGCCTTCCGATAAAATCCATAAGGCAATACGTTATACATTGAAATAACATTACAATAGTTTTTCATTAAAAATATTAATTTCATAAATGTTATTTTTAATGTAATACTTTTAACTTATTCAACTATAAACATTGTTATTTATGCTTTAAGAATCTTTAATTTAGCTATAATTTGCCTAAGTAGATATAATGACAATAATTCACTTGTTATGCAGAATTATTACAGAAACAAAACATTTGAAATTAAAAAGATCACAAAATACTGTTATACATAAAGTAAATTTATTTTCAAATAGTAGCACAAAATGACGCCTTTTTATTGCGTTCTTTTTATACAGTGACATATATTGTGTACCACTTCATGCATTGTTGATAGTGTACGTTTACTACTATTCTGGTGATTGGTTGAGTAACTATGACACCAAGAAGAACCTGGAGCCTAACAACTGACGATAACGCGTAACCACTATGGTTACGCGTTATCGTCAGTTGTTAGGCTCCAGGTTCTTCTTTTTGGTAAGCAATATACGCGTAAAAATTTTTTACCTGTAAGTTAGTATGTTAGACACACCTGTTTAGGAGGAAAATAATAGAACAAAAAATCTGATGATCTATAAATAAGTAAACAACAGTAAAATAATCTTGTGCAATTTTTTTGTCATTTTGAGAGAGCGAATCATGAACATAGTTTTTTTTTTTGGCTGTCAGTCTCAGTAGTCGGTAAAAGAGATGCCTAGAAAACAAAGGCTTCAGTAATTACAGAAGAAAAACATTGACGACGTGGGGAAAAAACAATTATATGTCAGTGCCTGAAAAAGGGCGGAAGGAAAATAAAGTCGTGCAAGCAGAAAAAAGAATGGTAGAGGTGGCGGTTCAAAGAAGAGAGGTTATCTCTTTTCGACTGGAGATAACAGAGGTAAGGCCATTTTCTCGCTCTGACAAGTTTGTCGATAGCAGCTCGCTAGGGTAGGTCAGAGTTCAACGGAGCCAGGATCCCGTGTTGCAGTAACATGCGTCTTCAGATCACAGTTTTTTCCCTGCCGGGTGGAAAAGGCTGTGGTGTATATTTTTCTCTTTTTACTTTTATTTTACTGGGTGGGGAAATGTTTGACCCTCACCGGATAGCGCCAGGACGTGACCCTCTGAGCCGGCCTGCCGCAGATTACCATCTTTACTGCCCACGCAGCAGATCGGAAAAGACAACCCACAGCTCCGGTCTGTGGCAACATGCGGTATGCTGGCACAGTGCAACTGTTAATGTATTTGGCGGCCTTTCTCACCGGGTCCTCACGTCCATGTGAGTAGGCCCAGCGGCTGACGAACACTGACGGAAAGGTCTTACTGGAAAAAACATAGTATGTTTTGCGCAACAAAATTCTATGTTTGGACTATAGAGGTAATTAAATAATTTTGCGCTGAAACCAGTTAATTTTGGTGATCATATTTGGTTGCCACAAACGTTTAAAATTTTGTTAATGCTACTAAATGTTAGTATAACTCTACTTGCATTAAAGAGATTCGGTGATCATATAAAACTACTGTGAGCACAACGGGATTTTTCCCCTGTAAATTTTGTACCCGAATACTATACTTTAGTCACTTCGGTTAGTATGGCTTTTAACGGAATTACAATGCTTGTAAAAAAAACATAATGTTTAAATACAAGACATGCACGTAAATAAATATTAAAATTTTTTACATATTTACAATTAGGTTTCTCGTTTAAATTGTTTCATTGCGATTGTTTATACCATTAAAACTGTTTATATCGTAACTGCCACGATAATTATAAACAAAGTCCTGAAATGTATTTTTAGGAAAAGACAATCGAAAAAACCCGATTACGCTATGGTCAGTCAAATAAACGCCAGTTATGCACCAAGTTGATATTTTTGGTGCAACTAATTCTGTAATTGTAAATATAGTACTGTCCCGGGTAACCAAATGCTTTATGCGCTCCGAACGAAATACTAATTTGACTCTGCGATAATATTTATAATGCTGACGGTAACCACACTGATTACTTGAAGGATTTTTTTAAGAGGTGTGTGTACTTTTACGTACTTTATAGGCGAATTGGAACAACCAAAAAATTGTACGACTCAACAAATTATTTTTAATGTTTCATTTAGTTAAATGCTACAATTGCTGGTGTTTGTAGCAATAACATATCAGTTGAGTGGACAAATTATTGTTTACTCTAAACAAGTACTGTTGGAGCGGATCTATTTGTCATCTACAACAAAGCATTTCACTCAATGTAGTGTTAACTAATTCAAACTCGTTATACCTAAAGGTCTATATAATGCACAATAAGGTAATATTTGATCGGTATTGTACACTTCATGCCCAATGATCTTGCTTTCAGATTACTGATTCGTAGATACCTGCCTTCGTATTGCCCTTTTTATTGTACTGCAGTTTGTTTGATATGTCCTTTATGACTTTAAACCAATCGGAAACAAGTTATAACGAGATAGACCAATTACGTCTCACAAAGTATAAAGGGAATATGGGTCATCATGTTTGCATAACCAACAAAGAAAGGAAACATATTGTAATGTATACAGGGCGGTAATGTATAGCATGTTACCATATAATAACGCGAATTTTGCTCATCTTACGGTGATTTGCTTAGTATAGGTAATGTCGGAACAACACTTTAGTTGATATCGGTCTGATCTTTGTAGACAGGACACACTAACCTAACTTGTTTATGGTGAGAGGGCGGTCGTGTAATTTTCGGTGGCCTGCTATATAATGTAAGGTGTCAAAATTTTACTGGACTCGGCCGTAGTAGTCTTGATGAGTAGCCCGCTTTACACAGATGAGTTGTTCCAGAGATATTGTTTAACAGATTTATTTTCTTAATGAGGTATTGTATTTCAAAAAGTCTCAGTTATGAGATTATAAGATGGTAATTAAATATTGACATGATTCATTTTATGTGAAAAAATGTATTATTATTGTAGGAACGTTTCCGAAGTTATCACATATCACACTAATTTTGAAATATATAACATTTTAAAAATCGTCAATGAAAATGGCGTAAAACTATGAAAATTCCGTATCCCTACTAAGTACCATAAACGTATCAAAATTAGTGAAATCAGGTGGATGGATTTGAAAGGTATAAGGAGCTCACACACACACACGTATATATATATATATATTATATATATATATACATACATACATACACACACACACACAAATTCACGCAGACAGTATGAACTCCTTAAACCAGATTGTTTTGGAAACCGTGCTGAAGTGTTCAGTAAAAGTTTTTGATAGTTAAGTGCATTGATATAATAATATTTTTCGGGCACCCATGCATATTTTTAGTGCAGGGCTAACTCTTCCATGTTTGATGGAATAGTTCGCCCATCGTAGCCGGACCCACCATTCTCACTTTTCAACCGAAGCCAGTCACAGCACATAATCACAAACGGATTGTAAACCGAAGAGACACTGCTTGGTATAGAACCGTTTCACGTGCAAAAATCCGGGACAGACCCCGCAGAGCATCGAACCTCGATCGGGAATGTCTGGTACCGCGCTTATTCAAATCGCACATCTCACAAACATAATATATAAGGTGCTGAATTCACTGTGATTTGAAAGCATATGTACAGCCAACACATTCTGTAGACCATGTTCGGATTGTGGAGATGTCAAGAGCTGTTAACACACGGCATGAACAGAGGCGTCCCAAAAAAAAAAATATATATATATATATGCCGTATTGTAGTCATCTTCGATACATCTTCTGTACCTTCGAAAAGGAAAATTCTGGATGGAGTCACTATTCGCAGCTTAGTGATATAGAACTGGATGATCAATTATGATAATTGTACATTAAGCATAGTTATTCGCTGGGGCATGTTAATGGGTGTTTCTTCTTGATGTAGGAGGACATGTACCCCCTATACCCATTGTCAAAAGCTGCTCTCTGCTCAAACACCACTACAAAGTGCTGATGACTTGAGTGTCCAACAACTGGAAACGCATGCATCGGCTGTGGATATCATGCTTTTATTCATTGATGGAAAGTTATTTGTTTCGCTACTGTATAAAGGCATTTTCTAACAAATACAACTACAGACATCATGAAGCTGGCTGTTATCAGAACGCAGGACGTATTATGTTCACATGTGAAAAGGGTGAATCTCCATTTGGTCGTCGTAGCAGTTTGAAACGACATCTTGAAGCATGTAAGTGTCTCCCTGCACTGCCTGCGAGACGATATATGGGGAGATTACCAAATAAATATAAGGGTTCATCTACGAATGCTGAGAGCGGTTCCTTGCCCCTACCAAGACACCAATGCAGCTATTATGAAAAGACCTTTACATAGCATACAATGCAATGAGACATGAAAAATATGGTCATGTACAAGGAGTGCTATTCATATGACATATCAATGTGAAAAGTGTCGAAGAACATATACGCGCTTTAATGATTTAAATAGACATTAAAAAATTTGCGGTGGAAAGAATACGAGGCCTAATGTTAATGGCCTTTTCCTGAAACAATCTGCGTTCGGGGGGCCTTTAAAAGATTTTGCTGCACCAAATATGTCAAATACACCACACAATATTTGCTCATTCCTGTCAAGTATGAAATAAAATATGATAAACCAACTTATCGAAGCGGTGGAAAATATGGTTGTGCAAACTATAATATATTGGTACACTGTAGCTATACGAAAGCAGAGCTCACGATGACGAAAATCAAACTAGTGCCTTCAAGACATCCAATGAGTCTGTGCATGACGTTGAATGAATAGAAAACACCCTTGAAAAAACTATACTAGTTATTTCAAGAGGAAGCAGAAATGATTATCAAGGGTTGGACCCCACCATCTGTAAATCATCTAGAGTTGAGATCGAGTGGGTACTAACCGCTTAGCGAATAGACATACATACTGATTTCCCTCACCCCACTACAACATAGTTTCGTCTTTGACTGGCAGTATATTTGTATAAATTACTGCAACAGCACTGTATTTGAAACTTCATAAGTCACAAAAACTTGCTCTCAAGCTGTTAAATAGTACCCTCATCCGTCTCTACAATGTGGTCAAAAACAGGTCGGAATAGGTCGGTCAGCTCAGTTGCTGTTCAGACCGTGAAGAGAGAACATCGGCTGTCGATAAAGTGCTTTTATTGGATGGTGGAACGGAAAAGATATTTGTGCAACTACTGTAAGAAGACCTTTTCTGCAATGACCAGCTGCAGGCAGCATGAAACCGGTTGTCTTCAGAATCCAGAGCGTACTGTGTTCGTACGTGAAAAGTGTAAATTGCAGTTTGTCCAATATGGCTGGGGCTTCATCGAAGGGATTCGGGACTGACAGGGCACACTTATGCTAGGAACGAATTGTTGGTAGCAGCACTCGGGGGAAAACCCAACATAGGAAAAATAGAGCATGCTGTTTCGCTAGTTAAGATTTTTCGTAATTTTATCTTGCACAGTTCGGAAAACATATAGCCAAACTATACTGTGCTCTTGAGCCATGATTCTCCTGAAGTACTGCTCTTAGGACAACACCTAGATCCCAGGGTGATAACTAAGTTTGGAATTTGCTACTTGTATCTTTAATGCTTTGGAAATTACGGTCAGCCATGCTTATGAGTACCCTTAACTCAAACATGACCCCTCATTCCTTTTTGCTATCAAGGGGCGATTCCTGTGTTATAAATTTGCTAGTTGAATCTCAAACAGTATGGAAATTACAGACAACTATGATATTACATGCTCTTATGTCATACTTGACTCTTCGGTCCTTCTTGTCGTCTGGAGTTATGCCTACATTATGGTTTTTGTAGTTGTATCTCGAATGGTTCTGTAATTACATTCGACTATGATTATAAGTAGAGAAAGGACATACTTGGCACCGCGACCCTACATGTCATATGGGGTGATTCTACCAATTTGACTGCTATATCTTCAATGGTTCAGAAATTACAGCCAGCTATGCTTATACAGTACCTAACAAAGGTTTAAGTTCACCCTTACATGTGATATAAATTCGTCATAATAGCCATATAATAAATTTATTTTATAATGTAAATATTTTTAATGTTTTATTTGACAATATTACGAAACACTACTGATATATTCTGCAATATTTATAGGGTAGAAGGACATGCACATAAGCTTATCCGTAAGACATGCGATTGGAGTTGAAATCCGGAAATCATGATGTAAACAAAAGTAAGACATTATTAGATCACACACTAAAAATAACTTCTTATTCATAAATTACAAAGATAAAATATATTTGAAAGTTTCTGCATTATATTTACATAGGTTTTAATGGCCTAACTAAGCAGAATAGACTTTTACATAAATTCAATTATAGTAAATTTTTATTAATCGTCAGGTAAACAAAATAAAAATTTCTGTCTGTCACACCCTGATAATGTTCTTTTCTTGTCTGTTCAATATTCTATATGACTTCCCTTATTTTTAAACAACTTGGGACACGTTTTCGCATACTGTGGACCAATTTCTTGTATTCCTGGGGCGTAATTTTGTTCAAAACTTCCGAAATATTCTCGCGAAGTTCATGGACATTCCTTGGCTTATGGACAGCAACACAGAGACCAATGATGTGCCAAAGATTTTCTATTGGATTTAAATCCGGACTCCTAGCAGGCCATTACAACACTGTGATTCCTTTTTCTTCGAACCATTCCTTAGGTGCTGCAGGTGTGTGGCATGAAGCATTATCTTCCTGAAAAAATTAAAATACCCACCATGAAGCTTCTGTCCAGATGGCAACATGTTCTTATGCATGGTCTGAATGTAGTTTTGCGAATCCATAGTGCCGTCAACGAATCTTGATATCCCAGTACCTCAGCCGACATACAGCCCCAGATCATGACTGAGCCACCTTCTCCTTGAACAGCCGCTACAAGACACTCAGGGCGAAATCTCTCCATCACTGTCCTCCGAACATTTACTTTTCGCGAACTGTAGAGCAGAAATCGCGATTCATCGCTGAATAGAACTTTCCCCCTATGTTCCACGTACCAGTTCCCCTTCCATATGCACCAATTTCTGCGGTTCCTCCTGTAAATATTATTCAATGGTGGTTTCTTTAGAGGAACATAGGAGTACAGTCCATTTTCCCTAAGTCGACAGGAAATCGTCATTGTTGAAAATTTTACATTTGTAGCATCTTCAAATTCCCTCTTTATTGCGGGGAAAGATGCCTTGCGATTAATTTTTGCCATTTTACAAATGAGTCTGTCTTCACGCACAGATGTTGCTCTACGTCGGCCACCATCGACCACTGCGTGGTTTATCCACCACTTCACCTGCCTCTGTAAATTTATTTATTGTGTTTGTTACACACGTCTTACTCATGCCTAACTTTCATACTATCGTTTTATGAGATGCCACATTTTCTCATACAAATTATTTGCCATTTCAAACATTCTACCACAGTTTTTTCCCCATTTATGTGATTAACACACTCGCAAAACCTGCACTCGCTACTTCTATGAAAAGAAAAAAATTCCACTTAAACACAGAAAATCTCCAAAGGTTAGTGTATGTAGTGCTATCTGTCGAGAAAAATATAAGCTATCGACTGGCAGGTGTCTAGTCTCGCTAGCTCAATAGGTACTATCCACCCCCCTGTGTTTTCAACATGTGTCAATGTGATACAATTTTTTCTGCATTTTGGAAACTGTATAAAAAATTTTACTTTTTGTTAACTGTTTTTTTTTTGTTGTTTAATTTTGTTAAAATTATCTTCCACCTAATTCAATATTGGAAAGAAATTGATACTGAAGTAAACAAAGTGGTTTAATATTCCAGGAAATATTTCATAATTAAAATGTAGGAGTTTTACAATCAATATCGTAAATTAAAAGAAATTTATAACTAAAAAACTAAATATCACCAATTTGACAACTATGTCTCTAATGCTTATAAGTATTGATATATCATACTTGTGCTTACGAGCCTTCTCGTCATCTGGGGGGTTATTTTAAGTCTCTCCTTCGACGAAAAACAAAAAATTCTTTACAACTGTCGGCTAAGACCACAGTTTGATATTCTAAGCTTGAAACGAAGGTCGAGTGATGTCACGAGTGGAATCGGAATGTCTCAAGTGCTCACGAGCAGTTCGCAGGCTAAAATTTCGTAGGTAAACCAATATGGTGGGCTTCGGTAATAAATCTGGCCATGTATTTCAATGATACGGAAATAAATAATGTATAGTATAAAGTTAATACAGCACGAGTTTATGTTGTGTGGCGTTATGATTTTCCTACATGTACATTTACGATATGAATAAGCATGAAAACATTGATTATTACTATTACAAACGTGCATCACACACGCCTGTAAACATTGTGCACAATATGATACAGGCTATTTAACGTGCAGGATGTTATTACAAGCACATAAACATACAAATACTGAATTGTAAATATTTAATTAATAAACCATTGTAACCATAATAATCAACCTTTATTCACCCTTTGGCAAACATGGGTTCGGTGGTCTAGTGAATAAGATACAGGTTTCGTAGCACCAGATTCTTCATGGCCTAAGATCGAAACTCTCCTCCTACATTATTTTTACTTTGTTTAAATATATGAAATACAGTTAGGTGGTTATAGGCGGTAACAACATTTTTTTTAAAAAAAAAAGCTTATAAGCGGTGTACATTTGTATTTTGCCCCTATAATCTTACAGTTGGGAATGTTTTGGGATTGGCTCTGTTACAGTCTATTAAGTAAGGTAAATTTTGACAGTTCTAGAACAGTAGTATGGGCACAATTTATCCTTCCGCCACAGCTGTTTTGACAATGAAGAAAAAGATGTTTGTAAAGAAATGCTTGAGTCCAATGCACGATTGCATTTACCTATTTCCTTTTGTTTCCTGTCATGACAGGTACTGAAAGACTAACGTTATCTAACTTCCATCCAGTAATTAATGTAGGATATTATAGCTATGTTGGCATTCCAAATTGTTTTAGTTTTGTAATTATCAAGTTGAATTTGTTAGAGTTCTGTTTATTTTATGTCGAAGGAAAAAGGAAACAGTAATGAGGGGGAGGGCTAATTTTGGTTTTAATTCTTTCATGAGATAGCATTATTTTGTCGTTCTTACGAGTGTGTGGCATTTTTATATGCATTTTGTTTTGGTGGATCAGTATAAAATTTTGCTTCTATGGAAATAACATTCAAATTATTTGACTTCGAAAATTTTATCTTCAATTAAAAAAAAAACAGGATACATATGCATCGCTGTTCGAATTTGTACAGATGAAGCAAAACACACACACACTTTGACCGAAGTTAATCTTACACTAGTTCAATTTACGATATAGACAAATAAAGCAATATCATTCACTCAGTATAAATATATGGAAATGTGGCTTTTTCAGGACACGTGCATTTCAATAATTATATTAAAGGTTCAGAAATACATATGCAAACCACGCGAACTTACTGTTTTTAAAATCCGCAATACCTTGAACACAAGGTTTTCCATGGCTCTGCAGTACACTTCGGCGGATACCAATGTTAGGAATATTAATATAATCGATTTAAGATGTTCACATTTCTTTGTTATTCATGACTGCTATGCGAGAAATCTAAAATCTGCTAACATTCATACACTGAGCCTTGGCCAAATATTTTCTTTTCCACATACACAAATAGTTTGCTGAACACAAGGGCCTCGTCCGTAATACGTAAACATCTATATCTCACGAAGGGGAAAAAAATTTGTTAAACATGGCCACCAACCATTGTTTCTCAAACTCCTCACGAAATAAACGAAAACTACACACTATTATTTTCTTATAAAACACATATTTGTAACCATATACTATTGTTTACAAGCTAAAAAATAATAAGCCTACTATTAGTGCCTTTAAGTAAAGTTTTTTGAACAGATTTGTGAAATTTTAAAACGAGCAATTCTAGTAATATTTTGTTGGTACATTGTCGACCGTGTGCAGACACACAAACGCTCGTCTAGCTTGGAGTGGGGAAAGCTGGTAAGCCGAAGATGCCCGATTGCGCCCCCCATGCTAAACGACTGATAACTCTGAATACCATTTTGGATACGACGAACATTTTCTCAGCTGCGAGACAGTAGATTCTTGACGAGGTGGGCAGTTACCAGGGAAAATTTGAATAAGCCCCCTGGGTTATGCATAAATTATAAATTTGACAACTATATCTTCAATATTTCGGAAGTTACAGCCAACTATGCTTATACGTAGACATGTCATATTTGACAACTCGACCCTTCTCATCATCGGGGATGATTTATATGTTATGAATTTGGCAACTAAAGCTTAAACAGTTTGGAGATTCCAGCCAACTATACTTATAAGTAGACATATGTCTTACTTGACCCTTCTATGTTTTTCCTTGTGGATGATACATATGTCATGTTTTTAGCAACTTAATATTAAAGAGTTCAGAAATTTCAGCCAACTATGCTTATAAGTATTCAAAGGTCATACCTGACCCTTGATCCCTTTCCTTATCATAAGTGGTGCCTATGTTATATATTTGATAACTATATCTTTAGTGGTTCGAAAATTACAGTCAACTATGCTTACAAGTTGGGATAAGTCATACTTAACCCAACCCTTCGGTCCTTTCTCTTGTTGTGGGGAATGCCTATGTCATGAATTTAATAACTATATTGTAAGCAGTTCTAAAATTACAGCAAATTATGGTTATACTTTGACATAGGTTATTCTTGACCCTTCGGCCCTTTTCCTTGTCGTGGGTGATGTCTATGATAACATAGACTTTTTATTTTATAGTTATTATATTATAGAGATTTTATAGTGATTTTTATAGTTCTATCTTTAATTGTTCGGAAATTACAACTAACAATGTCAGGAGAGATGTTGCAGGCGGCTATGAACAAGAACATTCTTCAGGCACAGTGGATTTTGCTGGTATGTCAGGGCATGACTGGCAGGGTGCCCCCTTTACCTCCTGACCTCAACACCCAAAGAGTCAAAAGGTCATCGTCGGAATGCAAAAGCATGAAGTTGGGACATCAAGATGGCCACTGAGAAATATTTCTCAATCGGGTGTAATGTTTGCACAATCCGGATGGAAATTTCTCAACTTCCGCACGATTCATCCCGAATGTGCAAACAGTCCACCAGATTGTGTAGGGTCACTTTCGGTGTGCGAAATGGGGATACAGGCTGCCATTTTGCTAGTAAGTACCAAGGCAGAGGGTCCTCAGCCAGGAGCCACTGGAACATTCAAGGGGTGGCTTCGTTATGTGGACTCGGGTGTAATTTTGAAAGTTATTGGGGGTCATTGCATCAGGTACTCTTTGTGACTTTGTTTTACTGGGTCGACATCTTGTTATTCAGTGCCAGTCCGAAGTCCACAGCCAGTAGACACTAGATGAAACAGTGGAGCGGTGGCTTCGATGTGTGGAACCATGCGCCATTTTGAAATTCAGTAGGGATGGGAGAGCCACTCGGCATACGTGGTTTCATTGTGTGGACTCGTGATGAAAGACAGTGGGAGGGGAGGATGAGCCACTCGTCAGGGGCGTGGCTTCTTTGTGTGGACTCGGGCGCCAATTTGAAAGTCAGTGGGTCCCTTGGCGTCATCGCGGCGAAGTACACTAGAACAAACTACAGGCAGGTAGAAAGGCTTCATTGGGAGGACTCGGACAACATTTTGAAGAGCACCTGGCTGTATTGGGAGGATTCGGACGTCATTTAGGAAAAATAGTGGAAAGAGACCTGCTGGAACAAGCAGCATACAGGTGTCTTCTTTGTGAGGACCCGAGCACGTGAAGGATGGCGTCGTTGGGAGGGCTCGGATGCTAGTTTGGAAGAAAGTGGGGACCTGCTGAAGTCTGCGAGAACAAACGGTAGACAGGTAGGGTGGCTTCCTCGTGAGGAATCTGGCATGAAGGTTGGCTTCCTTGGGAGGACTTGGGCGCCATCTTGTTAGTCAGCGATTAGAATAGCAGGAGTTACTCTTCATGGGAACACACTAGTCTGTGAGAGATAGGAACCTCTGGAACATTCGGCAGGGCCACCTGGAACATTCGGCAGAGCCACCATCTTTAAGTCAGTACTAAGATAGTCGACGTCCAATATAGTTCCTTTGCACATTTTTTTTGCGGAAAATCCCACACTTAGGAAAATTTAAGATGGTGTCTGGGATCCTCAGGTCCTCAACCAAGAGTCATTCCTCTTCCAACCCTCCTTTTTAGATTACTGTCACATTTGCCCAAATTTCTTATAAATGTTTACTATTCACAAATTATATATAAACAGGCCTTTGTACTATGAACTCCAGCCGCACATGCTAGTAGAACAGCGTTACTGGTGAGCAGGTTGGTGCAACTCCACACACATCAGCATGTACAGGCTATTCACGCCTACTTTCTTCTTTTCTGAAGTCCCGCTGAAGTTTATCCAGTTTATTCCGCCTTGTGCAACCAAAGCTTAACCAAGACTAGAAAATTACACCAGAGGGACAACGCACCACAGTAATGTTCACTAATTATTTAAATATTTGGCAAAAGAACTAATTATGACTAAGAATTACCAATGCACATACTTTGTCACTGTTTTGTTCATATTTGTTATATATTACATATTATAATTAAAAAAAAAATAAAAAGTTCAATTTGACCAAAAATAAGTAAATTTTATGTTAGCACAATTATAAAACGCCTGTAACACATGCCACTTTTATAGGAAACAACCAAACACGTCATATACCTATAGGGTGATTTATTACAGGTTTGTTTAAAACAATTTGAAGAAACTGTCAACCGACTATATCAATTAAATTTCCAGGTGACAGCTCAACGAATAGGACATTTTATGCAGTGCCTAATAGTAAATTATTGACTAAGTCACGCCCCCGCCCCATGAGATTAATTTAGCCAATCAGCAAATGCAAAGGAGGGAACGGATTTATTCGGCTCGGATATGCTCAGAATGTACCTATTGGCAATAATATAAAATTAGGTTGTAAAATGGCAGCTTAGTACCTGCGTCGACACGGCTTGGCCCGCCTCTCAGCTTCGATCGAACCAGTCGTCATTTATGGGAGAGTAAAATTACCGTAGGTCCGTCCAGTCTGGATGCAACAATGTGACCACCTGAAATTTATGCTAGTGTCTTCCCCTTGCCAATTTTATGTAAAAGTACTTAATCAATTTAGTAGCAGTTTTGGTCCTTATGGCTTAGTAATAATAACTAATAGACTTTATACATGGCTATGGGCCTATTAAAATAGACAAAGATTGGTGGGTTATTTATATTAACCATAGAGTCCCATATATCATACTTACGATTGTGTTTTAAAGACGAACTAAAACATTATAAACACAGTAATGTATTTCGTAATACACATATCGTAATGCAGATTTTAGTACTCGAAACACAAAATAATTTTTACATTTAATAACATTTCTCGTTTATTATATAGACTTACGTACTGTGAAGTGAAGTAAAGTGAAGATAATTGGGCGGCTCTTAACATTGAGGTCTTCAGAGCCGATGAGGGTGATTGGAGTGAATATGGAGCAGCACCTGAATGAAGGGGTGGGGGAAACGGGAAATCCCCGAGAAAACCCGCCCACCAACGGCATCGTCCGGCACGATTCCCCTTGAGAAATTCCAGTTACCCGGCTGGGGATCGAACCCGGTTCGCCTTGGTGGGAGGCGAGCGTGCTAATCGCTTGGCCATCGTAGCCCTTACTTACTTGGAGTATCATGTCGAAACAATGTACAGGAGAAAATAACTTTCTAAAATGAATATCCTATTTTTATAAATAAATATTCACCAGAACTGAAAAAAAAATAATAATCCGTTGACATTCAAATATTATTGATTAAATAGTTTGTTACTGAAGCATATATGGATATAACTGGGTAAATTCTCTACACTTGACTCTCATCAACTCAACGAGGTCAAACCGGATTCTTGGCAATCGAATTTTGTACCTCAATGCGATGGCAATATGTACATTTTTGGAATAAAATATAATTTTATGCCGTTTTCATATCATATATACACTCATCGTCGAATATTTTGTTGCACCCAGAGAACGTACCGTATTGCAATGTTATTCGGAAGGAAGACAACAATTCACGAAGAACTAGAAATTAATTATTTAAAATTTAGACTCGTGCGAAAGAAATATTCATTGTGTTACGCATACAGACGTCTCTTAACAACGAGGTATTGAGAGTCTCTGAGGGTTAAATGAGGGAGAATGCAGCAGCGCCTGAATGCATGTACGAGGGAAACGGGAGATACCCGAGAAAACACACTGATCAGCGGCATAGTTCAGCACGATTCCCACTTGCGAAAATATGAAGTGGCCCGGCCGGGGATTGAACCCCGTTCGTATTTGTGTACACAATCGATTCCTGCCAAGTTTGGCACATAAGTAATTTTTTTTTTTTTTTTTTTTTTTTTTTTTTTTTTTTTTTTCCATATGACATTTAAATGGTTAAGACTTTACTTTTACAAATAGCGCAAAAAAAAAATTATATACTATATATACGAAACCAAGTTACATGTTTGAGCTTTACTTTGCATGCTGATAGTAGATTTTACAATAATTAAATGTGTAAAAAGAGAGCCCCTTTTTTTTCTGTTAATTTGTAAGATATTGCAACATGAGAAAATTGCGTTTAATCTTATCTCTGTAAACAATCAACTGATTATTACCAAATTTGGCGAACAAGTAATACTACAATCGGTTCTGTAAACGGATATGTTCTAAGTGGTTCTGATAATAATATTAGAAATTGCGGTTATATAAGTATGTTATTTCAATAAGATATAGGACTATCTACGAAATAACCATACCAATTTCAACTTAACATTCAGTTTAACCAAGTTGTACATTTGTAGTACATTAAAATTTATATGACCCGAGTAGTTAGTCACGTATTTTCAGAATAACAGCGATTTAAATATTTTAGGTTAGTACGTTATATGTCCCATACAATTTCAACCAATTTTAATATGTAGCGGTATCCATGATAAACAAATAATGTTCCATTGCATAACCAATTGCTTCTCCAGTAATGGAGATAGTGCAACATGAGAAAAATGGAACATTTATGTTGTACTTCCGGGACCAATAAACCGATTCCCGCCGAACTTCGCAAACAAGGAGAGCTACAGTAGGTCATATTTTAAATGTGTCTGGCTTTATTTGCACTATTGTTACCGCATAAATAATTGTCATATGTTTGTAATATCTATTAAACAATGTATCCGATTTCAATTAAACTTTGCATGATGTGAATATTAATTTGTCGTCTCAAATATGCCTATATAGATAATCTTTGGCAACCTTTTTAAGATAGCGAAATGTTTTAAAATTTTACATTTATGACATATCTTGAGAAACAATCTAACACTCACGTTATTTTTCTAAGTTGTCCTATAGTAGACCATGCAAACTTAAATATTTTAAGAAGGACGAACTTTTTGTTTCGAAATAGTGCAGTATAAATTATTAAGATAAAGTTATCTTATATATACACACGTATAAGTGTAGGTATATAAAATTCCACACATTTTAAGTAAACTTTTTATCCTGACTGTATGTATTAGTAGCATCATGTACGCCTATTGAGAGCCTGTTTTATGCATTTTTGTACGTTAGCGCATACTAATAATCTAAAGCTGTTGTGCCTTATCTTGGGAACCAGACACCATACTTACATAACATTCTTCACACAAGTAGGCCATGCAAGTACACATGTTTTTGGTGACTCGCACACATGTTTTCAAAATTATTTCCCTGTATTTCTTTGAAGTTGGTAAACTCAGTATATCAAAACTATAGAGTGATTAATACCGAAGTTGATACTCGGAATTCTACCCGCATAATGTAATTGGTTGCATGCCAATTTACGGTACGAGGCTTTGTGTGTTTGATTCCCAGGTAACACAGGTGTATATTTGTAATTGTCTCACTGTTATGGCATTTGTTTCTGGTTGCATCTCCAAAGATATGACTATCAACGAGTCTTCAATTTGCATTCTGCCAACAACACTATAGGATTTTTTGGAGTGCCAGTAACAGGCGATATGCATGGGTTTAGTTACAAAAGTTTCTCCTTGGTAATGTTGATATTTACGTTAGTAGTAGGGGTGGACCGGTCCTGGATTAAATCGGGGCCCTGTAGCCTCGCAGCAAGGTCCCGATTTAATCCAGGACCGGTCCGCCCCTACGACTAACGTTTTCACTTTAACCTGTCTGTAGGCAAAATATTGAATAATTAATTTATGCGTATATTACATTTCTATTAGTCAGTGCAGTTTATTTCTCTGTGTTAAACCTGCGAAATGAAAAACGTTGAACCTTAGCGGTGGAAGGAGGGGGGGGGGGATTTTCATACTCCACATTAACTCATTCATACCGAGTATATGCTATTGGCTACATAAAGCACATGAAGTTTTTTTGGCCGGCACTATTCACTACCATTCTCAAACGCCCGTGAAGTTCCTTGTAGTTAATTAATTCCTTGCGGACTTCCTGGTGAAAAAATTTAAACTCCTGAAATTTACTACGAGGCATAAGGAATAATTGCGGTGGCAATGAAAAATAGCTTAAACAAGCATCGCGTGTGATCTGTTTTCTAGATTGTTCACGGTAAAATGAGCACTATTGAAAGCCCTGCTTAAGTTGTAGTTGTATACACGTTGTGTATTCCTCCGCATTATATGAAATTAACATTGCTATGTGCCTCATCACTTTATTCACGTGTCGGTAGAATGGAATTGTGAATTTATTTGGAAAGTAAATGCATTATAAATCTGTTCATGTTTACATCTCGATGTTTTAAAAAACCATAAAGTGAAAGACTTAATTTTAAGTTATCACAAATGGTTACCTAACACTTTTTATTCGACATCAAGATATGGAACTACTTTCCATCCAACGTTACCAACTTTACTGGGTGAATGTCACTCAGTGTGTCTGTGAAAATATATGCAAGTCGACACAGTGACTTCTTTCTAAGGTTTATTTCCGTAGTGCTCACTTTATCGTGAACAGCTTTTCTCAGACTTTTAAGGGGTGACTAGCGTTTCAATACAGTTACATGTTCAGAAAAGATACGGCATTGTTGCTATAGTTTAAAACTGTTTTTTACAGAAAAATAAAAAAAGCCAAAACGGAGAGCTACTTACACCGATTTTTGCTGAAATTATCTCTTTTCGACCATCACTTTTTTGTTTAATTAACCAAATTTATAAATTGGCAACAAAATATCTACTTTCATTTACGGCCTGAAAAAAATTGACATTGAAATAAATAACTTTTAAAAATTAGAATAGACACATCTGATTACAACGAGACCCATAAAACAACTACATATGTCCCTATGCCGTAATATTGTTCATATTAATGAAGCCGAATATGAAGCCAACAGCTAACTGGCTGTGACAATGAAACAATTATTACATAGGAGTAAGCACATCATGCACCAGAAAGAAAATATGTTGTTCACAACACCTGAAACTGTGAAATGACGTGAAGTGAAGGGAAGATATTTGGGCGACTCTTAACACCGAGGTCTTGAGAACCAATGAGGGTGATTGAGGTGAGTATGGAACGTCGCGGGAATGAAGGAGCGGGGAGATCCCCGAGAAAATCCGCTGACCACTTGCATCAGCATGATTCCCACTTGCGAAAATCCGGTCACCCAGCCGCGGATTGGAGTCGTTTCTTCTTGGTGGGAGGCGAGCAGGCTACCCGCTCAGCCATCCGGGGTCTCCTGTCAATCGAAGTTCATCTGAAAAGGTGTACATAAACTTATATTGAAGAGAGAAGGCACTAACGACCAGTGCTTATTCAGAACCCGTACACACAACATAGGTTGAGGTCCGAATGTGTCCTCAGTATGTAAATGTTGGGCTCTAACTTAAAACATTTGATTAAATGAAAACAATACTTCCGGTTTACGCCATTACAGAGTTATGTCGCTACGGAAAACCCAGTTAATAATAAAATTACACACATAAACGAGAACAAGCTAGTACTAGCTGTTGTCAAAATATAATTAAATTATAATGATTAAAAATAATTCCACAAGGGATTCAGTTAAGATTTCTACCAAACTAAATAAAACAAAACAGTAAGTTTATTAAATAAACGAGGAACAATGTCAAGATATGATATACAAACACATCCACAAACTCTAGCCGACCGAGCGACAACACAGACGAACGATGACACCGATATGAGCCAAGTAGACTATGTAAAAACAAAACCTGACGGCACAATAAAGACAACCACAAAAGAGCACTCTAAAAAAGTATTCGGAAATTTACCATACCGGTGTATACGTTTAGCGAGAAATCAGCAGTGGTAATATTTTCCCCTATACATTCACTGTAGCGTTCCTATAGTAGCGACGTTAAACATTTCTATCTCTGTAGCTTGATGTGTGGCAGTATTACTAAACAGTGTATATGTTAAAAACTTCCATTACCGTTTAGGATGTTGACGAAAAAAAATTCTACAGTGAGAACGTATAGTTTTCTTGGCGACCCAATAGATACGTTTCAGGTGCTGACATCTGTTCCTGTCTTCAAGCAAATTGAATTTGGATTTGTATAATCACTTCCCTTTATTTTTCGTATATTTGTTTTTTTGTCCTGTAGCGTTTAGTATGATAGAGCTTTTATAGGCTGTTCACTATAAAGTGAGCACTTTAAAAGGTCCTCCCAACAGGCATAAACCGCTAATAAATATATCTTATTGCAGCCTCAGGCATTACATTTTGGTGGTGGTGAAATGTATACACTGTGTTTATTGGTCACATTGCAATGTTTAAATTAAAAAGCAGCAGGAAGATGGAAATTGAATGAAAGTAAACATTTATAAGGGCCTTAAAAAGTGCTCACTTTACCGTGAACAGCCTATAACATACTTCCTTACAATTTTTTCGGTATTTAATGTTTAAAAGTATGTTAAAAACAGATAGTCTTCGCATTTTCTCGTGATTGTTTTAATGTCATCCTGTGTGTTTTCATTGGTGACCTAGCACTGCATTTAAGTATGTCTGAAGTATTTTTTTTAATTGACCAAATATTCCGCTAAAGTGATGATAACGACAGTAATAATATTGGAAGCTACATTTTTTCCCTAGATTTTGAGGAGATTTGATAGTTTCGCGACATATCTATCAAAAATCAATAAAAACTAACAAACCATATAAAAATAACGTTTTTCATGTCGTTTTGTATGCATTATGGTTTTTAAATTAAAATTTCGATTTGTACATGTTAAAAAGGGTTATCTTCAGATAATATTTTGGTTTCGGCCAAAAAGTTTATTTTTTTCTATTAAGTCGCAGCAGTATCTTGTTACGGATACTATGGCTCACTGTGGTGAAGGCTTAACTTCACTATATTCTGACTTTAAATTTTAACTGAAAATTTAAAACTGAGATTGGTGTGAACCACGTAACAAATTCCAAATAAACATTCTTCTGGACTTTCTGTTAATATTTATAATTATTTTGCGTCTAATATTAACATATAAGTTTTGTTCGATTTTGATATTTTCTCAAAGAAATGTATACATCAGGACTTATTTAAGTTTGTTTCGTTCTATTTTGAAAAAAAAAATATATATTTTCCGCCCTTGGCAGGCTTTCTTTCATCCTATAATTAAATTTCTCAATAAAAATATAAAAAATATATAAAAATTTATAAAATGATTCCCGAGTTTTGAAACTTTCTAAAGGAACAAAACTAATATTTTGGGGATACAGATATTGTAGGAGGACCACCCTTATTGTAACTAAGAGTGATGGAAGAGACAACCTTTCGTATGTGAGTCAGGACTGACACCTTCTCAGCAGATATATTCGTCAACCACGGGAATCACGTTGACCATTCCGTGGTCATGTTCTTTCAATCCAGCTTTTTTGAAATCGAATTACTTTGATAGTAAAATGTAGTTGCAACTACATTGTCATATATTTAATTAGACATAGTTTAATACAATTTATTACCACTTAACCATATTTTCTTCACCCAATAAATTTGATCTCTTACCAAGCATTTGCGATTAATAACATGTAGTTTCTGCGATATATAGTTGCCGTGTGTTTGTTTACTAAGCGTAAAATTTTATTCTGTGCAAATCATTCCAATTAAGCAATTACAACAGAAATAGGGGAGTAACTAGAAAACATATTTTTCCCCAATCTTGTGTTCGACTATGTGTATGTATTACGTACACACACACAAGCACACAAGCACACTACATATATATATATATATATATATAATATATATGTATGTGTTGTATATATATATATATATATATATATATATATATATACAACACATACATAGACGCACCCAAAACCTTACTAAATATGTTGCTAATCACTTCGGTTGAAATCATTAAAGTAGAATTTTTGTACACAGAAATTTCCTGGTTTGAATTTAGTTCAAGCATTTGATTTATTATTGTTATTATACCTAACACTCTACATACCTAAACAGACATGTTCATTTATCCCAACCAAATATCACACGTTTAGGGCAACCAACCTGAACTATGGAATAATTTGATTTGAGGAACATAATTTTCAGTTGAAACTGCAGAAACCATTAACTTGGTTACACGAAACACTTTAGTTCAACGTAATATTTTTCTTATATTTAGGTCAGAGTAAATAAATAAAATTGAGCATGCAACAGAGAAATGATAGGGATGGATTATTGCCATGCTTTGAGCAGCCGAAACAATGGTGTGCCACGCTCGCAGAATTTTAGGGCTCGGCAGGCGATGACGCTGCCCGACGCAGTGAGAGGTCAAGGGTCAGGGTCAGGTGTGAGCTTAATCTGGTGGCTGACATGTCTAGATTAGTGCCAGATGCAGGCCTGCTGCGTACTGATTGCAGGGCTTACACACATCCCTCTAGGCTGACTCACTCTTGTCTGCATCCCACCCCTCACGCACTGCCGGCTTCGCTCGTAGGGCAATCTGTGCTAGGAATTTCAGGAATGGGCCACATGTCGTGACACAAGTAGGCCTTGTTACTCATCACGAGTGTGGCAAATCGCACGTAAACTAGGTTCCAGTTTATTAAACCGAGAGTGAGAATTTCGCCTTAAACGTAAGAAACAAAACATGGCTATAAATAACATTCTGAACTCATACATCCATGCTTGAGGATGCCATTATTTCAAATGGTCCATTATAATCTCCTGTCAACCTCGAACTACATGAAAATAAAACGTTTTATCGAGCAAAAAGCTCCCATAAATGAATATATGTACATGAAATACGAAATAAAGAGCAGTTTTAAGTCCATTTTCAGATAGAAACTAAGGCTTATGAGATTTCTTTCCCGTCTGTGTGTATAGATCTTTGTGTGTGTGTGTATATATATATATACACACACACACTTTACATATACTTTATGCATATATATATATATGTGTGTGTGTGTGTGTGTATTGCCGAGTGTCTGTTTATATGAGTGAATCTGTGCGTATCTGTGTGTGTACCCTAATATATTTTAAACTCGTAAACAGAATTTCACCAAACAAATATACTACTTCATAAGGAAACACTAATTTTATAGTTTTCGAAAACACTGGGTACTTTCTTTCAAAATGACTACGATTTTAAAATTTTGGGTGATATTTCATATCTCGGGAATCATTCAACCGATTAAAACAAAATGTCTTATTTTGGAAGTGCGTCATGTAGGCATTCAACTTCGAGACCTATATTGATTGTTGGCCATTTTGGAAGCCAGCCCCAAAAGAAGGAAAACGCCTTTTTTTAATGTAGCAAAATCTACTCAACCAATTTTTGCCTAATTTGGTAGGATAGTAGTTATATGGTAGGCAACGAAAACATATGCGATTTAAATTTTTTAGGCACATATATATACAATTGCTTCGTTGAAAATATTATAGGTTTATTTGGTACATTTACAGTACCATTCGGTCAAATAGACCAAAATCTCTATGCTCAGAGTATCTTATACACGCATCATAGAAGCGAACGCATAGCCCATTTTGTCAGTCATTTTGCAAGAAAGCGCCACATGAGTACATAAATTTTTAATGTGAAATCTTAGGAATCAATTGACCAATTCCTACCAAACGTGACAAATAAGTAGAAGAGAGACAGGTTGTGTAAACTGGTACGTTTTATGGCTAAGGTTCGCCCCTTTTGCAGACATTTTTCGTTTTCGTGTCATAATTTCGGATTCAGAGTAATTACTGGCAATGTACGATTACAGAAAATTTTCATTTAAAAAGTTGTTTAATATTTTAGTGCTGAAATTTTATTGTGTGTTATTTGGTAGTTGTAAAACGTTCAGGACATATTTATATTTTATCAATAAGTTCTCTCCTTTTCGCAAGCAGGAATTAACACACAGTGCAGATTACAGACATGTGTATTAAACAACTTAAATTATGTAATTAGTTCGATGCCAAACATAATCATTAATAGTTTTTACAGAATGCCAATCAATTATTTTCTACCAGTTTCCAACTTATGCAAGCATAATATGATAGATAACCCAACTATTACTTAATGTTATTATGTTGGTTATTCGCAGTATTGTGATAATTTGCTAACTAATATTCTACGTTGGTTAAACTAGAATTTATGGTGTATTACACGCAACCAACAATTTGTATAAGTTTGTATTATGTTGGTCAATACCGTAATAGCAAAATTTGGTTGGGCCCATATTGGCCCAACGTTTGGAACTACCGTTGGGCCATCGTTGGCATATTACTTAGACCCAACGCTGAAAAGTCGCTCGGGATTACGTTGGCCGAACATCACACTTATATTGGTTGTCAACTGAAATACAACGTTGGCCCAACATAGTTTTATGGTTGTGTGCAAACTGTTAAGAGTAGTGTATTTTCTCTTTCAGAAAGACATTCTCAGTATAATTTACCCCACACTTGGCTATGTTTTGCTAAGATGTGTTATTACATACATAATGCCATCCACATAAAAATAAATTATACCAACGTTGGTCAACAGTGTTTTAAATAAATGTTACCCGTTAACAAAACAATTTAAAGAACGCGATAACCCTATTATTTCTTATTACTAAAAATACGATTGGCGGATATCAGATTCGAACTTGCGTCGTCTGATTAGAAGCCCGATGTGTGCCCTGCCTTCATATCTCGGGGGTAGAGTGGCCGACTTGCAATTGGAGGGTCGCGGGATCGCGCCCCGGTGCATACGACATGGCAGATCTTCAGTTCGCTTGTCGCACTGGGAATTTGTCAACAAGTCGGTCACACTTGAGTTAAAAAACAACAATTACACCAACAACGAAAACTACAAAAAAAACACGGCAGAAAATGTGTTATCCCGTAGAATACTGCAACTTCCTGTCGTTGATGAAGAAATATATACATATCTTTATATTACTGTTCGATACACTGTGTAATTTTTTTAAATGTACTATGTCATATTTGAGTACCCTGAAATTGAAATTATTTACTAACAGTTACCAGAATATATATTCCAATTTATGACTAGTACACAATCGAATACAGCCAGTTCATTTGAAAAGGTTTTCTGTGCTAAAGCACATGAATTATTTATCAAATGAAATTAAATATCTACATGTATTCATTAAAAAAATCCTATTACGGAATAATATATTGCGACAGTGGTCTGTCGCCGAACACTTTATAAATATATTTTCCCTGGCTATTTTTCGCGCTCCTTGGCCAATTTGTTTCCCCTCCCCTCCTTTTCCCACCATTACACCTCCTACTCCCCTCCGTTTCCTTTATGGATTAGTCTATTTAAGCCCATTCATTTCTCCTCCCGCCCCTCTCTAATAGTTTTCCATCTCTACTAAGAAGGGCATGTTTCCACACACTCTGTCTCCTGTGGCATTTCTGATTAATGCATGCAACAATTTTGAATTATATTCTGTCGACTGGGTTTTTACGGTGTCTATGCCGGTTTTCCCAGTCTCTTCTAAGGTATAGTTTAACTATAGGCATACTAAGGGGGGTAGTCATGGCCTCAATTGCTGGCAATGGCTGCCCAATACCTCTCTGCTGCGATGCAAGTCTCCTTGCATGATTTCCTTCATTTGTAGGCGTAAGGCCCTGAGACGCACTTAGCATCCCGATCCTACCTCGGGCGTACATCTAAAACTTAAAATTAGGATATGTTAAGAAGAAAAAAATGCTCCCTTCCTTCTTCGGCTACTACCGCTCTTGCACAACACTTGACCCCTCCTTCGGGTACCAGATTCTCGTCATGGATCTCCCGTCGGCATTACACATCGGCAAACTTTTTACACCACAGTCAACGGATAATTTCGAGGATGGCATTTTCGGCTGGCATTGGGCTTGCAATGTGGTGGATTGGCTTGCCTTCGTGACAACAGCGACGAGTCTCCATACCACGAAGAACGCCGGTGGGTCAGGGCAAGCAGAAGATAATTTAAATTTTAAATTATTGAGTTTTGTCAGTTTATAAAATTCTGCGGTGAGATTTTTCCGCTACGTCCTGGGTATTGGCTTAGTGAATTGGTTAGAGTATCGTTTGTGTCGCAATGCGGATGAATTTGGTTGTAATGCGTGGCAAATATCCCGTCTGACTGTCCTGGCTTGAGGGTCGACTCTGGCCAGTTTTTGTGTTGTATAGTAATTTTTCCCAACTCAAGGTTCATGATAATTATTGTTATTCAACTCTTTAGTGAAGACTCGAACGATAGTTTATAAACTGGCCAGGGAAATTCCACGTCAGTAGTAGTGACTATGAAAGGGTATTTTAAGTAGCCCACTGCTACTGGCATGGGGTTTAGGCTTGGATGCTCTTGTTTAGGATAGCGCTGAAGTTGTCAATCAAGTACTTTCCCAAAGTGTTTAATAAGTTTTGAGTGAATTAGTTTTGCTAGGGGTGGATTTTCTCCGTCACATTTAAATGCAAGGTTTTGTCTAAGCACGCAGTTTAAATAAGTCTTATGCTTGTAAGATTTCATCCAATAAAATAGTTTTGATGGTTTCATTAAAGTTTATCAATGCGTATCTTACTTATATACCAGCGTGGTGCTGTATATGGACGGTCATTTGATTGGCTCGAGGTAGCTGATGTTAAGCGAGAGGCGAGGAAGTTCCATAATTATATTAACAACCTGTTAATGAAAATGTATAACACGCCCGCTGTCACGTCAGATTTGACGAGAAATTTTAAGGTAATACAAGTTCGCTGTTAGGTCAGTTCGACGATTTGAATGACAATATTCCATGAAAGAGCGGAGTTTTACTTGGCCAAATGGAAAAAAAATTGCATGGTCGCTCACGCTGAAGGAGCTTCTTAAGTCAGCATTCTCCATTGCTCGTTTTAGGGCAAGATATAATCTTGCAGGTTACATTTATGTTGCGATGGTGCGCCTGATCTGAGTATTTTATATTAGCTGTGACACTGCGGTAAATTCATACAGCGCTGGTTTGCACACGAATCACTATTCTATTTTGGTATGTAATAGTGGTTTTATTCCTTTAGAGATATTTTTGTAAGGGATCGTTTTTAGCAATACATGTATGAGATTTATTAAATGACACCTATATTGTCTAGGAGTCGGCTGACCTGAATTGCAACTGAGAAAAGCGCTGTTGTGCTAGTACGCCTAAATGTTCGGCGGAATTTTATTAATTGTGACTAACTACAATGCTTTCATTAAAAGTAGGATCAGTATTATGGCAATTGTAAATATTAATTTTATTAGATATTTTGAGAGTATTAAGAATGAGAACGTCATGATATATTAAAGCCACTTATACATGATTGTTGTAACGCCTTTAAAATTACCCCTTTGATTATTGTCAATATTGTTCTAAGACAACTATATATTATTATTCCTTTTTGGGTGGCCTTACCATAATGGAATTACAGATGTCTGTATCTTGAGAAATTAGCCTCTTTATTGTATAATGTCCATAGTTCGGAGGCTAATATTATTCACTATTAATTAGGACAGGAGAGATAACCAGGAATAGTGTTCCCCCTTTTTTAGGGGTATTTAACGGTGTTTGTATCTTTTTATGTTCTGAAAATATTCTGTGATATTTATCATTGCTCAAACCAAATATTGTGTACAAGTGTAAAAACCAGAATTCAACGTAACAAAATGTTACTGACCTTTGAATGTGTGAGTGTTATGTAATTATTACCTTGCGCCATTTGTTTACAGCAGAGTCTGCAATGCAATGTTGTCCCAATATAACGAAAATATCCACTCGCCAACTGCTATGATTACAACATTGTGTAAACACACAAGGAACAAAATACAGTTAAATGAATATTTACATTTCGCAAATCTTTTATATTATGAGAATTATTATGTTTTAATTTTAAAATGATTATTTTCTATTAGTGTATTTATGTTGGTTGAACAATTTTGGCCCAACAAAAGCATGCAGTACATAACAAGTGCCGATGGTATGTGTTCCGACAAGTTAAATAGTCATAAACAATTAAGCTAATATTTCATTTGATAGGATCTGTGTTCTTAAAACATTGCTTTTAAACAATTATACTAAAATATAGTGATATTTCATTGTTTTACTACCCAACGTTCAGACAACCTTTCCAAACTAAATCACAACCGTTGGCCCAATGTATGTTGCTGCTGGGGTAGCTTGGTATGATAATCGGAACTATACAATAAATTTCAAGTATGCTAGTAGTATATATAACTATCATCAAATGTTTCCACATGAAGCGTATTGTGTCCGTATTTTATTAGACAGCGTCACATGCATAATTTGATTTTTCATATCTCCGGGAAAAAAAATTCTACACAGTTTGGTAAACAAGTAGTACTACGGCACGCCATCTAAATTGAGATGTTTTGAGTGCGTCATAAAAATATTTTCAAAAAGGCGGCTATATGAACATATTAGCTCATAATTTTATATCTTAGGAACTACGGTAGAAATTTCGTTTTTGCTTCAGCTAGCAGTATATAGTACAACAATATAATATGTCTATACAGAACCTCATATCTCTGCAATTTTGTAGCACAGCCGTACATTAAAATAAAATAATTTAATGTCATATCTCGATGAGCAATCAGCCTATTCCCACCACATTAGGGGAAGAAGTTGTACTGTGGTAGGGCACAGCAATTTATGTATTTTTAGTGTGCCACAGCCTTATTTTCAGAACGAAGACTTTAAAACCTTTTAGTTGAGTGTGCTAAACCTACAAAAATAAAAAACCGATTTACGTTTTCTTTGTATACTTGTAGTGTCTATGACAATCAAGTGTGCTAATATATGCCGTTTATGAAGAGCGTCTCTTAAAAATTATGATGGTACTATGACATATATCTAAGACCAATCAACCGATTTCCATCATTTTTTACACGCAAGCAGTTCTAGGCTATGCAACCTTTGTTTATGTGAAGCATGCCTGTTATTTAATGGCGGTAACGTAAGTAATTTAGGTTTGTGTGTTACTAATTTTTAAATAATTCAAAAATAATTCGGCTACATTATGTATGCCAACCGTATTAATGCTTCAACTGTGGTAATTTCTTGTTATCTGTGAGCCGTTAGTAACGAATGTCGCTTTTAAAATAATATACTGTTAAGCTATCAGTGAAATTAACATAAATACTTTTATATAGCAATGTTACCTCCTTACTATATTGTCAACATTTAGGCGGTGTTTATGATACTGCAGAACCAATATTGTGTCGAATCGTTGCGAACGCTCGAGTTTAAAATTTTCGTTTATTTTCTTTGCTTAAAAAAAAATTCCGATTTAATTAAATAAAGTACAGATATTTTATCAGAAATAGAAATATTATCAACGGAGGAAATAAATGACTGCTGGGAGGGAAATCGAATCCGCGCCTTGAGCGCTTGTAGTTTTCCAGTCTGCGAAACCTAACGGCCTACAAATGTATCTATTTTAACGTGCCTGAATGTGTTTCATTTTGTGGACAGCATTATTGAGGACAATATAACGACAACTGCAGTTCTCTTCCGTTACGTGGAAATACCTCATACTCTAGGAAAAAATATGCACATTTGGCATATGTAATCTGTTTTCTAAGGCTTGGGAGTTGGAAAAAGCTACATTTAGTTACCATATTATGATTTAAAATTTTAATGTACAGTGGTTTCATTTTACGAGGTTATCGCTCTTCGCTAGTTTCCGCCATTTTACAACTCCAGGTCAGTGTGAACTTGTATTAGCCGGACATTATTTTAATGTTGTAACAACACATAATATGACGATATTTCTGATATTTCTAGCGTAATATATAAATTGTTTGTGGCAACATTACTAGCGGCTTTGTTAATATTAATACTTCAAAAGTGTTTTTGTATTATAGGAATATAATATTTTGTAAATGGTTAATATTGTTAACATTGTACACAAAATTGTATATTTTACTACAAAATAGACGTCTAAAGAAATAACTCCATAATAATCATTTTGTTGCAACATCTGACTTACATTCGTGTAGTATTAATTATAATAATCAATTATGCATACATAGATACAGCTTTGCCTGCAGTTTCGCAAAGCAGAACCGAGTGAGAAAATGGACCGTTTTACTATATTTCCCTAACTATTCAATTCATTACACATAATTCTGCATACCATGAATGCTGCAGAAGACCCCCTAAAATTACTTGTTTTAAGTTTGGTAATATATTTAGTTACAAAATTGCGGCCTTATATGGATAATTTTCTAATAACTTTTTAACACTTTAACCAAGTTCAAAAACCTTTTTTTTTTTTTTTTTTTTATGATACCACTTAATAAGAAAACCAAATTTGTAATGTTATGCCTCTGGAACCATTTAAACGAAACCCACCAAATTCTTCACACTAGTAGCGCTACGGTAGGCCAAGTAAACTTACGAGTTATAAAAGACCCAGACACATATTAAAATATTAACAGTCCGTACGCATATACCTACAGGTAAGGAACAGAATATTTTTGCTATTCAACTAAATGAAAAAAAAATTAGAATGCAATCAAAATGTTTTACAGAACCGTTCCATTATTATAGTGTTTTAGAAAAAAAATTGCAGCGCAGTTATAATTGCTCATTCTACGTGGCAAACACCGAATTGCTGTGCACTGTTATCTATGAGTAAAACGGGTAATGGTGAGAGTTGCTACAAGAAAAATGCACTGTTTCAAAGGTTTTATCTTAGTTCAGATGAATTGCTAAGATCTTCGAATATATATTTCTATAAGATATAGTACCACCAGGAGTCTTTGCGTTGTGTATTATTTGTATAAACGAATATTGATGTTGGTGTCGAAATGTAATTTTATATGAACGTGAGTGATCATCACGAGAGCTATCGTAAATGATTGTTAAATATTTTGTTAACAGTTGTTGTACGAGCGGAACTGAAATTCCATTATTTACAAATTCTATTAAATCCGTTCTCCGGTGGATTTATTTTCTAATATATTTCATGAAGATGGTTTAGACGATATGATTTTTGTTGCTTAAGAACGTTAGTGTTATATTTTTATCACATATACAAGGCCTATGATAAGACATATCACGAGATTTATTTGAGTAACAAATAAATTCAAGTATTAAAACACTAAACTATATAATAACGCATTAACAATATTAATGCAAAGAAATAATTTTCTGGGCGGAAGTGTAATGATTGTGGATCATAACGACAAGTCAACTCTTTAAATAAAAAATTATGTTGGATTTTTACTAAATGGTTTTCATATGTTCCTGACTTTTGAGTCTAGTCACACCAACGCGGAAGCGTTTGCACCCGTGCGAAACAAACACGTATTTAACTATTTAAAATTGAAAATAACCTAAAATCTCAAACTTCTATGCAAAAAAAAATCCATTTATTTTCGTGCGGTAATCAAAATTCGTTTTTACAAATTTCGGCAATGTTGTTTAAATTTGCATGTTTCGCAATGGTGCGAGGATATCTGCCAGTTAGAGCCCGCGGAAGTAACTGCAGGACGCTAACTGAACTAATGGAAAGTGTACATAGCGCAGAGGAGACCTCAAACCCTATCCAAATTTTTGTTACAGTGTTATTTGTAGGCAAGGAGTTCAATGTCGCCATGTTCAGACATTGAACTCCTTGCCTACAAATAACACTGTAACAAAAATTTGGATAGGGTTTGAGGTCAGAACACTGACTAATTAAGTTAATGCTCTGATCTATTCCACACTTCCGCTAGCTTAGTGTTAATGCAACTAGAATTTACGTCAGTAAGTGAAATCTATATTCAACAGAAACATAGTGTTGGTGGTGGTGGTGAAAAAGTAGTCTTTAAAATTTTTTTTATTGTTAATGTTATTTTTTTTATTTTTGGGATTTCAAGGTTAAATGTCAAGGTCACTTGGGTCTAACATGACGGTTGGGTGACGTCATAAGAGAGTGGCTGGTTGCAGTCTATAATGTTACATTGACAGATGGTAAGGGATATTGTGATATGGGCTGGCCTTGAATGTATGGTTGTTGGGAAGCCGTGAAGGTGTCTGACTTTCTATTTGTGTATATTGGCTTTTAAATATGATTATGCTTTATCTAACCGTTCACTTGTAGGTGTAAGGTGAATATTACTCGAAGTGCTGATTGGCTGCAGTCTTTTCGAAGTGGGTTTCTGATACTTGCCCATGTCAAAATTTCTTAAGTGGCTGAAATAATGCTAGACATGTAGGACATACGTGTGCCTTGTATAAGTATAATTTTTATCCGAACCAGGGTAGATTGGGTATGTTAGGTTATTTATGATTTTTTCTGGTCTCTGGTAGGTAATGGTAGGTTAAGTTTTTTTGGGCTTTAGTTTATTAAGTTATGTTAGTTTGACAGATCGTAAAAATGTTTGTTTTGAGAGTTGGTCTGGACTATAAAAATTTACTTGGTACACTTGGCTTAACATGGATGGTATGGTTGAGTGGTATGGTTATCTGATGTGGTGGTTCGTGGATTTATTCAGATAGTAGAGTATTTTAATTTGCTTGGTTGTATGGCTTCGACCAAGGCTGAGGCAAGCTAATGTCAAGGTGAAAGTTATTATATATGTTTCGGTACTTATTACCATTGGGTTATCAATTTGGTTCTTAAGAATATTGGTGGTATGTTACCTGGTAGGTTTTGTTGGAACAACTGTTAATTTGGATGTCTGGCATAATTAATGAGTTTGTTGGTTGATAGAGTAATTTATATTCATGTCTGATATGCTGGAGTGTTGTAATCTAGTATGTTACGGTTGGTGGGGTTGATGTATGGGAGAGGGGGCTATGAAATGATTAGTTGTTATGTTGCATTTTATGACTGCAATATGATCAGTGTGGTATGACTGAATTATGTTGGGGCTATAGTTGGAAACAACACAGTACTCATGGCCAGTAGGGTTACTCATATTTTGTTTAATATGTCTGAGGTGCGATGGTCCGAATTTTATTGGTATGGATGTTTGGTATAATCATGTGGTTTATTTTATGGGTGGTATGATATTTGGTTGGTGACTGATGGTAACGATGCTATGACAGACACGTTGGAGTTACGATTTTTGCCATTATTTTATTGGGTATGCTAGATTCCAATGGAATTTGTGATTGTTGAGTATATTTTGACTGGTGTCAGTTGGCATGGTGGAGGGTATGAAAATAAGTTGGCTGTATGTTTGCTTTGTATACTTTGTGTGAATGAATGGTGGGGTATGCTAGAGATATTGTGGGTGGTATGGTTGGTAGGTACATGCGGTGCTGGCAGGTAGAACAAGTAGTATGGTTGTTAGGTTATGAGCTGGCCTCAGTTGTATAGTTGTTCGGAGTATGATGGATAGTGTACTTGGTGTATTGGGTTGTGTGTTTGTATTGCGTTTTCCTTTGGTTATAGAGGATAGAGATGTTGGGTGGTCTGGTATATCTAGGGTGATATAATTTATGGTTGGTTGGTTTGTCTAACTAGTATATATTTTGACTGATGTGGGCCAGTAAATCAGAAAGTACTAGCAGTAAGAAAAAGGTTGGCAAGGCCAGTGTGGACTGCATGGTTGAGGTATTCTTGAGTTATAGTAAGAGGTATGAACGATGAGTATATTTCATCTGGTGTTGGTTGGTAAAGCAAATGGCATGCATGAGTTACAGTGGGTGGAACATTAAATATTAAGGTGCCTGCTTGCGAATATATATATGAGCAGCCGGGTTCCAATTAGGAAGCTTAATTTTTGACAGTGGCTGTCGTGAAAATTTGTCCTGAAAAACAAGAATATATGGCCAAGAGTTCTGGTTTGATGCTTGCTAGCACAGCCTGTCTGGCGCTGCGTATTAGCAGATTAAATTAATAATGTGAAAAGTGAGCATGCTGCTGTGCCGACACTATGTGAATGGCGTGGAAAATCTTAGGATACTGGTTATTATGTTTGTAGTCTAAATTATGTAATGGTATGCCTAAAGTGTTTAATTTCTCGCTGGTGTTGTATCCTCTATACTTCCCTTAATATAGAGAATATGATGGGAATGGTTTATTCACATATACAAACATTTAATAAAATCACAGTAGAATAGTTATGCCTACAAAATCTTCGATTAACATTGTCTAGTATTTAGTCTTGAAGAGAGGAGACCTGATATGAAGCTGAGAGAACTTTATGCTGTACTGTGCATACAATTTAAGTACAACTTAAAAAAAAAAATTAATTATAAAAACTAAAAAATAAAATCAGATTTTTTATTTCACATGCCCTACACTTATAAAAGTAACATGCTTACCAGAAACAAATGTAGGGGGCAACATAAACAGGTGTATAAGTATATAGATTCAGTTTTTGAGTGCTCTTTGCAGTGAAATATTTTAATAATGTTAAAAATTAAATATTGAATACATATTTTTTTATTTCTTATTAAACCGATATCGTAGGGTAACCAGTGAGTTATAAACAGGCCTTGTTATTAAAAACACAATGAATCAAATATATAGGCTAATCACTATTGTAAAAAGGGCTTACACAAATAAATTCTTGGAGCCAGAAATAATGCTTGCAAACTAAATTTTACAAGCCTGGTCTTATAATTCACAAATTATATTCACCTGCTTATAAATATGCTTACAGCCCGACTTGCTAAATAATTACCTAAAATGAATACAAAAATTATGGTGGGCTTAGGTACACGAATCAGTACGTAATGCAATGAAATTAATACAAAATTTTAGCACCAACCTTGGTGTGAGCTTGGTGGCAGGATGGTCAGCATCAATAGGTTTTCGGTTCGATTCCCATCCCAGCATGAGGATTTTTTTTTTTTCAAATGTTAGCAGCTGTCATGGCAAAGTGTGAAATTTACATAATTAAAAATTTTTAAAACCAATTTTACATTATAAATACGTTTTCGATATATTTAACTGTATTTCTTAAATATTTTTCGACAATATTTACAAATGATAGATAAAATTAACTAAAATAATTCTAATTAATTATAAATGCATCGATTTCTAGATTTATGATCATTTTTTGACAAGGCTGCATAGCAGTGCGAGTGATCACTTTAAGTTCGCGCACACATGGTTCGGAGCCCATCAACACTTGAACCCTTCCTTTTCCTGCGTAGTGCCTACAGACATCACTGCACTCTTGGCCTGTCACAGCTGGTACGTCTGCCTCGCGGGCCTGTTGGCGCGTGCATGCGTGGTTACAAGTCTAGGCGATTTAATTTTCGTACAATAGTAAAAAATAAATTGAATAAAGTAAAATATAATACAAATGATTGATTTTTTTAAAATAAATATTGTATGAATTTATTTTTAAACTATTAAAATTCAAACAGTTTTTACAAAGTCCTGCTTGGAATATACCATACAATAATTTTTTATATAGCCTCTCCTGTATGGAAAATTACATCTTCAAATTCGTAAATAAATATACACACTGGCGATTCGCGCGTTCTAGCAGGTGATAAAGGAACTATGTAGATGGTGGTGTCAGACAATGTGAGAGGCAAGAGGGAAAGAGATGGAGAGAGAAAGACAAGATGGAATGAAAGAGAGGAAGCGAAAGAACAAAAATGGGAGAGCTCAGAGAAAACCTATAGAATGATACTCACCAGAGAGAAAGGAAAGAGATGAAATGAGAGAGATAGGAGAGAAAAATAAAGAGGGAAAGGAAATGTGGGTAATTGGGAAACAAAAGAGAAAGAAAGAGAAAGAAAGGAAGAGAAATAAAAAGGGAAGAGAGAAAGATATGGCATGAGAGAGAGGAGAGAATGAGAGAGAAAGAGAGAAAGCGATTGTAATTGGGGTACAAGAGATAAATAGAGAGAAATAGAGACAAAAGGGAATGATAGAGAATCAAGTGCCAATATAAAATTATGGTTTGACATCCCGAGCGTATACGCCTTGAAAAGACGAGTCCTGTGATATAAAACACTTAACACTTGTCTTTAAATTTTTAATTATAAAAATATATTTATTCTTCTTCTATTTCGTTATCACCCGTCAGGATCACGAGTAACTTGTTCGGCAAGCCTTCGCTCTACCCAATACCTCTTCAGTCTTTCACTCCTGTTTCTCTCTGTTTTTGTGAGTTGTATCTTGATCCTTGTGTCAGTCCATTTGTGACCTTCCACCATGTTATTGTACCTGACTTTATCTTGTACTATTGTCTGGGGAATTTGATCCATAATGCTAATTGCCATTCAGTCCTCCCTGCTTCCTTTTTCCAGCTGTTTCCTGTTAAGCATGTCGCATTCAAAATCTTCTTGGTCAACCTGTTGTCGTTAATCCTCATCAGGTGCCTCCCGAATGTCAATCTTCTCTTCCATATCACATTCGAAATTGGTTCTACGCTATCGTACAGCTCTTGCCTTGATCTATGGATCTAAAATTCGCCTTGCTTTTTGGCGCCCCATATAGTTCTCAAGATCTTTCTTATACTCTCTCTCCAAGCATATACAAGCGCTCTTGCCTTATTTCAGCGTCTCTGTTGCATACATTGCGGAATTCCTGATGTTCGGCGTATAATGTCGCAGTTTGGCGTTCCTCGATAAGTTCTTCTTCCCATAGGTTGTCTTAGCCGCATATCTCAGTCTCTGGAGTAGCTGTGCCCTGTCTATTGTATTATTGTTGTTTTGTATTTTGCCAGTGATATTCTCTCCCAAGTACCAAAAGCTGTCTACTCTCTCTACATCTTGACCTTCTATCTTCCAGTCAGTTTTTCATTCAATACCTTGGCCTTGCTGTAGGCTATCTTCAGGGCGACCTTCGCTGCAATCTCTGCTAAGTTTACTAGCGCCACATCAGCGTCCTCTTCCTTCTCGTTTAGCAATGCCATATCATCCGCAAAGACCAGGCAAGCCACTATTGCATTGTGCTTGATCTTGTACCCAATCTGTATGCCTTCAACCCCCATGGCTTGTTTAACTGTCTCCACTGTTTTACCACTTCGTCAAGGACAAGGTTAAACAGTATCGGCGACATCCCATCCCCTTGTCGGACTCTTGTTTTTATTTCGAAGCTGTCGGACAGTGTGCTCCTGTATCTGACCCTGGCAGCTGTGCCTTCCAGTGTTTCGTTCACTAATTCATGTGTTGCAGTATCCAGTCCTCTGTCGCACAGCACATTCAGTAAGGTGTTCCTGTCTATTGAATCGTAGACTTTCTTAAAGTCCACGAAGGTCACTATTGTGGTTTTTTCCTTCCTGTGTCTGTGTTCTATTATTCTCTTGATCCCGTAGATCTGTGCCACACAGTTTCTTCCTTTTCGGAAGCCACCCTGGTATTTTGCTGTGCTCGACTCAAGCTGTTCTTCCACCCTGTACAGTAGCAGTTTCGAGAGAATATTGTACCCGATGTTCAGAAGGGAGATGCCTCTATAGTATTCTAGTATATTTTTGTATCCTTTCTTGTGTACTGGTATGATTATGGCTTCTTTTCAGTCTATAGGTATCTTCCTAATCATCCAGATGTCGGTTATTATTCTGTATATAGTGTCTTCTCTCACCAGACCACCCCACTTTATTTCATCGGCGCAGATCCCGTCTTTACCTGCCGCCTTATTGGCTTTGAGATACTTAATTGCCGTCACCACTTCTGCTCTGTAGGGTAACCGACCTCAGTTGATGTTTTTGGTAAAATGTAGTGGCATCCTTCCTGCAGGCACATCCGTGTTCAGCAAGTCTTTGACGTACCTGGCCATTTCCTCCCACATGTCTTTCTGGCCTATTTTCAAACCACCATCTCTCCCTTTCACGAAAGTTTGTCTCGCCTCATATCCTTTTATCCTGCTCTTCATTTCCCTGCAGAAAGCTCGTGATTTGTTTTTCTTGAAAGCCTCATCTGCCTCTGCCAGCCGCTCATTCATTGCTGATCACCTTGGCCACCATTCTTCTGGCTATCTCAAAGTTCGATAAGTCTTCTTCATTCTTGCTAGCCTGCCACTTCATCCACGCCTTCCTTTTGGATTCAACCACCCCCTCACTCTCATCAGTCCACCAGTCATGTTTCTGTCTTCCATTATTACTGCCTAGTCGTTTCGATTGTTCATTTATCACATCTCTCAAGTTGTCCCATTTACTCTCCACTGTCAAGTATTACGTATGTTCATCTCTGTGTTTGAACAGCAGATCTCTGTCGATCCTGTGTATATTTGCGGACTTGTCTTTCTTAGTTCTGTTCAGTATCCTTCTACATTTGATTTCGGTGAGGTAATTGTCAGACTCCATTCGACTGTTCTTCCTTACTCTGGTATTCATGATTTCCCTGTGATTCCTGTCCCGGATCGCTATGTGGTCTAGTTGTCTTTCTCCAATCCTGTTACTTGGGCGTACCAACATTGTCTTCTTACTCGCCTTGGCCTTGTAGTGCGTTGTCATGATTCTCATTCTGTTCCTCCTACACAGGTACATTAGCCTCTCTCTATTCTTATTTGTTCTTTTGTGTGCTGGATTATTTCCAACAGGACCTTTGAATTTCCTTTCCCTGCCAACCTAAGCGTTGAAGTCGCCCAACAGGATGGTTACACCTCTCTTGTCTGCTTCTGTCAATACCCTGTCCAGCGTGTTCCAGAAGTGTTCTGTGCCTTCACTCTCTTTCTTGTTTTTTGTCATTCGTAGGTGAGTGTGTATTGAGCAATGTATACGTTTTGTTTCCTATTTTCATCGTCAAGAATGAAAGTATCTCATTCACGCCCTTCCTTTGGTAATACTAGTGAGGTAACTTCGGTTCGCTATGAATGCCGTGTCGAACATAAACTGTTGTTGCTTCACGCTGATTCATGGTCTCCCTTTCAGTAACACCTATCCTTCCGATTCTATCATGTTTTCGTCTCTGAATCTCGTTTCCTGCAGGGCCAGTATATCAATTCCGTGTTCTCTCATACTGTCTAGGACATTTTTTAGTTTGCCTACCCTGATCATGGTCTGTATGTTGATCGTGCCCATCTTTAAAGTTCCTTTTTGGCCTAATCTTCTGCGTCTTAGGTGTTGTGGATATTGAGGTATTGGGGAGCTCCAGCTCTCCCTTCGCACATGTTGCAGGCACCCCAGAATCCGAAAGCCTGCTTGCGCCGACTGTGGTCGATGGGGGATCAGCCCCCTGGGGTAAAATCGTGATTTTCATGTGTTCCATAGTTACTTCAAAAGCCAAAGTATAAGATTGGGCTACCGTATTGATGGTAGCGTGATAACAACTAAGGTGGTGAGCCCCAGAGGATACATTCAGGCCACCCCACTGGGATCAGACTTTCGTGGCCGCTCCACTCGAGCAGATTTTTTTTTTTGATACGCGGTAGTAAATAAACATAAACGGCGTCTTATCTAACTAGATGAACGAACCTTGCGAATTGGCAAACATTGCAAATATTATTCAAATTTGAACTCGCACAGCACTCATTTGCAAAAAATAGTGTAAACAAACAAGAGGAGGAGGGGGAATAAAAATCAAATAACTATGATAAGAGGTTTTTGAACTTTGTAGTATCTAGAGGTCCATCCCTTACATAAAAGGATACTGATTTGTTATTAAGATGCAACAGTTAATAAGTGCAACGTCTGCGATCCTGGGAGAAGGCGAGCTTGCAAGTTTGCAATAGAAAGTTTTCAAATTGGTCCGGCCGACGGACTGAGTTTACGAGACTCTCGCTCTAGCCCGCGTGGAACAGGTTCCTCTCCTCGTTATGTGGCTGAGTTTCGGATATCTCAGCCACATTGAGGAAGAAACATTCATCTCACAATTTTTTGAACGAAAAAAGGGGAAATGTTTAGAGAAAAACAAGAAATTTCGAGCGAAAAAGGCCGATTTTAGCGGTGAAAAATGACGATTCTTGAGGTAAAACAAGCGATTCTGAGAGAAAAATGAGATAGTTCTAAGATTGTTGCCGAGCAACCAAACCGCATTCTGGAATCTTGCGAAATGAGGGAAAATTGTCCTACTACTTTTATCACATGGGAATACTAGTGTATTCCTTTACTTTCTGATGTCCTAGTTTTCTGTCCTTAAGGACAACTCCGGTTAGAAAACAACGCAGGAAAATACGGCCATTACGGACAAATAAACTATTCGATTAATTTGAAGATAATTTGCACTTAAAAAACATAGCCAATCATCAGGAAATGTCAATGAGTCCATGTTTATTTTGAGAATATATGATGCTGTTTGCTGTGGTATCAGAATTGCGGGGGAAAAAAAAAAAAAGGGATCATAATTCGTATGGACTCGCATTAATTTGTTTGCAGGCGTTGAAAATAAGAATATTTGTATTCGCTCAGTACGTAGCCGACATCGGCACTTTTTTCGTTTTCACAACCAGTGTAAGTACTGTAGTTTGTGTGTTAGGCTGTAATAACACAAAGCAATCGAAAATTTCACCACCTACCACAGACACCTCCAGGGAAGTTCATTTGGCACTGATTCTCGCAGAGCACAGTGCCAGCGGAAAATAACATTTGTGCGCGTTATGCAAACTGTACATGGATATGTTAACTGATAAGTGACGCCGCCCAGTGAGTATACCAACATGGTTATGGGCCGTATTGATTTTAACACTCGTATATTTGTTATAGGCTTTTAACAATAAAGTGAGCACTTTTGAAATGAACCTTAGCAAAATTACACTGCCCCTACCTGCATATATTTTAATGGGCGCACTGAGTGGCATGCACCCAGTAAAGTTGGCAACGTTGGATGGGCAGTAGTTCCGTATCTTAACGTTGAATACAAAGTGTTAGGCAACTATTTTTTATAATTTAAATTATTTATTTAGCTTTGTGTATTTTTGCGTCGATGTATAAATATGATCAGATTTGATGAATATTTACTTTTCTAGTAATCTCAAAATTTCATTTGACCGACGCATGAATAAAAAGTGATGAGACCCATTACAATAGTAATCTTACATAGGGCGGAATAATACACAACGTGCCTACAATTAGATCATAAGCAGGGTTTTCAAAAATACTCATTTTACCGTGAATAGCCTATAGCAGTGTGTATTTAACGAGTATACTTATATATAATTGGTTGTTGGTTAACCACATTGTTTTATATTATCATACTAAGGCAACTACGGTGTGCAGATGTAAATATGTAACTATGTCAGGGTAAAATTAGGAACACTGAACTGTAAATTTATAGCGACACTACTGTAATTGGGAATCACCTTCAAATAGTTTTGGGTGATGTACGAAATGAATCATAAGGAAGTAGTGATGCTTAATAAACATACATCTTCCGTATAGTCACCACGTAATCCCCTACTATTTCTTACGTAAATCCTGTTGACAACATATGCAGTTTCTGTTTTGTCGAGATATCTAACTCTACTGATGGAGTCAGTTTTAATCATGTAGGCATCATCTCATGGTGTAAAGGTGGACCAGTAAAGGACCTCGGAACTTTCAATGGTGTTCACAAGGCTTACTCTCACCACGTACCCACTTGTGGGGCCTACTTTTAAAGTGGATAAAACTTATCAAGATTAGCAAGTTCGACAACAACTAACCGCAGCCCAATTTTTGCTTTGTTTTTGTTTTCTCCATCTGTTCGTTTTTATTCCACATTATGAGTTTTCTAAGACGTGAACAAATATTTTTGTTCTGAACTGAGCCAAAATATTTTGAATTTCTACAGTATTTCCTACCTGATATTACAGTATGTATTTTCAATAACTGTATTCAAAACTGCGTACACAATAACATACTGTGACTATAGTTATTTTCTGCAACCTGTCATGGATTCCTCTTTTGTAACTAGGAGAAATAATGTGTTTTCCCCTGAAGATTTTTCACCAGGTTGGTGTGGCAACCATATTAGAAGCTAAAGACCTATTAGAGTGACTATGAAGGCAAGCACCAGAATACTTAAACTTCAAAATATAATTTTTAATGTTTTATATAATTATATTAGACAACAAATATTTATCTCCTCCGTTATTTTCTTAGTCTGCGCGATACATGCTATTTACATTACGATTAGCATACTGCTTCTTCAATTGGTTACCAAACCATACAGAGTATATACGTAAATTATTTATGAATATAAAATCCACTTATCTATGTATGTGTGTACCTATCTAAGCTTATCAAATAAACCAATAACTTACTCTTAGTACGTTCAATTATAGCTTCCATAAAAAATTAACATGGTAACATTTTTTGACATAAAATCTGCTGTTACAAATTGTTTAAATAATGATTTTATCTATTTTTAAAGTTAATATAAATTTATAATATAATTTGCGTAGTGCTTGCCTACAAGATGAAATGCATTTTTATTGTAGTATAAACTGTAGTTTTCAGTAATTTATTTAGCATTTTAGATAATACTATAAAATCTGCATTCGCTTAACCATTGACCTAGCATACGCATAATCGTTATCTGCGTGCAGCTACGAATCATTTATATTATGAAAATCGTACTTGATTATTTTCATAGTGGATTTAGAATGACTAAAAATAAAATATCTTGGCGCACTCCTGCAAATGCATATTCACTACCTGCTCATTTCAGTATTGTTATAAAAGCTAATATGACTAACAATCACCCCGGTATCTGAATGCCGGCCCAGATTTTGTACAGCGCAAGATCTTTATCATTTTAATTGATAGGTGTATAGGCATAAAAAAGAACAGTATTGCAGTTGAACCACTGAGTATTGCAGTTTTATACATATTCAGCCCCCTCATTAACGTAATACTGAACGCGGCTTACTTTGTTCAAAAGAAGAAATTAAAAGTACATAACTTTTCTATTATAAATTAAAATAGCTTGGAAAACTTGAAATGGTCTTAATATACGGTACACCCTGTTCTTGCTCTACCTTTAATACAAAGAAAATTTAAGTAAGATGAAGAAAATTACTTATACTTAGAACAATTTTATTAGCAATCGTTTATTAAGTCCAACGATGCAATCTGAAATGGAATCCATAAATGCCGTTACAGGGTGCTAAAATAGATGGCGGCAGTCAAATTAGATTTTTCCATAGAGAAAATGACTCCTGTAATAACCCGCTATCCTCCTGTACATTGTTGTGTGGGTATTGTACATCTATTTATATCGAGTTAGCATAAAACATCAAGTAGGGCGAAGCCACACCTTATGCTAAGTATATGATTTTAAAAAAATGACAATGCTCTTCTTTTGTGGAGTGAAGTAGCATGATTCTGATTTCTGTTCTTGCGGCCTCTTTTTAAGTATGTTAAGAGGAACAACGTGAATCATGATCATGTAGAGTACTTTTTTCCAGAAAATGATTTTAAATTTGGAAATAGTTGTATATTTCATGCCATCATTGTAAATTTTATTAGATTTGTGATATTTATTTTAATTAACGGGGTTTGAGATTATTCTAAAAAAAAACCTACATTTTGCATGTTTCCATAAGCCTCTGTAACACAGAGTTCTGGTTAAAGAAAAAACATTTGGAGTAAGAATTTTTCAAAATATTGAATACTGTTTCCGCCCTCTATTATTTTACATATATAAGTGGCTTAGACGTCGGTATTATTTTTTCCCCGTATATGACAGAGCTATAAACTGCAAATGAGAAGATTTTAGGCACAATAAAGCCTGCTGGCATAATAATATTTTAGCTCTATTCTAAGGCAGCACGTGAGATTGTAAAAAAATACCGAAAAGTTGATTTTCAAAATTTTCTTGAAAAATTTTTTTTCGAAATATTTAATTGATATTTGACGTAAATTTTCACTTCCGAAGAATCCTTACACCCATGTTTAATATGGATAAATATGCTTAATTTTATACATAAAGTTAGGAAATAATTTTCGTTACAACTATCAAGAATTTGCTGTCTGGTACACTTGTGCAAAAATATATGACATCGATTTCAAATCTGAAAAAAAAAAAATAAAAAATAAAAAATAAAAAATAAAAAAAATGTGATTTTTTTCAATGCTAAAATTATTTCCCACTTACATATAAAATTCATGCTTCCGGTTGAAATGTAACATATGTAACGTAATTTTTAATCTCTGATGAGAGTAACGTCTCGTGTATATCTCGTGAGATAGTATTTCTTGCCCTTCTAACACTGCAGCTGGACGAGCGAAGAAATTAACCCAGAATGTATACGGCCACTAATAAGAAAATGCCAACTTTCAGCTTCTCAATTAGTACACCCTGGCAGATACTATTTAACCCTCTGCTCAGCAATATATCAGTTAACCATGTGGAACAAAACACAATAGCTGGCTACTGATATGCTACCAGAAACGGAAACATTGGCTCCTCAGAGTCACTCAAATATTTAAAATAAAAACTGGGGTATGGCTGTGGTGGAGACACGGCCGTTGGTTCTGCGTGAATAAGTCTACGTTGATGTGCTCGGACGCCTGGATGTGTCTTTTACGTTCCTGGTACCCCTTCATACGATCATATGGGATTTTGGGGGTATCACTGGATTGCTTTTGAGATGCTCTTTCCAAACGTATACGATTTCTGTATTTCGACTTTGCTTTTTGACGGATAAAGGCTGACATTGTGTTCAGTTTACTTAATTTTTTTACACTAATCTCACACAATTTCCCTATAACCACACCACACATGTTTGTAAAAACGCAATCGATTGATCTTGACGAGTGCTGTTGATTGAAACCTAAACCAGCGTCGTAGCTTCTCCTAGTCAAAAGTTATTCTACGCGGAATTTATGAGATGCGGCGAAACGAACTCAAAATTGGGCACCTTCCCTCCCCACCGCACTTGATGCTTCGCAGTCTTCACTCAAAGTTATATATTCTTTGATCGTTTAGCAATCGTGTGTTGTAATAATATTTTGAATGTAGTCGATAGATTCGGAGCTGCATGCCTAACTATATCTCGCGATTTTGTTATCATCGGATTTTCTGGATTGCCTCCCACTATGGTTGCAAATTTAAAGACGTATTCATATCAAAACGGATGGAAGAAAGTTTAAGTATAATAGTGGGGTCAGAAAATCTTTCAGGGGTAAATATGGACTTAAGTAATAACATTATAGTATCAATTATACCAATCCCAGAGGGGTTTGATTTGCAACCAATAAATTGAACAGGTGAATGATACAAACAGTAGCTACCAAATATTAGGTATTAGCAAGACAAATTAAGTTTTCTCGTTAAAATAATTTGATAACAAATAAATTTTAAAAATAACATTTTACAAATTTTTTTTAGTCTTAAACCTTAACGTGTTCATATCACTCAGACAGTTCGGTTTAACTTTGTTTAACTGATATAAAAATGTATTTATTTAGTGGCGCAGAATAAAAAATTGTAAATTTAAATAGCTGCATACTGTAAAAATTGTTCAGACTTATCTGGAACTATTATATCCGCTGCTTTAGTAGTTTCTCTTCTGTTCTTGACACATTATTTTCCTGCACGAAAAGTTCACAAGCTTATATTTTTAAACCACAGCCATAGCAAAAAAAAAAAAAAAAAAAAAAAAAAAAAACGCAATTTCTAGCTCTCCTCTTTAACTATTTAAAAACATTCGCCAAGAAAAAAAAAATTCAACAATCTCGTTTAAAATCTGGCTTCTTTATATGCTAGCTAGTATCACCTTGCAAAGATACAAAAACAATGAGCGCATTAAAAAATGTTGGCAACTTTCTTTCTGCCAGAAAAATTAATCTCTTTACATATAATTATTTAACAATAAATTCCTATCATGTGTAAATAACCTGAATTCAGATTTATGATGTGAGATAATATCTTAACCTACAATAAAATTATTAATATTTCCTATCTCATATATATATGTGGTTTTTACTTTATATAAATAAAACGATCTCGAATGACGTAAAAAATAAATAAAATAAGTATATATTTATTATGTGTTACGCAGTCTTAAAAAATTTATATCATTTGCAGTACAAGAGGTTCTGTGCTCTAAGCTATCCGATTTTCAGGTACTTACTTGCCTACAAAACAAAATTTTTTTGGGTTTTACATTTTTTTTTTTTAATCAACGCAGGTTACAATGAAGAATCTCTTATAAACATTCAACTTTTATATATCGTATCACTGTGTTTGCACTGTTAAAGAATTGTTGGAAAATAATTACCTTTACAATTAGTGTATCCATAGCTACAATAATATTGGATTTTCTAAATCTGAAGTGCTTCAGTACAAAATCAGGTTAATTCGCCAAATTTCGACAAAATCCTTTTAACTTTAGAGTAGTTCAGGACTCACATATATAGACTGTAGTTTCTGCGCACAAGCAGGTGTCACTTGGAGCCTAAAGATATACAAGTACAGATAATCTGAATATTTGGCACGATGTGGGAGACATCTCAGCATAGACAGAAAGCACAGCGTGGTAGACAAGCATGGGTACCGACATTTGCCGAGCTGCTTGCAGAACACCTCCAACTAGAGCGTGTTGAGCCTGCGATCAGAGAAGACGTTATGGACGCCCTAGATGTGCTTGGACATGTTGTATCGGAGCAACCACAAGTGGAGACCAGTCCGTATGCTAGACTGGGAACCGAGCAAACGCGACGGTGTGGGTACCTACATTTTTAGAGTGGCTCGAAGAACATGTAGATGTCGGTAACATTGACCCGGTAGAATTACAAGAGATTAAGGATTTACTAGTGACGATTAGAGACTTAACATCTAGACATCCGACCGAACGAATTCAAGCATATCCATACGCCACGGAAGAAACTGAGATGGACCGAACATTTTGGGAGCCTGCATCTTCCCGAAGTCTTCAACAAGATGACGTTATGGGTTCTGACTCCTCCATCAAGCAGAAATGGAAAGAATACATACAGATGTTCCCAGATAAAACATTTGATGATTCTACAGAATCAGAGATGTCTACGGAATCACAATCAGTTCTGCCCGAACAACATGTTGCTCAGCACGAATCACATGTATATCACGAACAACCTATACGCGTCCCTACATTTTCCGAGTGGCTCGCAGAACACCTGCAACTAGAACGTATTGATCCTGTGATCAGGCAAGATGTGATGGGAGCCCTAGACACGCTCGGATATTTTGCATCGCAAGCTCCTGAAAGTCCACAATTGCAAACCACCCCACGTGCCAGTTTGGAAGCAGGTCAAATACAACAGGTATGGGTTCCTACATTTTTAGAATGGCTACAAGAACACGTTGACCTAGCTCATATTGATCCGCTGGAACTGCAAGGCATTGCGGACTTACTGGTATTACTCCAGGATGTGTCATCTCGCCATCAGATTGCACCTCAAGTGGAGATGGATCCCTACGACCAACAAGAAATGTTCGAACAAATATTACAGCGGCTTCCTCAATATCCTGAGTGGGTTAAAGAATTCCTCGAATCAACTCATGTGCACCCGGCTCTCAAGCAGGGCGTTGTAGAGTTGATAAGGAGGGCTAGACGTACCTAATTATAGAGTTCAGTAGTGAAACTGACTCCACCTGTCTAAGAGAAAGTGACATCCTTGCAAGCCTATTTCAAAGCTTTTACTTGTTCTACTAGACTGTTTCCAAGCCCTGCCAATCGGAAGATAACAGACAAGAAACAACCGTTTGAACAATATGACCACCCGAACAAAACTACTGCTCGAAAGAGGTGAATTGGAGTTTCAAGGGAGTCCCACTGCAGTCACGTCAAACACTTTCGCAGTTTGAAATTCGAATCCAGTAAATAGAAACCGCATCTTTCCTCTGGATATTCACTCAGTCCCAACAGCACACGCCGCCAAGGTACGATACTTCGTCGCTTTTCAACACACCATAACCACGCAAACTAAAGTTCTCATTCTCTTCAAAAAATGTTAAAATATAAACCAGAATGACAGTACATAACCAGCTTATATTTTGGTGAAATAAATCACGTAATTTTTCTGATTTGGACTTTAGCTATTCGACATGATTTTAATAGAAGTTAAAGTCTTAGCGATTTCCTCTTAACCTGAGTATACAATCTTTTTAATAAAATTGGGTTAGGATAGATTGTAGTTATAAAACCATTTAAGTTTTAATTATATAAGGCGTCTGTTGTACCTTTAAAATATTTTCTGTATTCTTTAAGGAACTGCTGCTACTGGTCTTCACCACTTAACTTTTACATTTTATTGGCGATTTGAGTCTGGTAACAAAATTGGAAACGTTGTGTTTATTATGCAAATATATCAATGAATTATGAATAAAAATATCGTCAGTTAAATTTGAACTCGAAGAATATATTCTTTATCCATGTCTGATGGCTACCTGTAGGCTACGAAATTTGCGAGATGTTAACAAAAATATAATTCTAATGGTTGACATTTGACACTAATTTCTAAAAGATAATTGCTATTGTGGTGATTATGCATATTCTTATACGTTCAAGAAAAAGAATTAGTGTGAGTGAGTGAAGAGATTTGGGCTGCGAAATTAAATTAGGGTACCGTATCCCGAAAGTTGTTGGAATGAAAATATAACACGGTGCAGTATGGCAGCTTAATAACTCCAGGTAAGACTGCTGTGGATAGCTCTAGCCATGGTTACTATACCTACCGTATGTGTGCCTATGGAGTACGGGAATAAAGCTTTGGGTATTTTCGAAAGTCTGGCTGCATTGGAAAATAAAGCCCTTACTTACCTACTATTATAGGCTTGCATAAGGATTATAAACATTTGCTTACAAATTATTATAGGTTCTTTCATGTTTGATTATAATATAAGAATTTCCTATCGTCGCTTAGCTTAAGACGTTCCGCTGTAACGGAGAAGGGTGAATTTAAATTTCACTTCACAAACGTCACAAATTTAATTTTACTATATATTTTTGCCCCGGTTACCTTCGGAACCTTATAATAGTAAGAAAATAAATTCCTCATTCAAGTGTAGGTAACACTACTCCATGTAAACTAGACATAGAGATCGTCAATAGGACAAAAGGTACTGATATACAAGTAGCATGCAAAAATAATGACATAATTAATAACACTTCTTAGAATTACCAACGACAAGGACTAGAATGAAGTGAACCTGTTTGAAAATCTTAATGAAAATCAAAAAGAACAAATTAGTGTGTTCTCTTTATCAAATATTCATGTGAACAAAGTAGCATATGTTCACAATTCAAGTCATATTCAAAAACCACATTTTTACTAAAATAACAATTAAAAGACAACACGACTTGTTAAAGATTACATTAAATATAATAATATACCTAACACAGTGACAGGAAAGAAAAAGTGTTCATTTTCAGACAATTATAAAATTAACTTTCGATTGACCTTTCATTAGACATACGGCCATATAGAACCTTGTATGAAATACCGCCTAGGGATGACGATGATCCTCCTTCGGTGTTCGTTGATCACTGTAGCTCTCTCAGTGTTGAACACTGGTCGCTGGACTTCCGCAGTGGCTCGAAGTGTTGGTAGGCCGTTACACTCCAGATGCAGCAATGGATCCCTAGCAGTGGCATAGGATCGTCCTTCCTCGGGTCATCATCAGTTCCTGGATTGAAGTCATTTCTTCACGGACCTTCATTAAATCTTATACTGTCCAATTATATATATATAATAAAAAACCATTATTTTATCAACATTCATTAGCCATTCTGGAAGTCAATAATAATATTCCTAACAAAACAAAAACAAAAGCTGATCAAAACTAAATTTGTTATTAGAAGTGTCACCTATTTACATTTGCAATATATTTCCAAGTTCATGGAGATGAACGCAAACGTTCCTGCATAAACAACAAATAATATGGGAAGCAAACAGTTTCGCTAGCATATAGAGACCGTCCTGATTATCATCTTTAGACACCTCGCTATAGTAACTTTAAAAGCTTATCCGATTTAAAATTAACAAAACAGGTACACAAAAATATTTACAATTTATCGGATGTTACACCGTTAGATTTGTATATAGCAATAAATATTTATAAAGATAAGTATATATTTTTAAAGTATTTTCGGATGGGTAATCATAATTTTTTGTGACAAACTTATGTTGAGAGTCATAAGTTTTAAGTTCAGGCATGAACAAGATATATTCCGTTCCTAAATACGCACTTATGCGCAATTATGACGGCATAGACTCCCGTAACAAAAAAGGTAATTCACTTTGTTGTATCAGATTTTGCGTGTATTCACGTATACGCTGTTAACGGTTGATTAAGCACTTGTGAAAGCCCTGCTTAGGATATATTTTTTGCTGATGTAGCGTTCCATTGCCGTATATCCGATCATATATTTCGTGCATATATGAAGTGAAAATGGGGAATTTATTAGGAATTTCTACGAAAATTCTCTGCAATTTTTTCTAAACAATCTTGCTTACAAAGCAACACAGCTGCATGTAATGTACACACACATCATTCGCTGGAATTTTCACACTATTATGAATATTTGGATTTTCATAATAGCGTGAAAATTCCAGTGGCTTTAAGTTAAGGTTATTGCTTGGGTTGCAGGTCATAGTTTTTATAATGGCAATTAAAATTTAAAGAAATTTATTTAAGGGCAAATATATAAAAAAAATGTTAAAGAAAATGCTAGTATTGTCATGAGTATTTACTTAAAACGGCATAAAGTTACGTTTAAGGATTTTTTCAGCGTCAGATTTCTAAAGAACTCAGTTACCGGTGAAACGCTTTATCTCCATGTTCAGCAGCAGTACAGATGTACGACTTATCCCTGCAGTTTTAAATATTTATTTCGACGTAAAATTTCTACCCTCAAAATTCTGTTGTTGCAAGCAAAACCACCATTAACTAAAATTTAAAATATTTCAAAAAGTATTTTTAACAATTGAAACTTGATCCATCACTCTCGGTGTCACAAATCATATATCGGTGTTCCAGTAGACCTCAACAAGATAAAAAACCTGCATGACCAAAGATGGTGAGTGCAAGGTTGTGCTTACCTGTGTTTTGTGAAAAGACTTTAACAACTTAGGCTGACTCGGACACCAAATATAGTATACAATAAATTATCACTCCACAATAGATATAATATTATTGTTATCTTTTGCACCAATTTAATTTTCACTATTAGCAAGCAAACAGGGTAAAATAAACATAACTAAGAAAAGCCAACACTGTGCTCAAGTGACGCAAATAATTTTCAATTGCTACACTCATTAAAATATATAAATAAATAAGGTTCTTTGTTACCTTTATTTTGCTGACTATTATTATTCTTTTATTTTTATTTTTATATCATAATGTACAGGTGTTCCTAGATTATCTTTGTTTGTTTTGTTTTAAAAAATTAAATTAAAAAAACATTGGTAAAATTGACTTGAAATTCTCATTGCAATAAAAAAACTAATAGAGAAAATAGAGATAATAGAGGCGCACCTCTCTTAACACAAAAAAAAGTTATTACATTACGTCAAGTTATTATAGCATTAATAACTAAGCGAGGCATAGTGTTGTTTATTTGATGTTCATTCTAAACATAATAGTGTTCATGATATGTTGCTTCAAAAGTGCGAGGATGCATGATACCCACACCCTCAATTTTCAATTTATGCTTGAAAAGAAAATTTTAAAATGAAAATATTTTAGAATCTTTCCTGATTTATGAGGTGCAGACGCGAGCTATCTGTGCCTTGTTCCGAAGACGGGCACACAGCTACTTGTGGCTGGAAAACATCGCTACATTCTTTTTCCAGCAATGCAACATGGCAGAAGGTTAAACAGGCTTGTTCGTGGAACAAAGAAGAGAAAACAACGAACAGCGTCCGCACGATGGTGGTAGTAGTTTATAGCATATTGATGAAGTTATTGAGCAGCAATTAATAAATAAGTTACACCATATTGTCGTCTTGAAAAGGAAAAAGAAAGAGGGTCGTGTCATCACCTATAAGTAATGCACATATCGACTCACAGAGTAATGGCACACAACTATCGATACACATGGTCACATTTTCACAGTCAGGTGATAAAAACATAAAATTATGTAAAATTTCGGGATTCTTAATATATTAGAAAGATAATTTAACGGGAGGTGATACTTGCATTAATAATGACATTACTAACAAATATATTACATGGTTTACAAGAAAAACTGCTGCCGTATTACGACCTTAATTTAAATCCACATAGTAGAGAAAATAATAAATTACTCACATATGTTGCTATCTATGGTGAATAGAATTCAACATATAACAATTAAGAGACACGCATTTGAAATCCCTTTATCGGTATTAGTGGCAAACTAAATATAAGCAGTTTACACATGAATAACACCTATTTTTAACGTTAACACCACTTATCAGACACAGTAAAATTGTGAAACTAACATCATATAAATTACAAAGATAAGCTTGAACATAAAAGGGAGATAATTGAATGCAAAAAAAAAATCAAGAATGAAATATTCCCAACAAAATAAACTTTACCTAGAAGGGCAAAGACACAAAAGACAAGAAAATAAAGAAAACCACATAGGCAAAACGCTTTAGTGTCACAAAAACGTCACAAACTTAATTAGAATACTAAGAAACTAACCTAACTCTTGGGGAGGAAACACTCACCACGTCTTTTAATGTTTATAAAAAATATTGTTTCTTTGACTACGCTGTCATGCCAGCAAAGTTTGCGTGGGGAGGGGGGGGGGCGGGCGGAGGCCTTGCTGTTGAAGGGTGCGTAAGTTTCCAAGAATTTGAGACACGGTGCAAACATTTATATTACCCATACATTAAACTATCAGACAGAAGTTCTTAAACCATTCCAACTGGAAGAAACATTATTATTATTATTACGTACAAATATTAATATATTTAGTCCGTTTGCCTCCCACCAAGAGGATGATCCACCAGACCGTTGGGACAAAGACGTACGCAGGGTTGCTGGAGTTAACTGGCAGAGAATCGCCCAAGACCGTTTTACCTGGAGAAGACTATTGAAATTCTACCTGAATTCCTAATTCTAAGAGACAACATAATTTTTTGATTGAACTGGCTGATGATGATGATGATGATATAAGTAACTAAGTTTTGAGATTTGTTATTAGAATTCGAACATTATGATTACATACAAAGCTACTTTACATATTTCCCGAAACCTGAATGGACTTATTTCATTTTGAATATTCTCACATGAGGCTTAAAAAAGAATAATTAATAAGTCAGTCTTTTTAAAGGTAAGAGATGCATCAAAACAGCGTGGACAAAGAGTTATGAACTTCAAACGTTAAGATATGTCCAGTATAGTGACAGCCCTCAGTTTCAAATATTTGATGTAAAAAATAAGGTACGGTGAAACAAAAATGATTCGTATAACTATGGGGCTGTTACTACCGTAAGGAGCCCGCCTACCTGTCGCTGCGTTGCAATGTCTTTGAAAGACACGTTTGTCGTCAAAATTTTTTCACGTGCCTCCAGTGTGATGATATACGCAAAGAACACATATTTCGGACGAGTCCCATTGAGTATTTTCAAGACTCAGGCACATTATGAACACAATTCTAGAACTCTCCGTCATAGCTAAAACGGCTTTTAAAAAACGCTGTAGGCATCTCACGATATACGCGACAGGCACATCAACAAATACTCGAGGTAATTGCATTGTACCTTGCTACAGCGTTTGACCAACATGCCTGTTTAGAGCAATGTGCTTAGTGGCGATGGCGCACTTGATGTGCATAACAGCGTCGCCCACAGACTCGGAAAAATGGCTTGTGTGAGGCGACACAAAGTGATGGAGGGTGTGTAGGTGGTTGCGAACGACGAGTCGCAGTTCCTCGACTCCGGTGCTAGCCGAAACAAAAGAGGTCTCGCCGTCTGCGGCCAGGCGGCCGGACTGATTGTGACATACCACCTCCGGGGAGCCCCCCCCCCCCCTGTCACTTGCAAAACTGTCCACTCTGATTCATACCCACTGGATAATTCATCACATCCGCGTCAGGTGGCCGCCCGCCCCCTCAACAGTCCGCCAGATTCACCATTTATATCTAGCATTGGTTTACTCTCGTAGTTTTTGCAGGTCGATACATTTAGACCCATAGGATGATTGGGTGAAAATGGATAAATGTATGACCATACCCCTGTAAAATAAAATATGTAATCTGAATGTAAACATATTAACCCAAATAAACTATTAACATTGCGCCGTTTTCTCAAATTCATACGATGTATACAATCTGTTTACATAGTGTATGACAATTTTAATTTAAGCAACAAGTTCTCTGCTATAGATGCCATGGCCAAAGACAGAAGAGGTGAGGTGAAACGAGGTGTGTCTTGAGAAGCTAGGGTTTATCATGTTAAGATTTAGTAACCTCGGGTTGGGAACAAAACGAGATTCCTTGTGGGAGCGTGTGTCATAGGGGAAATATCCGCTGCAAAGTGCGCCGGCGTTCTAAAGAGTTCGCTTCTATGATGGCGGTAAATTGTGGAATATTATTTATTTGTATATGTAAAACTTTGTGTTTGGGTAAACTTTCCCTTAGTAAGTATTGTTATACGTGGACACCCACACTGCGGCATCGTGTTACCCCTATCTAACCAAGCCCACCTGGGGGATGATTGAGGCCTACTTTAACTGGTGTCATGCGCCCCTTATGCTGGGAGGGTAAGCGGCTGTGCGATATTGCACGAACTTTGTGGACCTCACCTCCATCGGTGCAACACAACGTGTGAAGAAGGCTCTGTACCAATACAATCAACGTTGGATTAATATTATAGTTAAGTTTAGATGTTTAACTCTTAGGTCTGTTCGAACTTTAAATTCTTACGTGATCTGAGTTGAAACAATAGGTGTTTACAAGCCAGTCACAAATGTGCTTCTAATTGTTCCTGAAGTATCAATGTCACAAAATACCGAATATCGTCAACAAGAAGCTGTGCGGGAACTGCCAACAAGAACAAGAAAAATATGTAATTGGAGAAAAAATAAGCCAGTCTCCGAATTATCACAGCGAAATAGGGATACATTTTCTTGTGGGCCAAATTCCATATCTTAATTCAAATAGAAAGTGTTAGGTAACTATTTCAGTATAATTTAAACAATTTTTATGTTTTCTGTTTTTTCAATGCACTAAGTGTAAGAAGTAGCAGATTTGTAAAATTTATAATAAAACTACTGTTTCTCCTGACCGACGCATGAATAAAATGATTAGGCTCATAGCAATGTTAATATTTATGAGGTGGAAGAATACCTAACGTGCATACAAGTAGATCTTAAGCAGGGCTATCAAAAGAGCTTATTTAGACATGAACAATCTATATATAAATATAAGAATTTAAATATGTCATTAAGCATAATTATATAAAATATTAATATGTAATTACTTGCGGGATTTCTTCTTGGGCGAGCGAATATGTGGGTTTTCTCAGTGCTCCCATACCACGAAGACGAATTGTGAATATGAAGGGTCACCTTTTAAATCGAAGACCATAGAATCGCGACCTGCATCATCGCTAACTGATTGTCGCCAGTGCCAATTTTGCGATCCGTTTATCGCCTATGTTCAAAATGCTCGTCAGCATAAGAGGGCAGTCTGAATCTGAACGAAGAGTCCTTTTCGCGTAACGGCCAATTGGGAAGCAGGTAGTGACCTGCCATGGTACTCCATTATTCGGTACATTGTCCCAGTTGTGCACAGACCAATGGTGGGACCCCCCCCCCCCCATCCTTTAGTTCTAGGCACTTTAATTGCAAAATGCAAACACAGTTTACCCAGGAAGCGATACAGTATACTCAGGGACCAGAATGTATACTTTTTAAAGCGAGATTATTAAATAAAATATTTGCCATTCAGCTTTTGTAGGTAGAACTATATATTTTTATTTTAAAATATGCGTAATTAATTTTAACTTGCGACCTACACACACCACACTTAACACCATACTTAGCAACACACACACCGTGCTTGAAACTGCATGCTCCGCATTCAGCACAGCACACACCGCTATCAGCACCTCGTCCTTCACAATCAGCACCTCATGCACTACATCAGCACCGAATTTACAATCAGCACCAAATTTACCACAATCAGCACCGCATTCACCACAATCAGCACTGCACGAACTGCAATCAGGGGTGATTAAGAGTCATTTCGGAGTCAGTAGGAGTCATTTAGGAATCATTTAGGACTCATGAGTCATTCAGAAGTCATTTATTAATCATTAGGAGTCATTTAGTTACCATTAGAAGTCATTTCGGAATAATTAGGGGTCACTTTGGAGTAATTAGAAGTCATTAGGAGTCACTTTGGAGTTGTTAGGAGTCATTTTGGAGTCAGTCGGCTGGAGTCACTTTGCAACTCGGTGATCGGCTGGTCGGTGTGGGAACAATGTGTTAAGTGTGTGATACGATTGTTTAATATCAGTATGACGTCATAGGGCATGCATACTCGTGTGTTATAAGCAGTAGGGAAGTCAGCTGAGAGGATAAGTTTGACAACGGCTGCCACGAAAGATACATCGCCTTGGCTAGATTCTACATCAGGTAATCCATGTGTAGTTATGTTAAAGTGAAGTAGATATAACCCGCCAATGGTTTCTCGCCATCGACTTCTTCGGCGGTGGTACTGGCAGCACCACTGCAATCACCTGCTTAGCTACAGCACCTACACCTCCAACAGGGCCGCCCGAGTCTTTGTCTGAACCACCACGTCGTAATCAGTGTCACTTTAGTATAAATCATTTTCTTTCGACCATAATGTACAACTACATGAGTGCTTTAATTGTTCCACGAATCCCTGACGTACGTCATATATGACTGACAGGTGCGGTAAGCAGTTCAGCCATAGCAACAGTTTAATTAGATATGCGACGACCTGTAAATGTGAAGTGCGTTTCTTATTCAGTGCCTTGGTACCAGGTTTACTGAAAGCAGGTCTCTCGTGATAATAGTCTGTAACATCCTATGCTTGCCGATTTCTACTGTATGTAATTTTATCGAGTTTTTGTTTTTAAGGTAATTTGTGGTCTTGGGATGAAGTTCGAGGTAGTCTGCATCCAATATGGCGGATGGGTAATGTCTACCAAGATGGTCGTCGTCTACCAAGATAGTCGTCGGTTGCACCTACCAAGATGGTTAATTGGGAATGGGTGACGGATAACCTCCATAAAGAAAAGTATTCTTAAAATGAGTTTTTAATAACTTTTTAGTTAATTCTAATAATAAATTGGTAATTGTTTTAAATAATTTTTATAAACCTTTTTTTGGGATTTTGTAGAATTTGTTTGGATTTTTTTTTAAGTTTTTGTATTTTTGGGGTTAAAGGTCTAGGTCAAAGGTCATGGGTCTTGCTCTCCTGTCCATGGGGTCACTCATCCCCTTCGCTCTTCAGGGTCGCAGTCACTGATCCAGGTCATCAGCTCTGGGAAAAACGGGAATTTTTTAGGAAATATTTAGGGACAACAGGAAAAGTTTTTAAGGAAAAGGGAAATTTTTTAGGGAAATTAAGTCAATTTTGAGGGAAGAAAGGGGAATTCCAACATGGCGGCAGTCGAGTTCTGTGATCCTGTTTCAGGTCCCATTGTCCATCAATTCCCATTTCCTTACTACTCCATTGGTACTCAAATTTCAGACCACAATTTCACGAGCAAATGCATTTAAGAGTGTTGTTGTGGATTTTTTGTAGGCCCCTACCTACATTTCTCATGAAATGTAGGGCGGGGACCCACCTACATTACCCCCTTTATTGATTTTGATCACAAATTGGTAGCTTTTTCAGATATCAAACGAATTTAATGAACACATTTTGAAAAATGCCCCTCGTAAAGCCCTACGGTGTCTAAGCTGTAATATTATAAACCATTAATTTTAAAGCGGCCACATGTTCTGTATTGTCGAATAACTGAGCCCAACATATCCAGCTTCATCATGCACGGGCTATCCTGTTTGGTAATAGTAAATGCTGTTACAGTTCTCTAAATGCTCTCCTAAGCTTGAAAATAAGTTTCTCTTAAGGCCGAGCCTCACGCCTGTTTATGACCGCAATAGTCACATGGACACTCGCACCGACCCCAAACCAAGACGACTCGTAATCGATTCCTGGAGGAGTCACTCGGAATTTACTCACTCGGAAACGTAGCAGCTTTCCTCGTGCTACTCATGTTTCCCTTCTCCGAAGCTTTCGGCCACTATTAAGCAACGTCTAAATCTCTCAACTTAATGACACACTTCTTAATTATTTTTAAGTTGTCATTTCTACAATAACTAGGGGTTGCAATTGTGTGAAGCTTCTGTAATTTTTAAATTAAGTTGTTAAGATATATAATTACCTATGAAAGCATTATACATTTACGTAACCACCGACTGGCGTATATGCAATAGTATTATCTACAAACTACGGAAAGCTATTCCAATGTTTGGATTATTGGGTGCTGAAATTTGTTTAATTTGATTGATTAAAAATGCAGCAAGAACTGGTGCAATAAGAACACATTCAATATATGAAATTGTAGTAATCGACACATGGCGAAAGACTACTCAAGGGGACAAAAAACACTGCTTTCAAAAGTAGAATTTAACTCTTAACTGTGAAAAAAATAAATACGTAACAAAATATCGCAAAATGGACTTATGTCATAAAATTCAACACCAATGTGGTGAAAACTATTAATAGGTTCGACTATAACGTAAGACACTAATTTATATCTTAGCTTTAAATTATGTCTGCACGCTAGACGTTTGCTTTACTGCATATGAAAAGAACTGGAAAGAGAACATTTAGAAACGTCAATATTTTAATTATAAACATGTAGTAACTCATCTCTTAGAACATCTGAAATTTTTTACTTCGTTAACTTCACAACAGCTGGATATGCCCATTATGTCGTTTTATGGCACGACTCTGTAATTTTATATGCAACACTTCTATTATATTAATCCATATCACTATAGTTTTGATACATGCTATAATGAAATTTATTATGTTGTCACTGATATGAAATATTTTTAATCTTTTTAAAAACGAATTCTTTTCCATTGTACTGACTTGTCTGACCAGCCCATGCACGAGTTTCTGGCTATTATTAAGGCCCCACGTAAGGGCGCAATTTCTGTAATAGTCAGTGCTACTACCCTGAACTGTTGCAATAAATATGGCACAATCTCCGACAAATCAAATGTGCACCACATAAAACTTTCTAGCATAACAGAATAATATGCGGGGATGTACAAATTATATATATATATATGCAAAATTATTACTATTCATTATTTACTTGCCACGACTATAAGACTCTTCCATTTAAAGTGCAAAAGTCAATATTACATGAAATTATGAAATTTAAATTAAAATCTGCATATTATTCAAAGATATGAACAAATACTACAAGAAAATATTCTACCACGTAAGCATTCATAGATAAGAAAATAACTGCAATTTATTGCCAGGAACACTCTTCGTAAACGCACTACAAATTTTCCTTCACAAAAGGTTCATGAATAATATACTCCATGTTGGATTTATCTGTTGATAAGAAAAAAATTTAGTCCACAACTATATCAGCGGTTCTCCTCCTGGGTTTGAATCTGGTACCTCACAACTCCTTGTCGACTGCGATTCCATGACGACATAGGTAGTCCGACATCCTTCCTTCACGGTCCTGGAGTCGACCCCCGACTCAACCACTGAAGCGGTGACCGTATTCGCGAAGGTGAAGCTATTCCTTGTGACGTACCTCCTTCAGAACATGGATGATAATGTCTTACTAGAAGTTACTCGGAAAACCAAATGACGAAGTTCTCAATCCCTTTGAAAGTTCGTCGTCGACACCTCTGTTACTGACGACTCAATATTATTCCGTTACTTTCTTCTTTCGCATGCTTCTGTTTCTTAAACTTGACAACATTTAATCATAAAAAGAACATCTCTTGAAATTAAACACCAATATTAAATTAACTTTAAAAAAAACTAATTAAATCGGAACCTCATAATTATTTTAATCCCATAGACTAATACTTTTTAGAACAATCTTCAAAACGTACCTAACATTACATAAAAAACAGTTTCAAAACAAAACATTATCATAGATTAATACAGGGTTAAATATCACAAATTTCCAACTAAGGGATCTGTTTAACATTTATACAAATTTTTTTTTTCTTTTTGAACTAGACAAAACTTTACATATATGTACCACTTGTGATATTCAAATTACGCTAAAACCATTCATCAACTTAGGAAGAAAAACCAGGTTTACACAATTTTCTTCAGTTTCTGTTATTGCGAATTTTATAACTAATCATGTCACTGCTTATTAAATTCATTTTTATCTGTTTTCAGAACTTTATCACACAATTCATTACTACGAATGCCTGTAATATTATAAATGGTCTTATTTTTTCAAGATTTTAATTATTGCGGTAGTTAATTACTTTTTGCTCATTTTAATTATTTGAGATTCATACAGTTAAGCTTTTAAGTCGATCTGTACAGTAAATATTTGTTTCATTCCCAGTTTCATTTATGTACGAGTCATGTAATGCGTAATGGAAATCTAGTGGTCAAGCAGTCATTTATTTCTGCCAGTTTTCCTGTTGTTAAATATTTTATAGATATTGATGTTTACTTTATTTAGCCCTATAAAGGGTTTTATTTACATTTTCTAGTTTTTGAATGACTTTCCTGTAAGTTTTATTTCAATTCTGATCTGAAATTTTGCTCTGAAAATTTACAATCTTAAATCTTGATACAGGCTTTCAAGTCTGTGATCCTTCACTTCGTTTCGTGTTTCAACGGATCTACGTTGCGTTGTTGGCAGATTCTTTGTCCCATCGTCGGTTACTTACCCCCTCCACACTCTGTTTCTGTCATCACCGTAGTCTTCGGGTCATCACTGGCCCACTGCATGACTTTACATAAAAAAAAGTATTTCGATCACGTGTACTTTTACCTTTCTTGCTGACACTTTTCTTGTTCACGTCCCTTGTGGAACTACTGCGATACCTAGCGGTGACAGTGGAACCTTTTGGTCGGCCATTTTCTATTTCGTTGCGCCGTTGTTTCCTACGGTGGCGTGCTTCTCTGGCCATTTTCTCTTCACCTCTTCTTCTTCGTTCGTCGCCACCATGACGGTGTTTCGTCAGGTTGCGACCGTGATGGTCCCTGACGGGACATAGTTGTTTTATGTATTTTTGCAAGACGCATTGTGCATCACGTAGATTAGGCCCAAGATTATCTGTGTGGTAGCTTTTATTCTTTTCTTGTGAAGCTTGGTGCTCCAAATTCTCATCATGTCTGGATAATTATTTTTCCTTCTTGGTGAGTAGTCTTAATTTTTCCTAAACGTTCGCTCGTGAACTTATTCAGGTAATTTATTTTTGGGTGCCTATTTTTGCTCCACAGTGAGTCTTACCGAGTAGTTCTTAAGCCCTCGTTGTTCTCGGTACGATCCTGGAGTTTCGATTTCACTTTATGTATTAAGTTCCAGTCTCCGAAGACAACGTACATGGCAGAATGTTTCTGTGTCGGAAACAAGTTTTGCTCCATAACTTAACTTCTGAACTAAACTAAGATGATACAAATACTTTATTTGGGGGGGAATGCAGCCGGCCTTGATGGCTAAACCTATTTTGTGACTGTTTTGAACGCTACGGACTACGGACATGGTCCTGTGGCTAACATAAATTTTTGAGGATTATATCTACTCTCGTCGCGTAAAGTAATCATTATGTATATTTAGATTTTTATTATGTTAAATAATGAATTATAGTGTTTACAACAATATTTTTATGTTATCGAATGAAATATAATTTTCATTATGTTTCCATTTTGGCATGAACTTAAGATTATCATTACGACTTTGTATAAGGAGTGCACCTCCGTGTTTGTTGAGCCTTCTTAAGAATCTGACATTTCCGAATTGGTTTGATATTTCAAATTTATGAAATAATGTTCGTTGATTGCAAGCCACAATTATAATGATGTTTTTATTTGGCGGTAATGTGAAATTGGATTTGTTTTTTTATTACCCATACAAGGATGTTAACGATATTATAGCTTATGTTCTGTACATTTTACAATTTGATATTGAGAGAATGTTTCTTAAAAGTATTGTCCTTTGGCTTTATTTAATTATTATTTTGGGGGACCACAGTTTAAAGTGTATTTTCGTGGCCAATATTGTGTGTTTTTTTGCCAAAGACTAAGAAAATTTTATGTTTATTTTGATTTTAGTGTGGACGGACGTGGCAGCACAGAAATGTGCTGCCCGCATTCCCGTGGTTTACTCTCCCATAATTTGTTTGTGGTTGTATTTTTATTAATTTTTTTGGAGAATTTCGTGTGGCAATTTAGATTTATTGATGATAATTATTTTGCAATAAAGTACTCCACAATACCTAGCAATGATAGTTCAGGTTTATGTCAGTTAAAGTTGTTATAGAGTCTGTTTTTTTTTTATTTCTCACCTAAAATGCAAGGTACTATTCCTGTTCTTGAAAGACGGAAAACTTCTGATGGTATTGTCGCCTCAATTAAAAAAGACGTGCAAAATCTTTGTCTGCATACCGAACCTAATGATGTTCGTACCTGTAATTTAAGTGAAGAGATTTCGAACTCAGTTATGGCAGTAAGTACTATTAGTGGTGCCCAGCGACAACAGTTATTTAATGTGTTAATTTTACACCAAGTCTCTATGTCAGAAATTCCAGGGCGTAACCAGATGTATGAAATAAATATCAAAGAACTAGATAACTCAGTGTTTCACAAGAAATCTAAGCGAAGCAGAAAATTATTTGAGGTTAACACTCGACTGGAGGGTAGTTGAAAGGGCAACCAGCCTGTATGCCAGCCCTATGTTATACGTCCGTAAGAAGGATGGAACTGTAAGTTTGTGTCTCGACGCCCAAAATATAAACTAGATAACCATAAAGGATTGTGCATGTCCGATTCAGACCAGGGATGTACTCCTATTGTACCAAGGGGTAAAATATCTCACCACTTTACATATTACTAGAGCCTATTGGCGAGTGCCCTTAGCCTCAGGTTCTAAATAGTACACCAAATTTTTGTTTAATAACCAGCTCTATATGATTTCAATCATGCCATTTTGACTTAGTAATGTGGTGGCTGAATTCACCCGTTGCATCTATGTCACACTGGGCAAGCATTGCAAGCAGTTTGCGAGAACATACGTGGACGATATTTTGATCACGTCTACATGCTTTGAAGACCACCTGAGACATGTACAAGTAGTACTCGAGAAATTGCAAGCTGCAGTGATGACAGTAAAAATGAGGAAATCCTTATTTTGTAGCTCAGAGTTACCGTTTTTAGGACGTGTCCTATCGAGCGAAGGAATCCGCACCGCCCCTGAATAACTCCAAGCAATTACTGAGTTTTCTGTTCGAAGAAATGAAAACCATTTGAGAGCGTTTCTGGGAGTACTCGGGCTTTACAGAAGTGATTCTGATAAAGTATCTTAAGATCTCGGTACCTCTGTTTTCTTTGTTGAAGACGGGAGTATACTGGCTTTGGACCGAAGAACATCAGTCGTCATTTGAGAGTTTGAAAGAGATTTTTCTAAAGGAACATGTGATCTACCATCTCGTACAAAGTCGTGCATTTTTGCTGTACACCGACGCGTCTGCTTACATCTTGGACGTAAAACTGGCTCAACAGGATGATTCACGTGTAGAGAAAACGGTGGCTATGGCCAGCTAAACACTCTATAATGCAGAGATACAATACACTGTTACCGAGCGTGAGGTGCTAGCTATAATCTGGGCTGTGCAAAAATTCCGATGTTTGCTGTTGGGCTATAAAATAAAATTAATGACCGACCACCAGGCCCTCGCTTGTTTACGGACAGAAGAGTTCGGAGATACTGATCCGCTGGTTCCTATATCTACAGGAGTATACGCTTGAAGTGACATATGTACGGGGTACAGCAAACACCGCAGCTGACTATCTGAGCCGTGTTCCATTTGCGGAACCAGATTTGTTTCATCCACCGAAGAAAGTAAAGGATTTGTTCATGGCCAGTATAAATAACTCAAAACTTCAATCAAGCCGATGTTTAAAAAACCTGCTTAAACATTTAGCTGAGCTACAAATGAAGGTTGAGTATTGCAGAAAAATTCGCGACAAACAGCCAAATTGACCTCCTGATAGAGCTTTCCATAGGTACTTCTGTATATCTGAAGATAACGTGTTATTTTATCAAAGCGAGTATGTTACGCCCTTAGATAAAGTATGGAAGCCTGTGATTCTGCTTAGTAAACAACTACCTGTCGCTGTGAAAGTACATAATACCCTAGGTCACATTGGGGCAAATAAATTTTATGCTAGGATCATATGCCTCATTTTCTGACCAGGAATTGCTGGTATTTTTAAAGAAGTTACAAGGTCATGCGGCATATGCCAGAAAGTAAAACCACCCCAAGAAAATCCACAAGGCGAGATAAAAGTCATAATACTCCAGGAACCCGTGTCATTAGTGTATGTAGACATTTTTTTAGCTTTTACCGAGGACGAAATCAGGGGTTAAATATGTTTCTGTAATACTGGACCTGTTTTCGAAATACATTAAGTTTTACCCTGTGGTATAGGCAAATTCTTTTATTTTATCAAACAAGCGCAAACAGTTTATTTCCGAAGTTGGACAAATAGCCTGTGTGATCTCCGATAAAGGGAGTCAGTTTTCAATTGACATAAGGCAGGTGGGGCTGAGACGACCGAACATAGTACCCATCACTATCTCAGTGAGACAACCGCAAAGTAACTCAGTCGAGCGCCAAATGAACAATATTGGTATTATTGTGCGCATTTACTGCCATGAAAGCCAGTCAAACTGGCGAGATAAAATACCTCTTATTGAGTTCGTCATGAACAATCCAGTAAATACTACTGCAAGTGTACTACATAGAGAACTTTTGTCAGGGAAAAACTTGGTTGGACTGATACAGGTAATTGAGGATTTACCAAAACTTGCTGCGGGAATCACCCCGGAAGATCCGGAGAAGTTCAAGAGAGGACTAATCGATTTGGTAAGAGGGCGCCTCTATAGCTCGGTTTAAAGCCGGAAGAACACAAGCTCAGCAAAAGAAATAAATTTCAATTTACGATTTGGTCTTACGAAGAACGAGTCCTGCTAGCAAATATTAGGAATACGTCATTAGTAGAGATATGAGGAAATGAAAACTTGGGCATGAGGCGCGAGGCCGAGTTTCCTGTGTTTTTTTTTCTTCCAAAAATCGATCATTTTCGCACAAAATCGTATGTTATAGCCCAAAAAACGCCTCAGAATTTCCCTCTTTCCCTACAAATTTCCTGTTCACCCCTAAAAATTTCTCATTCATCCCTCAAAAAGCATAAAGCCCCCTGAGAACCCTACTTCTACCAAATTAATGTGATTTGGGGGAGCTCGCGTTATACTTCTAGCCTACATCGATTATTTATATTATATTTAGCTTCACGAAGCTGAAGGCGACTAACCACAGCTCCCGCCACAAAGGTTTTATAATTTTTTCTGAAGTTTTCAAATTTTCTAAAATATTTTGATTGTTTCGTATGTCGGCTTTTCTCGGAGTGCTCCCGTACTGGGTGCGACGGTGGCGGCGACGACGGTGGTGGCGCTGACAGCTAGTTGCTCGAGTTATGATGGATACTGTGATTAGTGTATTGGGCGGTGTGGTTGAATTGAATTTTTCTTTGGTTATAAGATATTTGGAGTTAGGGTGATCTGGTATGACTTGGGTTACAATGGATTGTATAGCAGTACAGTAACTGGTATATATTTGAATGGTGTCTGATGGTGATGATGATATGACAGACATGTTGGACTTACGATTTTTTTTGTTTATTTTAGTGGGTGCGGGCTAAGGTATGCTTGAATTAAAGTAAGAGGTATGGACGATAAGTATACTTCGTCTGGTGTTGATTGGTAGAGTAGATGGCAGGGATGTTTGTGGTTCAGCTGGTCTGAGCTCTGTAATTTCTGTTAACTTAATTTAATTTTGGTGGAACATTGAATCTGAAGGTGCCTGCTTGCGAGTATATATAAGCAGCAGAATTCCAGGTAGGAAGCTTAGTTTGACACTGGCAGTCGTGAATAAGAAGAAGAATATAATATCACGTGTTTAGAATGGACGCTTCTTAGAATAGACTTTGAGCTGCGTATGAGCAGATTATTTTCACTATATGATGCTGTAAAGACACTACGTGAATGGCGTAGAAAAATTTAAGATTTTTCTATTTTCAAGATTGTATTCTGAAGTATGTAAATATATATTATATAAATAAAAAAATCGTTCATTTCTCCCTAGTGTTGTATCCTGCCTGACATAAGAGAATATAACGGTGCTTGGTTTATTCACATATACATATATTGAATAAATCCGAGGAGGATAGTTATGCCTATGTTAATAGTCAAGGTAGTGAATAATTAACAGTGTGTAGTATTTAGTCTTGAAGATAGGATACCAGAAATGTAGTTGAATGATTATTTTGCTGTACTCTACATAATACTTATTTTAAAATTTGAAAGAAAAAAAAACATTTTAAAATTTGTAAAATATCAATATTTTATTTGGCATATCCTACGACTATAAAATTCATTTGGTTATGTAGGTCTTATACAGACATTCCTGGACCTATAAATGATACTTGCAAACTTAATTTCACATTCCTGGTCTTAAGAACCCGCAAAAATATATTTACTTGCGACTGTAAATATTCGCTTGGTACATAATTATTATAAAAAGAATATATAAGAAAACAATTAGATGTTAGCTTAAGAGTTCATATTCCGACTGAAAATAACGAGATGATGTAATACAGTACATCGCATTGGTTTATATTTAAAAAAAAACTTTTCTAAAATATAGAATTATTAAACCATCTATGCGCGAATTATATTTACATGACGAAAAATTAAAAAAATATTTCTACAATTGTTCGACGGAATATAGCTTCTATGCCCTGAAATTTATATACCAGTTTTAAACACTTGACTCGGTATGAGGTTGGTGGGCCAGTGGTTAGCATGCCGGACTTCTAATCCAAAGTTTGCGGATTAGAATTCTGTCCAAGCGTGATAATTTTTTTTTTTTTTTTTTAAATGTTACCAGTTTTCATAGGAAAGTGTGAAATGTACAAAATTTACGTTTTTTTTTTTTTTTTTTTTTTTTTTTTAAATACATTTTCGATACATTTTTACTGTAATATTCAAATATTATTTTCCGGATTTTTTCACAAAGGATAAATGAAATTAATTTCCATTATTCTACTTATTTATAAATGCATAGATTCCTAGATGGCTGTGAACAAGGCGGGGCCGCACAGCATGCACTTGTCTCGCAGTCATTTACACTCAGCCCTTTCCCCCGTGCGGTGCTTACCTATGTCACTGCACGTGCATGTTGATGTCATACTTGGCGGGTTACAGCGCCTGACTCGTAGGCCTGTCGGCGCTTCAATGGTTACAAGGCTAGGCGACTTCATTTTCCTACAAATGTAAAAACACTTTGAATAAATCCAATTATTTAGAAAAAAATATGGTTTTTACAAAAAAAATTTATTGAAAATCGAATATGTTTTATAAACTCCTGCCTGCATTGTACTGGACAATAATTTTAAGATACCTTCTCGTGTATGGAAAATTACATCTTTAAATTCGTAAATAAATATACACACTGACGATTCGCGCACTGTAGCAAGCGATGAAGGAACTATGTAAACGGCAGAGTCGAACAAGTAGACAGTGGAATGGAGCAAATGTGACTAATCGAACAAGTGTGAGTAATTGGGTCGGGCGAATGATATACAAAAGAGAAAACGGATTTGTGAGACAAGAGATAAGGAAAGAAAGAGAAAGGGAGAAACAAGATAACAGAAAAAAATGGCAGGATTCCAAGAAATCCTATGGACTGATACATAGAAGAGATGGAATGAGAGAGTGAGACAGAAACGAAAGAGATAAGGAAAGAGACATGGGAGAAGGAGATGGAATGAGAGAATTAAAGAGAAATGAAAGAGAGACAGAATGGAATGATAGAACATAAAAAAACAAGGCAGTATGGTGGTATGACATCACGATCGTATGCGCCTTGAACGACGAGTCTGGTGATCTATAACACTTAATTCTTTCGCCTTTAAATTTTTTTATTATAAAGATATATTTAATTTAATAAAATTATTAAAATAATTTTATTGTGGCATCACTATCGTATGAACCTTGAAAAGACGAGCCCGGTGATATATAACACTTAATACTTATATCTTAAAATTATTTTATTACAAAAATATTTTTTTATTAAAAATAATAATTTAACGATCTTATACGCTTTGAAAAAAACGAGTTTGGTGTTTATAGTACATATCCCTTATATATTTAAAAATTTGATAATAAAAATATATTTGATTTTATAAAAATAGTTATTAGAATTTTTTTATTTTATCGATGTAGGCTAGAAATATAACGCTAGATCCCGGAAAGTATCAAATAACTACTGTTTTAATCAGCGATGTGTTTAAGTTCATGATGCATGAATGCAAGGAGAACTGCCGTGGGAAGAAAAGGGAATAAGAAAAAAGCACTGATATGTTACAACAACGCCACATAAATATCAAGTTCATAGTAGGCACCAGTTCGTATAAAAGAATAATCATACATGCCCTAAACACTGAAAAAGGGGTAAAAAGTCTTACGAAAGCATACACTCCTAAAAGGTGACAGATTGATGATTTGTATTCACCATTGCTTACAAGTATATCTCAACTCGTTCTGTTGATAGGGAATTATTTATTTATTTTGGGCATCATATGTTTGGGTAAATATCTTTAAGTCAATTCTTCTCTGCATTTTCAGAATGTTACGACGCGACATGTTATTATTGTGATACACTATGTTGTAAATAAAATCAGTGTTGTATTTGAAATTTATTGTTGTATGATAAATAATTATTTAATTGTTAATTGTTCCTTGTATAGTTGTGCTCTATATTATTGAAAATTATTTGTTGTTTATTGTTGAATTTTCTAAAGAAGCCAACTCCTGTAGGATATCGTTAGGGCCTTCCTAGTTGAATATTTTAGAATTGGGTGTTAGTAAAGCAACGTGCTTAAAACACGTTTATTACGCTGCCTTAGATTCACCCTTACATCCCCAATGGCAGATGTTGATAGTGAGTTAAAATAAACATGCATCTAAACAGTTCACTGAACTTTGCAAGACATTAATAACAGTGCAACGTAATATAAACCGTCATTACGTGCAACGTTTCTAACTGGTGGTGAAATAAAAACAATAACATTAGTTGAACTAAGTTTTACGTCTTTTAGAATATAATACATGTACTTGTAATCACTTGAAGGAACTGTGCTACGTTTTCGCGCTAAATTGCAAGTTAGAGAACTAGATCAAAATGTCCTATTACACGCAATCATTATAGTAAAAATGCATGAAATGAACAGTGATGACTAAAGCGTCTTGTCTAAGTATATTTCAGACGACCTAACTTCACAACTACCTCGAGAAGAAGGCATCGAGGCAACAGCAAGACACACGCGGTAGAAGCCATCCTTCTACTGTCGACAGTCGGATATCCTTACCGTAACATGGACACATCAGGTTGCCAGGTCTACCGCAGCCAACTTTGCACACTGTTGCAAATGAATTCTCCAACTCACGACGGAATTTTTCTTCATGTGAAAAGTGCTACATGTTTGTTGTTTGTTTCTTTCCATTTTAGCGAGACTATGTTACAAGGGATATTAGGGCCTACTATTATTATTATTATTTCTTTATGATGTGTGAAAAATGTTAATTATTTCATGTTACTTGTTATTTAATGTAATGTATATTTATTGAGTGTGTGGTAATGTTTTGTGTTCTATGGAGTTGTTAAGTTGTGACTACTGACCAAGTCAGTAAAAGTAAATATTATGGTAAACAAACTTTAAATTTAAGAAATGCTGATTCGAAATGATTTTCACTGTTTCAGAATTTTTTCCCTAATGTTTTTAAATTATTCACAACTTAGGTGGAGCTATCTGTAGAGTCAAGTCCCTGCAGATTTTAAAGTTTGTTGTTTATTTTTATTTATCTAGCGTTAATTTTCATCTCTATCCAGTGGTAGATAATCACATGAACTAATTACTAAAAGGGAGGTGCGATATGAGAATAAACAAAAAGAAGACACCAATAATGCCATGCATTAGGGCTGGTGATCAAATTGCCACAGTGTTGATGGATGAAGAAAAACTACACCAAGTAAAGGAATTTAGATATCTAGGAAGTGTAATCACAGCTGATGGATAATGTAGAAGAGAAGTAAATCCCCGAATTGCACATACGAAGAGAGCTTTCTCAAAAAAGAAGCGTCTATTAACATCTAAGGCCATTAACATGGAGGTACGAAAGCATTTCGTGAAAAGCTTTGTATGGAATATTGTAAGCTATGGGTCAGAAACATGGACCCTGCGAAAACAGACGTACTGAGACTCAGGGCATTTGAGATGTGGCGCTGGCGTCGACCTATAAGAATACCTTGGACTGTTAAAGTCACAAACGAGAACGTTCTCAAAAGAGCACATAAAAAACAAATCTTGGTTTAAACCTTAAACAAGAGAAGAAATGGCTTCGTTTTCCACTTGCTTCGTCATTCTAACTGGTGCACAACCTTATTTGAGGGAAAGCTGGAAGGTAGAAGGAGCAAAAGTAGACCAAGAGTAAGTTTTATAGATAGCAATAAAGCAAAGAACATTTATTTATATTTGAAACTGTTAGCCAAACAAAGCGAACGCTTGGCAGGCATGCATGTTACCCACCAACTGAAAGGTTGAGAAGAAGAAATGTTTATTTAGGTGTGAACAGGAAATGTTTGATGCCGTTTATTTTTTTTAAATTTTTCCTTCTCTTTAAAATTTTAATGTTTATACTGGACACGTAAATATTGACTAATAATTTTGATTATAGATGTGATACATGGTTGATTATTTTATTATCATATGTTATTATACTAGGCACCGTTCTGTGTCGTATGAGTTAAAGATTTTATCAGGATTTGGAATTAAAGATTTTATCAGGATTTGGAAATTACCTATGTTGAATGCTCTGTGGATGATTAATTTAAATACCAGTTTCTTAGTTTTTCATTTCTGTTTGGTGAAAATAAGAATATCTCAATGTATATAGCCTTAGAAACACTATGATTTGGAGGGAACATTCCAGACTGTTGTTTGAATGGCAATGGGACCATGTGACTTCCGCCTGCAATAGTGCGTGGGAGAAAGGTTCGTTTTAGTAAAGAACTCTATTGCTAGACGCCATGTAAAACGTACCAGCCTAATCTGTAGGGTGCAAGCTAACATCATTTTTGCCATGTCCGTCGAGGTAAGGGTATAGTATACCGGTGTGGAAGAGAGAGACTTAAAGTCGGTAAAAATATTTAGGGCATTTTTATCACAGTACCGTTTATATTTAGTTGGTTATTTTAGTGCTAATGAAGACGACGCCGATTCCACCGGGATTTGAAGTAAGCCTACAACATCTGCAGCTGGTGTAGCTTTTCATCTCTACCAGATACATATTACATCAGAAGTATCTCAATGCTGTAGATATTGCTAACTTTTCATACGAGTGTTTTAAGAACTGTGCTGCTCAAAATATTTCCAAAATCAGAGTACAGTATGGTTTTCAATTGGTGCTAAGAAATTAATGTAAATTTTGAAGGCATGAACTGATATGCCTAGAAGTTTCAAGATTATCGCGATTACTCGGGCCACTATAGAGCTTGTTGGTTTATCTGAAAACACAAATTTTAAATGTTGTGTTAATATTTGCAATGAAAAATGTCAGTTCCAGAGAAGTACTCACTCAATTAGCATTCTGCTTAATGTGGGTGTGAGAGGTGAATTCCAAGGTTTGATAGCATTTCATTATTATTTGCAAAGGCCCACCTTACCTGCAAACGTTTTAATTGGATCAGCTTAGATTCCATATTCACATTTGCTAAGTCATCCTGATTCTAAAACAAGTTGATATTGGATCTGTCTTGATGGTTGTGTATGTTTTTTACAAATAACTTATATAAATTCAATCATGTGTGACGCCATCACCCCTCCCTCCTTCCCCTCTTTTCGTGGCGTCGGGGCGCGAGTAGTTTCGTTCCATAGAGGAAATTACTTTCATTCATTAATTCGCTGGCCCACATGCCTTCAACACATATATTTGTTTCTTTTAATGTATGAACTCTGCTGTGGGAAATATAAACAATTACACGTTACCCCTACCGTGCTGCCAGTATAAGACACTTATTTCCAAAATGATGGCCGTGTAAATATTTCAAGATAGTGAAACATATTATTGAAAATATTAAACTTGTTATATCCGAAGTTGATGCTCCGATACCTACCCTGAGATGCAGTTGATTGCAATTTAGCTTAATTTTTCGAGTTGTTTTGAATTCGAATCCCGGGTAAGTCACTCGTGTATTTTAATTGTCTTACTAATGTTTCACATGTTTCTGGTTATATCTGTAATGATATTGCTGTCAATGAGACGTCAACGCCGACCTATCATCAAAGCTTTTAAGAACTTCACTAAATTTTGCACCCGTGACGAGGATAGTAGGCTCATTAGTCATCAGTAAATTCTTGTTTTTATCTGAAATTCTACAAACTTGATAGACAAACGTTTACTTATACGTGAAAAAATTGTTGGACATGATGTTTTCTTGCAAAATAGCGTTCACCCAGGTTTTCATGAATTTCAGGGAACAAATGATGGGTACTTTTTATTCAATCATCGTAGTTTCCAAGACACAGAGGAATACACAAGTTACATACCATGGTGTACTATTACACAGATGTCACAATTTTTATTAAAATACGTTCTGCCAATGCCTAAACTCATTAAACTGCCACATAGATGGATTACTTATGTTCGCCCTTTAGTCGTGACATCATTAGTATGGCTAAAAGAATGCTGTAAGTGCTTGAAGTCTCAGTGGTCACGACGTAGAGCGCACTGGCAAACACAGCTGTTGACAAAGTTCCCACGCAACACGACTAAATACTCACAAACCACGTAAACAACAATTTTACAAAATGCTTAAAGTAACATTAAGGCAACACAAGGCCCCGCAAATTATACATTGAAGTGTAAAATACATAATAATCCAGATAGCATATTCTGATATGATGTCATGAAAAAATTGACTCATGAGGCCTTCACATAGTGCTTTAAGGGTTTGATCTCTATAATGTAATATATGGTACCGGTAGTTATTTTCTCAGATTGATTACAGTACATTTAAATCCGTCCGGTAGCAGGATTCATAAGAGATAGGTAATGCTAATAGGTATCTTTCTTGTCGCTATTCGGTTACGTCCTTTTTTTAACAGCAATTTGCAAATGACGCTTAGTGAGTGGACTATATAGGATTTCTCATGTTAAAATTATAATTCTAATTATAAATATGTAGAAAGTACGATGACCAGGGGTCTTGAGCACAGCGTTAAAATTCTTTTAAAAATGCTATATACACAAGAACGGGATTGATAAAAACATGTTTCAAAACTGCTGCTGTCAAAATAAATATTGCATGTAAAAAGCTGTAATTGCAATGGAATTCGCACTGAACTTTTTTGTTTCCAATCCACTATTGAAAATTTGAGATAATATATTAAATATGGGCGAAAAAAGTACTTACTTTGCCATTTAACTTGAGTTCGGCAGTTGAACTGTCCGATTACTTGAATGATAAAACGAAATATAAAATGTTGTATTGATATTAAGATTTTTAAGTGGTATTGGACGATTGTAATTCGAGGTTACTGTGGGACTTCTCTTTGGTATAATTGTCACTATAGTTTCACTAATGCAATCTTTGTGCACTTGTTCCACAATAAGGTTAATTGTTTTAATGGGACCCAGCACGTGACCTCTTTTTTTGTATTGTCACGGGGCTAGAACAGTTAACATGTTACGAAATTTGGTTATCATACAAAGACATAAAAACATATCGCATAGATATGTAATGATGCAAAACATTGAAGCCACTGAAATCCCATTTAATATTTCTATATCCACTTAGCCACTGCGGCCCCCCGTAACATAGTTCTATCCACTGAGCCACTAAGGCCCCACTTGATATAGTTCTTTCCAGTTGGCCACTGCAGCCCCACTTGGAATCTCTCTATCCACTGAGCCACTAAGGCCTCACTTGGAATCGCTCTATTCACTGAGACACTAAGGCCCCACTTAATATAGTTCTATCTACTGAGCCACTGCGGCCCCACTTGGAATATCTCTATCCACTGAGCCACTAAGGCCCCACTTGGAATATCTCTATCCACTGAGCCACTAAGGCCCCACTCAGAATCGCTCTATCGACTGAGACACTGCAGCCCCACTTGGAATATCTCTATCCAATGAGCTACTAAGGCCTCATTTGATATATATATTACACACACATACTTAGCCACTGCTAAATACTTGATAAAGGTATATCCACTAAGCCACTGCGGCCCCACTTAACATAGTTCTATCCACTGCGCCACTAAGGCCCCACTGGGAGTCGCTCTATTCACTGAGCCACTGCGGCCCCACTTGGAATCCCTCTATCCACTAAGTTACTAAGGCCCCATTTGATTTATATCTATCCACTTGGCCACTGTGGCCCCACTTGACATAGTGCTATCCACTGAGCCACTTAGACTCCACTTGGAATCGCTCTATCAACTGAGCCATTGTTGCACCACATAATTAAATCTACATTGAAGCCTGAAATTTAAAGAAAACAAAAATGATACTCCATTACATTCATATCTCTATGCAATATACTCTATGCTTAAAGCAAAACTTTTGATACGGAAAAAGTAATTAAAAATTAATTCTTAGGGTAAAATGTAATGTTTGCGTAATCTGATCTTGCTGAAATTCTAATTTGACCTGTATTTTACCCTGAGGATTCGGTCTTCAAAATTTGAAGACCTTCTGTTGAGTTTCAAGGGACTAAGAGGCATTAAAGACGGACAGACAGACAGAGATCGTCTACTTCTTATATAGAATTATGCACACATCACTTAAACATGGAGCGTGTGTACAAATATTTAACACATTAATTTAAGGTAATTACAAAGATCTCTTCTCTCTTGACTGTTCAACCTTACACCCCAAATCAACATAATATCCCACCACCCTAGTTCTGTGACTAAGGTATCTCAACTAACATAATGTATGTCTGCGAGTTAGTGGTCCCGAGAAACATTTTACTATCCATATTTTTATGAGGTAGCAGTCGGAAGTTGGTCAAGTGAGTCACAGCTGCATGGTTGGTATATTCGCAATACATAGTGAATAAAGTTCGAACTACTAAGAATTTACCGAACTAGCATTTCAATTTTTTACAACTACTTTTTGGTTAATACTAAGGCCCTGGTGTATCGATCACCGGCGAAGCAGATAATAATACAAACAATAGCATGTCCAAAAAATCCGTGCTTCTATAAGAATAACTTCCTTTTAATAACTTCGATTGCACTTCGGTTGTTTGAATTTATAATGGCTTCTGCACCAAATAATCGACCTTTACATCATATCCGGATGTATTTTGTTACGATGCTCCAAAGTTCTGAATATCCAGCTAGATATTTAAATATTCAACTGTGATCGCTAGTTTATGGGGTTAAAAGTTGGCTGGACTCATTAACTCATGAACAAGGGAATTCTCTACCCAAAATTCCAGGTGTGTGACGAGTTTTGAAGAACTTCGCGATCTTTTGTGTGGGAGATATTTGAAAGGGACAAAGACAAGCTTCATCCATCGTTAAAATTCTCGTTTATTGACGGCCTGTATAGGACTGTTCCTTTTTTTTTCGTCGGTGTTCAAGTCAGACGGTTGGTGACAATCAGGCCGGAATGCCAATATGCGTTGCTGATAGCGCGTCTCTTCTTTTGAAGCCTGTTCGACGACACAGCATGGATACGAGTACTATAATGATCATTATCTGCGGGAAAAGTTTCGTGTAAAAAGTATTTCGAGCGTGCATGCAGAGTCGTTATAAATTTCCATATTTCGGATTATGAAGAAGGTACAATGGGAGATATACAATTTTCATCGGCATTGTAGTGAGAAATACTTGTAGCTTGAAATATTTAAGTGTCCTTAGATTATTACTTGTAAGGATGCATGTCAATGGACTTTAGAAATACAGATGCTGCAAACATTTCTTCAGTTGGTCTACAGTTAACAACCTAAAAAAATGTGCAACAGTAATATTACTTCTCTCCAGTTTAGAAGTACTATTAGAGACCAACCATTTCCAGTAAGAAAGTTATGTTGGGCTACATATAGAGACTAAATATATAATTTTACTAATGCCACTGAAAAATGGCAAGAAATAAAAATTTCACACTTATCGTAATATTTGTGGAAGTTGTTAGATATTACTTCTCGATTCCCGTGAGAAAACGATCAACAGTATTCGAGAGATAATATGTTGTCCAAACCTGCCTTCCGATCGACAAGCTCGGTTTCAACATGGCAGGTGAGAAGCGCGATGCCCGTATTTATGGCAAAAGGAAAAATATTTCTTCTTCCATCGCAGTCGACGAGACGTTACGCCCTTTACCTACCTACCTTTCTACTTCCACCCTTCTTAAACCCAGTACATAACATAAGGGATATTGTAATACGTAGAGAACATATTGTTGTATTTCGAATAAGTTATATTAATGTGTAAATGGCTGAGTGGTTGTATCACACGACCGTAAGCACGTGTAGCAAAATGCCTTGGGAACGGAGTTAGGCTGGCTAAATTATTTTTACTTTTCATATTAATGTACACAATTTCATTGCTATTTGCAAAAATTAACTTATTTAAATGGGCAGAGTCTATGATTTTCTGGATAAATGTACATTAATTTGCACTTTATCGTTTTATTAATAAAACAAAATTTTACGCATTGTCTTGTACACATATCTTTGAGGTAAATACACCCAGTACAATTTATTTTAATGAACTTTTAGATGTGATTGCTAGATAACATGATATGTCATATTTTAATACATTTTAATACGTGAGTCAATATGTTCCATTAAATAAAGAAATGGTTTCAATTATCGCATTATGCATAAAAATAATTAACTATTCACCGTGTCGCCATTCTCAGCCAATAGGAAGTGATATTAATAAAGTCCTTATGGCCATGTTGAGAAAATTCACCCAATATATACCACGATACTCAATTGTAAATTGAATAGTATTTTTTTATGCAATACAATCAATACACAACAAAAACATGATTGTACAAACTTCTACGTTAATCAACCGCTTGAAAGGTACAGTTTATATACTGCTGTGACCTGTCCTGAGGATGAATCAGGCCACGCTTTAACAAGGGGGATAAGGGTAGCCCAAAGGAGAAACACTCAGTTATAAGAGACTACTTTTATTTGACATTAACTTTACAATTACGCCTCAAATAGGCGCCACAAGAGTCAATCAAATATTACAAGTATTCTGCTATCCGAATCTGGAACACAACAATGAATATATAATATTCTTCAACAGGCGATGATGCCTTTACTCTCGTACAAGTAGCACTAAACTATCAAGGCGTTCTGTGTTCAGAGGGAGATTACTAGCCTTCGCAAGACCCGCGCCTATCGTGCCTTCAGTCGCCCTACCAGGGAATGGATGATTACCCTCTCGCTGTCGAAGTCTCGTAGCAGCTCTCTCGACGGCGGTTCGTCGGGCGTCGAAGGCGGACCCACGGGATGTGGTCCTCATCTCGTAGTCCTCGGGCAGAACCTCCGGCGGTGGCTGGCAAGATGGCACCCAGAGCAGCCATCGCTCTGAGCTTATCTAGTCCTTTCCTGACCTCGCGCTCAATCCCCCGGTATGTGTTGTGTTAAAACAATGGCTCGGCTGACCGAGGTTTCTCTGCGCCTTGCCTCAGCGCGCCGCTGAGCAACCCTCGCAGGAGCCAGCCACAGCAATACGAATAGTTTTTATTTTATCATACAGAGTCTTTGAAAAGAATTCCCCAGATTACATACTTTTTTGTATCCGATATATGTGAGACAGGTATGTGAAATTGGTACCATCATGTTGGCAAACTAACAAAGTATTTTGTTGCAACACGAAAACACATCACTAAGTCACCACTTGAGCACTCTTGGTAGCACATAGCATATCTAGTCGATTCTCAATATCGCTCCATACATTAGCCAACATCACAGGAGGGATCGATGCAATGACTGTGGATATCCATTGCTCCAGAGTTGTAAGATCTGATAAAGGAGTTCTCTAGATACTGTACTTGTCATTTTCCCACAGAAAAAAACATAATGGGGTTATGTGAGGAGATAATTGAGGCCAAGCTGTCGGGCCATCACGACCAATCCATTGTCCAAGAAAAAAACATTTATCTAGATAGGCATGAACCTTCAAACTCCAGTGAGGCGGTGCAAGGTCTTGCTGAAAAATGGCGTATGGGTGATACTCAAGCAATTGAGGACCAGCAAACAATTTCTACTTGTCCAGATACACTGCAGATGTGTGGTGTCCTCAGCGAAAAGAATGTTCTGATAATTTCGTCATATAAAAGTGCGCTTCAAGCATTCACTTTTGGGCTGCCTTTGGTACACTCAAACACCTCACCTGGGTCTCTGAACCCCAAATACGCACGATATGCCAGTTCACTACAAAAGTGACAAAAAACTTTGCCTCGTCAACAGAAAACATGTTTGAGGAAATCATTATCGCCGTTAATACGAGATAAAATTTCGACATTTAAATATTTTTAATAATTTTAATACTTGTCATAGCGATGCATGGCATCATTGGGCAACAAAGCCTAAACAATTTTCACTTTGCATACATAAAACAATAAACGTTTGTATATTATTACACGAAGAGAACATTTTGGCATCTGCAACTCGCTTAATCTGGGCTCACTGATTATTTTAGGACTTCGCAAAAAAGACTGTCTCGCTGCTTCCAACTTATCAGTTCATGTTATTGATCGGCCAGTTTTTGGTAAGTCAGCCACAGATACTGTGTTCTTGGGATTGTCATACCAAGACTTACTACACTTAACATCGAGCAGCATCTTTCTGTGCATTTTCTCTAAGTTCCTCTGCTCTGTTATTAGTGACAGGGTTCTCGTGGTACCAGAGGACACACAGAGCATTTTCCATATTTGTGACCATGTCCAGATTCCTGGACATTGCAACTACTACACTAGAAACACTTTACTGAAACTAGTAACTAAAAACTTTGTTAGTGTTTCGAAATTTTGGCACCAGTTTCAGTTAACTATTTTACATATAGCTGAATTAAATTAAGTATGTAATCAAGGATAGAATTTTCGGACAATATTTACATTATTTCAGGCACATAGCATATTCACATTCGTCATGTTGCCTGTCTTAACAAACGAAAAGGTTCGTGAAACATGATTGCCACCTAGGGAGGAAGGCCTCATAAAAATAGTGCCCTTAGAATACAGTTTTTAAACACCTCTCAGAAACGTTCGTTGTTTCCGATCGGCAGGAACGTTGTCTGTTGGATTCTATATCAACACTTATCGATACACTGGGTGAGAAACTTAACCATCTTGGCAACTAGCCATAAGTGGAATGACGTGAATGTGCCCTTGATATAAGCGCTTCCAGTCGCTTATTGTACGCGAATGGTAAATAGATGCCGAGCGGGGTGTGTACCTTAGGACTGTGATATCACTTTCCTCGAAAAAGGAAAGAGTGCGGTAGAAGTGTAAAATAATATCGTCCCCAAAGTGTAGCATGGCATGGGATCCTAGAATGAGCGGTGAAGAATATAGTAGATGGAGATGCATAAGTACTCCAACCCATCACCAGCAAAGTCCACCCCGTTTCACACATGCGAAAGTATGTGTGTACCAGTTTAAATCGAACAAGAGACACCTTGATTATAGGACTGTGCGCAAACCTGACTGATACTATGCATGTTGTAGTCGAATGTACCTTGAATCTGGTTAGCTCCGCCGTGTCCAATACGAAGTTCTGTTTTCCCGTCCGGTCTATTTCCGGGCACTGATTGGCAGGTGACCCCAAATACTGCAGTTTTGTTTATATATGTATATACATATATGTGTGTGTATGTATTTAGAAACTGTTTTAGCCTCTGTGTTTCAGGTATTTCGACTGCCACTCGTGAAGGGCAGGATAATTCACGCACCTCTTGGCTACCACTGGGAGTTGGAAGGGTCTGTCAGATGTGGACAGAACCAGCCTGTAATGGGAGTAAGGTGTGGGCTCCCTGGTGATAGCTCGGGGGTTTAGGGGCAGGTAACCAGACTGTAATGGGTGTAAGATAGGGGGTGTCATGTCTGTTGCCAGCCTTGGATGGGAGACCAGTATAATATGGGTGTAAGGCTTTGCCTGGTGGGATTGGTGTTGGCTGCCCATTAATCGATGGCTAATTGACACCTGCTAAGGTGTGGTTTGGATTAGGTTGACTACGGGAAGCCAACCCCTTGTCTGGCCCTGCTCCTGGATGGTCTTCAGACGGGCTTGAGGCCTGGTGGGAGTATGGTTGACCTTGGGGTTCGTCTACTTCCTCTGTCGCTCTGTGTGCTTGGCTGGCAACCGATAGGGTAATAAGAAGTAGGCTGATATGAGATGTGTCGGAGCTATTACCAGCTGTAGTAAAAGAGAGCAAGATCATGCATGAAAACCAGAATGCGCTAGTGATGCGTATCGTATAGCCTCCCATAGCCCAAGGGTCCACTACCAAAGTTCTGCCCAAGTGCAAGGTACTGCTTATTCCGAAGGTGAGGCAAACCCCAGGCGTGCCCTATACCAGGATTTTCTAAAAGAGGTGTCTGCCTCCCAGGATAAACTTGAATCATGGACAATTCATGAAGGCGGTGCCTGGTGATGGGCTGGTCGGCTCCTTTATGGTTAGTGGGGCACTAAAGTTGAATGTTGATTTTCTATATGAAGAAATTCAGGTTGGAGGGACAACTTTCAGGTTCATCTGATCGTGAAACACCCTAGATGGGAAGGAAGGAGGAGCACGGACTGACCTAATTTCCCTGCAGTTAGTCCAGAGGTCAGAGTGAGGAAGGACTCGTGAAGGCAGTGGTGAGTACCTGGGCTATAGGGCTATATGTCCAGTTAATCCCTAGGTAGTGGCTGTTCTCCACTAAAATAAGGAGAACAGGGAGGCAGGTGACAGCTGGCGTGCAAATATAACTTTCTTGAGCAGTGGTAGGGGATGCTGTGGTCTAGGACGGGTCTCCCAACCACGTCCAAAAGTTCTGCAACCTTGAAACCACTCCATGGACAAATAAAAGGATACTCTTAAAACCCCAGGATGACCACCGGCTAAGAGGGGTGAAAAGTCCAATATTATTACTGTCACACATGAAGGTAGGCAATCTGTATGGTGGTGTTTGGTGGCAGGCCGGTAATTTCCTTTATGGCCAGCGGCCAAAAAGTTGAATTTCAAAGTGAATAAATTTAATTATTTGTAATGGACGATTTTCAGTCAGGATATCCAGAATTCCCACTCAAAATTGAGAACACATGAGTAAATCAAAAGGAGTAGCACGGGCTGACCTTACTATTTAAGAGGTTCCCTCAGTCGGTGTGGTCGGGGGTAATCCCTAGAGTGTGTTAGTGTCGGCAACCAACCGACCCTCCCGGTGGCCGGAGGTCAGATTGAGAATGGCCTCATTCTGGTTGAGGTTTAAATATTCGCTGTAGTGGTGGATATAGCTTCCTCAGAAAAGGAGAAGAGCTACGCCCTGTGAGGCTGATGATTGAGACAAGTGGTGGAAACTGGCCATGGGGTGCTGAGGGCCGGATAATCTCCCCTCCCCTGGTCCAAGGAGGCCGGTTGCCCTTGGAAGCCACAATGCATAAATCAAGCAGAATGAAAAACCCTGGATGGCCCCAGTGAAGATAGGTAAATCAGTACGTCAGTTGACTTGTATTTCATGGCCTTCGACATAGGACTGCTGGTGTTCGTCCGTGGTAGCATGAACACAGAGGCATATTGTAACATTCTGGATAATGAAATGCTCCCAACATTGTGGCGTTTTTACGGAATGGACCTGTGTTACTTCCAGGATGACAATGTCAGGTTCCATGTTTCAAGGGCTACTATGCAGTGGTAAGCCGACATCAATGTTCGCCGATTGGACTGGCCCGCCCAAAGCCCCGACCTCAACCCTATATACCATATTTGGGACGAATTGGATTGCCGGGTGAGGGCGCATCAGGCGCGGCCAAAATCAATTGCTCAACTCATGGAATGGTTGCAAGAGGAATGGCGACGAATTCCTGTGGATGTCCTGCAAAAACTCGTAGAGAGTATGCCAGACAGGGTGGCTGCTGTTACAGCCACAAGAGGTGGCCCTACGAGATTCTAACGGGGTGACAATCAACGAGCAAACATCGTGGACAGGTGCCCAATTACTTTTTGGTAGATTTTGTATGTGTGTCACACGTGAAGGATTACTATACCACACTTACACGACGGTTGCAGTTTCGTACGGCGTGTATTGTTCAAACTAGCTAGGCTTGCAACCAAGCCTAAAATGCTAGACATATTAATGCCTAGTAAAATTATTTAAAATAAATACCCCTTTTGATTGTTGGTGTATTCATAAATGTTTTTCCCACGTATTCTAAGTGAAGTAAACTTAATACAATTTATGATTGGTAACAGAAACCAAACTGTAGCATATGTATTTTGCAGTCAGGCTGTAGATGCCAGAGAACGAGATTTTGGTTTGGGGGCCGCCAGGCCTTCTATAGGTATGGAAAGAATTTTCATCCATATTTGGTAAAATTATCGGTAAGTCTCCAAAGCATGCAATTCAACGACGTCCTTATCACACCAGCAGAAGAGGCTGAAAGAAGAATATAATGCAATGTCGTAAAATACATATTACAGATGGATTCATTTCGCATTAGACTTTAGAGTACTTAACATATTCGATCATATAAAATTTGTACGCTGGATGCTGCCCCGGTCAGAACTCACTCTGCAGTTCCTCTCAACCACACGAGATTAAATCAATGGAGTACAGTAGTTTTCCAGTTGCTCCAGAGTAGATGCATATTACGGATACAAGCGCAACAATAATTGGGCTAAAATTCATGCAAATCAAAGCCAAAACCAAGTAAACTTCTCTATTCCTGTAAAATATTTCAAATTGAAGCACAAAATGGAGAACATTTAAGGCGAAAATCAAACAATTTTTGACATGCTTCAGGCTCCTTGAGCAGAGTTTTTAAAGCCTAATTTATAAGATAAAAAAAATTTATTGTTTGTAACTTTTCATCTAATTTTGTGGTTTTTTTACTAATTCATTTTACTTGCAAATTTAGAGTACTTTTGTCCTATTTTGACGTGGAGAAGAACCCTGCTTAATGGGGTTATTTTTTTAAGTGTGCTTGATTTAGATTGAATGTTTGGTTCAAATTAGCTTTAATTTCGGCCTTGATTTGCTTCATTTTGAGGATAAAATTGAAGAGATAGATGATGTCTCCATTAGATTCTAAAAGAGTTTCTTGAAAGTGACAAATTTACTTGATTTTTAGCCTAATTATTATTCTGCACTTGGTTCCGCAATAGACTTCTACTGAAATTATATTTAAAAGAAAACATTTTAAGCATTAGTAATTCTCTTTATTCTTTTTGTGGTCAGTGTGATAAATTACAGCACAATTTTTTTCTTCCTCTCAATTAATTGTTCTCTTTGTAAATAAACAAAAATGGAGTCCCTGCTCAACAATTTGAACAATTCGTTTGAATTCACAAAACTACAAGATCTATAAAAATAATGGTTTACTCCTACGGATTTTGAAATTTGTGAATCTAATTTCGGTAAAAAAAAATTAATTGTTTTCTAGATGGTAAGTATCAAATTTCATTACTAGAGCACTATGTGAAAATATTAGATGAAAGTGCCTTGAAATTAATAAATGAGAAGGAAGTTTATATAGCATATAGAGGCTTAAAAGCAATTAAAAATGGAAATTTAATACATGATGTAGAGTTGTCTAAAGAATTTTGATCAAATTTTGTGATATTTCCTATCTTTCCTTACAGCCTGACTAACATTTTAACGGGAGGTGATGGATCAAGATCGCCTTCCTACAGATTAGATAGTGCATCTGAAGATCTTAAAAATATAGTTCACAAATTTCATTAATATTTACAAAACGTACAAGTATCACTCTTAGAAATCATATGAACTTCGAGATATTGGTGATAATATAGAGTAAATAGGAGTGTTTAAAAAAGAAGCAGAGCATTGTATATAATCCTTTTATTAGTGTCAATTTTATTTATGTCAATTTTATTTATTAATGATGGAATATCAGCCGCTGGCAAGCCATCGCCTGAAATATTTGCTGGAATAAAATGTATTGGTTTTTATAAAATTTTTAGCAGTTTGTTGACTGTTTTTATTTTTTCTTTATCCTTACTAAAATTTATCTCTTTATAAATAAAAATGGAATTGTCACTCTCTTGTGAAATGGAGAATAGTAATATATACAAGAGTAGTAGTATATGCAAGCACTGTAAAAAGTGTGGTAAAGTAAAATTCTACTATAAACCTCGGAACATTATACACTATTTGCTGAGGATACAGAATATAAATTAACACCAGGACTTTGTAATTTGCTAACAGAAAATTCACCATATGCTCTTGTGGGTAAATTTCATGATAAGAATTATAAAAATTACGCAGAAATTGTTAAAACAACCAATATTGCATTCCAAGAAAATAATCCTCAAAAAAGGGTAGCTTCGAATGGAGGTTGGAACAACATAAATTTAATTAAACCAATTTATGACAATTATATAAGAGCATCAAGATCAGAGCCAAACACACCCAAAAGAATGATTTATCCAAAAACTCCCAGATCTGAAGAAGGTATAAAAAATACAACAATTTTCCGAAAAAAAATATTTGGATGAATGATGTTAGAAATTTAATTGACAGATTGTTAGTTATTCATGGTGAAGAAAGTGTTGGAAGTAACAATAAGTTCACCGAAAAAGTAAGTATAATGTATATGTTGAACAATAGATTTTCTGATTTCGTTGTTAATAATCCAAAATCAAGTCCTTATTTTATAAGAGTTTTAAATGTAATTCCACACTCATTTTGGAATCCTGAACATCACGGCAAAGGTATTATAAAAAGGGCATTAAACAATTTAAATTTTCTGAAATGCATTTGCCTGGCTATAATTATTTTAGCCCTTTTACAAAATTAAATGTAAGATTGGAAAGAGACGACACAGAATAAATAAATTAGACGAATCTTGCAAATATCACAATATTGCTTATAGAGACCATAAGGATTTAGAATCTAGACATGAAGATGATCAATTTTTTCAAAAAAGGAAAAGAAATTATGTCAGATAAAAATACTCCGATTGTTGAAAAAATTGCATCTGCAAAAATTGCATCAACAATGTTTACAAAAAGAAAATTAGGTTTATATTAAAATGTTTGATTAAATATATATATGTATTTTTTTACTTATAAATGAAGATAAAAAGCGTAACTTTCGATTTACACATTGATCGATCGAGAGATTTGCCTATAGATCAATTTTTAACAAAAGTTCAACTTGAGAAAAATAAATAAAATATTAAAATAAGGTCAAGTTTCTTATTAACTTTGGCCCTTCCAATACTCAAAAAAAATATTAAAAGAAAAAACGGGAAATGGATGATTTTTACCAATTTTATTTGCAGCGTTAGGTGCACTTGGAGCTTTAGCCAGAGGAGCCACTGCAATTTACGATGCTGTCGAACAAACTAAAAAATGATTTAGATGAACAACAGCGACATAATTTAGCAATGGAAAATGCAGCAGGAAGTGGGTTAGTTGCTAAAAAAAAAGAGGAAGAACAAAAATATTTGAATGTATCCCCATTATCTAATATCGACATTGAAAATTATGTAAAAGTATTGAATATAAAAAACTTCAGAAATGTTTATATTGATAAATTACGAAATAGGATGTACAAAAATGAATTTGCTGTGGTAAATTTTGACATTTCAACTAATCCCGGTACTCATTGGGTTTGCTATTTTAAAGAAATATTTATATAAACAGCTATGTTTACGATTTCGACTCATTTGGAGGCAATATTCCTACTAATTTAACTAATTACTTCAAAGTATAGATATTTATTACAACGATAATACAATTCATAATTTTGATTCAGTTATTTGCGGACATCTGTGTTTAATTGTATTACAACGTTTTTCGAAAGATTTTAAGTTTAATGATATAATTTCTTTGTTATTAAATTATGGATTCATATGGAAATCCATTAATCAAATCTTTAAATAAAATGTTTGACTTTACTGATTATGATTAAAAAACATATGTAGATTTAAAATACAAAACTCTTTCTTCTGATTTTAAAAAAAGGATACAAATTTAAAAAAATTAATCTAATGTTTCTGATTTTAAAAAAAGGCATAGATTCAAAACACAATACTATTTCTTCTGCTTTACAAGATCAAATAAGTAAAGGTTTTTTGTTATACAAAAAATTGTTTCTCTTCAAAATCGTACAATTGCTAGTTTACCTGACCCTATAAACGAAAAAGATATAGTCAATAAAAGATTTTTTGATAAAAAAAAAACTTGATTATGCTTTAAAAGAAAATGTAGATTCAAAATACATTGCTATAATTTTTTATTATGCCTTAACCTCATATGTATATTCGGTACGCAATGCATTAAAAAATATATAGATTAACAATAAATAATAAAGAGTTAGATGTTAAATTACAAATTTAAACCATTCAGTTTCGGATTATTCTGATACACTTGTTAACTTGAAATTTGAAAAATCTCACGTATTTTATTTACATGCAAAGTGGATTTAAAAAATGACCATTGTCACTTATATAATCTATTTTTCTTTTCTTTTTTATTTATTGTACTATTTATAAAATAATTTCTGATAATTTACCAGATGATACTCTAACAGTTATTAAAGATTCCAAAAAAATTGATCATAGTAAGCTTTTGATGGTTAAAGAGGTGATAAATTGGTTTTTAAAATAAAAATAATGAAATATCTGAATATGCTGAGTGGTATATGACTTTAATAGGAGTATTCGTGAAACATAAATATTAACTTTATTTTTACTATAAATTTTTACTATTAAATGGAGAATAATTGGTGTTTGAAGTGCAATAAAGTCAACAATTATAATAATATAAAAAATTAAAATAAAAAAAAATGGATGATTAGTTTAGAAAAGTAAATTCTCAATATGCAATTCCAATAAATCAACATAAAAAAATTGCCCAAAGTAAGAGAAAGCATAAGCAATGAATTAAATAAACCAGCTAGAAGAAATTTTCCAAGAAATAAAAGTAATTTTGTATGGTATTGATGATATATGGCAAATTGATCTTGTTGAGATGGATACTGGAAATTTAAAAGGTATATTACATATAAAAATCGTTACAACTATATTATGGAAATTGTCGATGTTTCTGCAAAATATGCATTTGCAATACCAATTAAAGATAAAACTGCCAAAAAGGTAGCAAATGCCTTAGAACGTATATTCAAAATGGCAATGGCTTAGAATTTTATAGTAAAATATTTAAAGAAGTTATGAAAAAATATTACATCAATCATTATTTTACATACAGTGAACTTATTATATATTTCTACACAACTGGCTTTAGCCAGTTGTGAAGAAATATATAATCGTACAATTAAGAATAAAATGTGGAGAAGATTAGCTAATTATAAATGGGTAAATATATTAGATGATTTAGTTAAATAGTACAACAATACAAACCATAGAACCATTGGTATGAAACGAATTTAAGTTAATAAAAAAATGAAAAAATATGAGACAGCAAGATTTTGCGAATGTGTTAACTGAACCGAGATATAAAGTTGGCGATATTGTCCCTGCGAGCAAGACTAAACGAATATTTGAAAAGGATTATGCAACTAATTGGACAACATAATTATTTACCATGCTTGAGGTTTTAAATTATCATTTTCCAACTTACAAACCGAAAGATAAAAATGGAGATGATATAAATTGTAGTTTTTATGAATACAAAATTATGAAATATAATTATCTTGACGAATATTTGGGTGAAAATAATATTTAAAAAAAAAACTAAAGGTAATATAATTTATGTAAAATAGTTAGGTTTCGATCATTCCACAACACTTGGAATAATAAAACAGATGTTTTGTAAATTTAAAAATAAAAATGAGCTTCTTACTCAATTCGATAGAATATTAATAAAATTATTTAATTGTTGCTGAGTATAATTATTTCTGGCAATATGAAAATTGTTACAAAAACACTAGATGTAACCATTCAATTTTTCTTTCATGCTTTGATGTAAATTGATAGAATTTGGAATATAATCAAATCTCAATATTTGTTCTCAATTTGGATGCTTATCTACAATTATATCCAACTGTTTTAAACATATTTTCTTTGGGTTCTAATGACATAGAATCATAAACACAATTACCATCAAGTAATGTTAAAAGAACAAAATTGGATATAAATTTTGATTTCATGTTTGTGGTACAACATAAGGTGTAATTTCTCTGATTTCATCGTTTCTGCGTGTAATTACATCTAAGGCCAAATGAACTGATGCTTTAAAATTTTCAATATGATCATCTTGAATTCTATCTATATTTTCTAAATAACGAACATTAATTTCGTTCATTTTATTTGTATGTTCTAATTGACATAATTTTGTATATTTTAATTTTTTTACTTTGTGCAATTTATTTGCACCATATTTATGAATTGATAGTAACACTTCTTTGGGTACTTATCTTTTAAATAGTTGAGCTTCATCTTTTTTAGAAGACAGAATTAAAGAATAAAGGCCAGCTTTGTTTATATAAATAGTATTTCGTTCATTGTAATTTAGACCTGTCTTGGAGATGGGTCTTAAAATATCCAAGGTAGTTTTGTCTTCACTATCTATTATTTTATGTATTGCTTGAATGGTATCTGTACATTCTAAAATTCAAGCAATATCTTTGGCTTTTGACCAAGGATTATTATTCTCATCTAAGTCATAAAAACTATTTTACCATTGTAAATTATTTTGTTATTAAGTATGTCTAGAATTGACTCAATTTTGTATATGAAACTATGTTCAAGAGAAATTGGTGAGTAGTAAATCAGTTTTTTTACTAGTATTATTTTTAATAAGAAAATGAAAACTTAAAGAAAATATATTTACAGAATATAGATCGGGATTATTAATTGCACTGTATTCGATAAAGATTATTAATATCATTAATCAATTGTTGTTGATTTTAGTCATTTTTGGCAATTACAAAATAATAGCAGGGACACTCAATGCAACCATTCAATGTTTCTCTAATTCTTTGGTATAAATTGATAGAATTAGGAATATATTCAAATCTTCATAATATTTTACCATTTAGATGGCTATCTTCAATTCTGTACAATTGTCTTTGAACACATTTCTTTGAGTTCTAATGGCATAGTAATTATATTAAAAAACCTAAAATAATTTAAACGAAAGAAAGTTGGATTTAAATTTTGATTTCATGTTTGCTGTACATGAGGTGTCATTTCTCTGATTTCGTTGTTCCTGCGAGCTATTTCATCTAAGGCCATATGAACTGATTCTCTTAAATTTTCCACATGTTCATCTTGAATTCTATTTATATCTCTTAAATTTTCTATATGATCATCTTTAATTTTATTTGTATCTTTTAAATGATTAACTTTAATTTCGTTAATTTTTTATATGTTCTATTTGGCTTTGGACAAATGCCTTACATTTTTAAAAATATTTTGTTCACAATGTTTTCTAATTGAAAGACGAATTTCAGAAGTTTCCGAATTAAAATAATTGTTCGCCTCTTCTTTATTAGAAGAAATTACAAGTGAATATAAGCCCGATTCATTAATAAATATGGTATGTGGTTGCATATGTGAAGGGAGCCCTGTTTTAGGATCCCCTTTAATATCTCAAAAATTTAGCTTATCCTCATCAATATGCAGTTTTGAATATCATTTCTAGTTTTCTCATAGTCCAAAATTTCTGCAGTATCTTTGGCTTTAAACCAAGGATTATCATCATCAACAATCATAAAAGCTTGTTTACTAAGTAGGTAAGCTTGTTGCTATTTATGTTTAGAATTGACTCCATTTTTATATCTGAAGCTATGCGCAAGAGAAATTGGCAAGTGGAAATAAGTATTTTTATTAAAATTCTTTTTAATTAGAAAAATAAAATTATGAAAGATGAAATTTAGTATATAGGCCAAATTAAATGATAAATATTGCATTTGGCTGTGAAATTCATTATAAGAGAGTCGGGACAAATTTTTCATCCCACCTATTTCTTAAACACTTGTTCTGTGAACTAAAATATTTTCTTAGATAGCTAAATTTTCTAAACAATAACAATAGCTTTCATACTATTTATTATTTTATTTTAGGATTCACACTTTATACAAAACACGTATATACTATTTTTTCCAACTTTAGTCAGTTTGTTTGTAAATTTATATTCCATATTAATTTCGTTACTAAAGAAATACAGTAAATCTTTTGTATATCTAACAGCAGACTATCATACTTGGTAAATGAGGAAATTTATTGCTAATTAGACCAGTCTCTTTTATTTGGAAATGATGTTAGTCTATTTTGGCATAATACAACTTTTCATAGAAGATAAAGGTTTTTCCCGAATATGTATTAAACCCAACATTTATTTTATATTCATCTCTCAATCCAAATGAAGAAAATCCTTTCAGGTAACCATCAATAAGTTTATAACTAGGGGTAATCAACCATATAAATTTTGTTGTCAACAAACAGAACTAACTCGCCCGAAGGTGTTTGGAAAATAAAAGAGTTTTTGTAATCATTTGTTAAAAACTTGACCCAATATGTTATCGAAAAAGTCCTGTTGATTATTTTCTTAACATTCAAACTTTTTGTCCTAACATTTTTATTGTAAAACATAACAAGTTTCATATCAATAATTAAAAATGTCTATGTATATTAATCTTCGCATCAATCAATTGGTCCATTTTCATTAAAATTATTTTGTAGGGGTCGCCCATAAAAATTATGAATGTTTTCAATGTCATCTGGTTGCAAATTAACCACGTCATTTTTAAGAATTGGATACATGATCACAGTTTTATCATTTGTAAGTTGAAGACCTAATACATTAGCAATTTCATGAATCGAAACTGCTAGTAGATTAACTATATTTTCAGGTGTGTTTTCCTATCATTACACCAATATTCCTTCTTATTGATATGAATTACAACATTACTATTTTGCTTATTTGAAAAAAAAAATGAATTAGCCAGTGCACTACCATACAGATAGAATCTAGACCGACAAACCTCACATAATGTCTGATTATTATGTCGACTTGTTTGTATGATATAAGTAGGTTTAGAAATTTTGTATCATAAATAAATTTAAAATTTGTATGCTTTTACTAAATGCCAAAAACCTCTTTAACTACCTTTGTAATTGAATTATTTGCATATGCCAAATGCCATTCTAAGATATTTCTGTTCCACTTTGGGGTTAATGGAAGCTCAACAAGTATCCCATCTGTAACACCACATCTTGGTTTATTGATTAAATTAATATTTTCTTTAGTGAGTTTACTGTCAATTGAAGAAATATGTGATAGTGTTAAAATATTCTTAGAGAATTATCGAACTTTTGAATATAAATTTTTGCAACTGAATTTGCATCATCTTCTATATATACATATTTATTTTAAAAGTCGATAAAACATTCTGTTATATTCTCTTCTTTGGTCAGTGCAAAATTTATATTTCTGCAAGCAAGAATAATTATGTAAGTCTTCATTTATATACAAAATTTTCTAGAGCTTTTTATTTTAAGAAACTGCAAATGTTTTATGAGCAACTTATTTCCACGCCAGTGACTGTTTTAAAAGGGTTTATAACTATTTCTATAATGCCAGTGACCCATTTTTTCCGGCATTAATTAGAACAATCAAAACTCAATTTGGAGAAACCCCTCACCTCTCCACCAGCTAACCTATATTATTAATTTTGTTATTCATTGGAGAGGTGGCAATCACATTATGAGAACACTCCAGCTTATTCATCTATTATACTATAAGTGTACTGTATAGAGAATTTTTACTGGAACTTGAGGGTGCCATTTTTATTTGCATCAATACTCGTATATTGAATATATGGACAAAATGAAGTTGTTTTTACTCAAATTTTGAATGATTTGGTAATAATATAATAGTGCAAATATGGGTGCTTCAGATTCACATTATTAAATTATTTGCTCAGACCGGATCGAGCCCACGACCTTCATAATTGAAGTCCAACACCTTGTCACTGAGTGACCGTGACAAGATGGGTGACATGACAATTAAAAGTCTTCATGCAGCGAGTTATTCTTTCCTGTGGCTGACCAGTGAAGTTTCCTCGTGGTTAGTAGATAGCAGTGCAATCATGGCAAAGCTCTTTCCTGTTGTGGTGAGATCTCACTGAAGCTCTGTTGAGGAAAACTTGTGAGGATTGAAAGTGAGATATCTAGACATGAGTTAGAAATGGTTGGATCTGATTTCTATACTTACCATCGTTAATTTTTCTACTCATATGTAAAATGATGAACCACGATCTTCGTTCCAACAGTTTCAACAAATCTCTATGTATTTCTCATACGACATGTCCCCCCAAGAAAATCGCAATAGATGTGTTTAAAAATTGTTTAATCTTGTCTGGATATACATAGAACATTTGTATTGTCCCTCACAAGTTGTTTGGTCACTCTCGAATAAGTTTGAGATAAATAAAATACATCTGTATTCTTGTGTTTACCTCTAGTAAAGTACTAATGAATTATATTTTGATAATCTAAAATTACATTGTTAAATATGACTAAAGAATTATTTTCACATTGATCAAAGGATATCATTTCATTGTTGTTATTTTAAAAATAAGCCACCTTTTTGTTAAACATGTTGGATATGACATCACATTCATTTTGTAACTGAATATATTTTGGTTGATTTAAACTTCTTGAGCAAATATACAATTTATTGAAATTTAACCAACAATTTTTATAAATAAAATTTATCATCAAATTCGCCTTGCCACAAATACTAAGCCCAACGATAATTAATTCCATATTGCCAGGTAAAAGTTCGCCATTAATACACCAAATCCCCATTCAACTTTTTTCATTTGATATGATAATTTTTGTAATAAATGGATAGCAATGTATTCAAGATAACAAATAATACTTCTGTACTAAAGAAGAAACTTCATTATGACATCACTCATAAAGATAAATCGATTGCATTAGTTAGTCTTCATACAAAATTTTTTACTCCAAATATAGACAATAATACTATAAGGACAATTGAAAAATTGAGTGCTGTTGTTGATAATAATTAAGTTAGCACTATTCCTAGAGGCCAATACGATATTGAATATTTAAAAGAAACTATAAATTAAATCAATCTGTTTTCAACTAATAAAATTGAACTAACAGACAATGTGAAAAACAGAATATCAGTTAAATGTAAGTTTGATGTGAAATTTAATGATCGATTATCTGATATGCTTGGTTTTGAAAGAGATATGATTATTGAAAAAGAAAAGTAAGTTTATAGGCAGTAAATCACCTAATTTTTATCAATTTAAAACAACACATTTTCACAGTAATTTAGCATGTGGAATGTTCATAAAATATGATGAATATAATTATTTAGAAACGGACAAAATTGCTAGTTTTCAACCAAAAATTATGTTAAATTTTACAGATTATGTGAGCCTGTGTATACAATTTTTTTAGAATCAATAATGAGCAATTTAATTAAATTGTTTTAGAAATTAGGAATGAAAATGGTGAACTGATTAATTTTGATGGTTCTGATATTGACGTTTTTTTTTTTAACTAAAGACATTTAAAATAGAAAATAGAAATATTTGGTACCATCCCTAAAATGGGGACTTTTAGAACATGAAACCAAATACTATAATAATATGATAAAAATTAATTATAATTAAATTTCTTGATATTCATATGGTAAAGTATATATTTTATTTTATAGTATAATCCTTTTGTTATCACAATGACTTAATGCGATTTTGTTAACTTCAATTATATATATTTAATGTATCTTGCTTCTTATTAGATTAATTGTTCTAAATTGCATTTTCTCATCAAACACACACTTCTTATAATCGTCAAATGTAATTATGTTGTTAACTAACACTTTTTTTCACACCTTTTGCACTTTTGTTTTCTTTATCATGAACTTTATATGCATACATTTTTGCTCTTAAACCAACAAATACTTTAATTATTTTACTATTATATTCATCTTACATTTTATCTAAAACTTTTTTATTTATTTGTGGCATGTTGTAAATATTGTTCTTTAGGTAATCACTTGTATCAAATTTATCTAGCATCGACTTCATGTTTTCGTAAAAATCTTGTGTTTTTATGTTATAAAAGTACAAGTGGGTATCTTGAAAGCACAATTCAATGTTGTCTCCATATTTTTTTCTCGACACTTTATAATGAAAATCATACATTAATTCTTTTGAAATGTCTAAAATTGACAGGCCAACATAAATGGGCTTGTTAAATTTTACATTTGTCTTGTTCATATGAATGGTTGCAAAATTCTCATTGGTTTTGCTGCTAATTTTTCGTAAATTTTTTTCACTTGATACCAGCCTTATATCTACTTTGTTTCTTATACTGTCCACTGTATTAACAAACAAAGAATTATTTATCTTTTTATAATAATATTTATCAAAGTAATTTTTTGCATTAGCCCTCATCAATGTATGCAAATCTATATACTTTTTTTTAACCAATCCGACTGATTTAACTTCAATATCCTATGTATTTTAGTAAGCTTTAATCCATTATTCAGGAACTGTTTTAAATTGCCATAGTGCATTACATACTTTTCTTTTTTATGTAAAGTTGTTAACAATTTAGATTCATTTGTTCATGGAACTTATTTATTTTCTGGATCTAAATGGAAGACCTTTATACAAATTATGTAGTTCTTGTGGATATTCTATATCAACTTCTAATATGTAGCTATGCTGTGAATCATCCTTCAAATTTAATATATATTCCTGCCAAAATTTTAATTAAATTCTGTATAATCAACCCATTCGAAATCTCCATATGGGAAATTATACTCTTGATTTGAATTACAATCTTCTAAATATTGTTTATTGGCTTTTACATATCGCTTACAACGTTGCGATATTCCACCTCTAATAATTTTCGATCATTAAAATCATATCATAATTGTGTATAAATCTAATGGTTGTTTAGTAATTTTAATATTCATCCCAAGATAAACCTGGTGCTGTATAATACCATGCAGTGTCTAAGTCATATGCATTTATACATGTATTTCTACAATTTTCAAAAACATCCATTAACAGTAGTACATCATTTTAAAAATATAAATCATGATAATCCCAAAGATTTTTCATATGAAATTGGTTCCATAGACATTTAAAGTAACTGAACTTCCACCAAGGAACCAATTTTACAATAAAGATAAAATTCAAGCAAATTAGAGCCAAAATCGAGTAAATTTGACTGGTAGTGTGCAATAGTGCAATAGCGCAGCAGACTAAATTAGATAAAATCCAAGCAAATTAGAGCCAAAATCTAGTAAATTTGGCCTATTTTGACCGGAAAAGGACCATGCTCAACGAGTTTAATAAAAAAAAAAAGTTTACCTAATTTAGATTACAGATTTGGATCAAATTAGCTTGTTTTTGACTTTAATTTGCTTTATTTTGAGAGTAAAATTGAAGAGATGAATGATGTCTCCAGAAGATTTTGAAAGAGTTGCTTGAAAGTGAGAAATTTACCTAATTTTTAGTCCAATTATTGCTCTGCGCTAAGATTCGCTTAACACATCTTCTCTTCAGCGCTCTTTGGAGTGTGTCTGGTGAGTGGGATTCGAATTACAGACACGATGAATGCATTTTTTGTAGTGAAGCTAATGGTATCCCTGTGATAGAAAGTAAAATTATAAGCTTGACAGCTACGGTAGAGTTGGACTCTTTCGCTTACGGGTCTATTGCGCTAATTTAGGAAACGTAGGCCATTAGCCCACCCAGGTGCATATAATTTGTGTTGTTCTGGCTTAATGTCATCTCGACAGCAATCTCAACTATAATGGAAGACATATTTTCGGTTGTGATAACATTGGTAGTGCGGTGAAGTAGCCGAAGCAGTTTTATGATGGTGGCAGTTTACCTACGATAATTGCCGAGCTTTTCTTTTGGGTAGCATTAATTTAGTTCCTGGCATAACTTTTAGCCCTTAGTATACATCGTTCCATAGTACTTTGACTTAAATCGTTTGGTTAAAATAACACTGCTTCATTTAATTAATTTAATTCAACTTTAATTTTTTGTGTTAATTCACACATTTAGGGCTATTACACTCAGTGTTAACAGGGTTATCATACTCGGGTAAAATTGATGTTTTAGGTTTCTTTCTAGATGGAGCAAAATTAAAATTATTTAAAATGTTGAAATTACAAGAAACTAGTGTGCATAAAACGTTGAAATGGAAGGTTAATAAATGTGTTTTCAAGAAAAATAATATTTGGATGGTGAGGGGCCCTGACGGGAACAGAGGCGGATAGGTAAGTTGGTTAAGTGGGAAGTGAGGGGTGAAAACTGTTAGAGAGGGGTGCCCACGTGCCTTTCCTCGCCCCCGCGCGTGCTACACCGGAGATGTTGCGCGTCTATACATATATGTAACATAAGACACTGCATCGCTGGTAAGCACAGGCGTTATAGCTGCAGTAGCGATAACCACCTCACCCGGACTCTGCACAAGTAGTGCTTCGTTACAGAAATTTTTATAGATGGTTCATGACTGAAGGCGAGCACCGCTCGTAACGGGTAACTCACGACTTACACCCGGTCTTGCTGCTTCATGGCCTCTGCTCTCGTCAGCACGCGCTCGTACGTGTTTACTGACAGTCTTCATACCCACAATTTACAGTCGCTAAAACGACCACTTTTCTACAATCGCAGTGTCGACACATTCTTCATTTGCTTTTTTTATAAGATAATCAATCAATATCCAAGGTAGCGGAACGAAATTATTTATTTTTTATAAAATATATTCTTATTTAATATTATTCTTATTTGCACTGACACTCTAACCGATATAATTATTAAAAAAAACGAAGATGGTGGGCCTATGTTTTAATTATTTAAATTAAAATATTTTTATTAAAATTATTGTTTTTGTTAAAATAATTTATAGGGAAGATAGGGGGACGAACATTCAACTTGGCATAAAGTCCTGGCTGTGACGCCTACCAATATGGTGGACGGCGCCGACCAACATGGGAACAACTCTTATATCATATCCCTGATTCCTTTGCCCCTAAGACAAATACATAAACTACTCCTACAACTTTTCTAAAGTCCTGCTAAGGATTTACATTTACGCATATTTTCACTTTGTTTTTAATTATAAGACGCTTAAATTAAACGTAGTAATTTATAGGTGCTATATAAGGATACGTTCAATATTACAAAATTGGAATAGTTCATGTTAACGTAAAACGCTTGTTATAAATGTAATATTTAAGAACAAACGAACATGGAGTGAGTATTCACAGGTTTGATTAAAACAGTGTGAAAATTTTGCGAATATACTGTCAGTGAGACATGCTGGTAATTACACCCGAAATTTTACCTGTCCGGCTTTTCTACTATTATCGAGGCGTCTTAACGGGAACAGACACAGAAGGACTCGTATGCACGCGATTTTTACTGCATTCAATAGTCTTAAAAATATTATGGTAACTTACAAACATTTTTAAAACAGCGTTGTACGGGAAATGTGTGTTTCCTTCGTGTATTCATTTTTTTAAGATTACATCGAGCGGAATTTAAACGGTCCGACCTGCAGCTGAGTAATTGGGCAGGTAAGGTGGTGAGGTCTAGCAAAGTGCTCGCCCTATGCCCTACAGCTAGTGGTACTGTATATGCGCTTTGCAACCTCGGTCACTTACTTCAGTTACAAACTCAATACTGAAAGGAGTCTTGAATGTCTTGACAGATCTCGCCCATGTTTGAGGTTTCATATTGGATTTGAAACTCCACTTCAGATAAGCGATATAACGCCATCTCTTTACTAGTTAGACTTAAATGGAAGCGTGTAAGCTGTTTTGATCATACGTACATAAACACATACATATGTATACACAAGTAAATATATATGCATACATATATGTTACACATTGCTAGACTTTTTTAAATTCCTATATACATGCACACTTATATGGCTATATGCATACATATATTTATAAATATATCGACATACATGCCTACGTAAATACATATAATTTTGTAAATTGGATGCTGCTGATTTAATAAGATCACAGTTTGTTGTACTTATATTACAGGCCACTAGGTAACGAGAAAATTGTACCTTTTTACTGCATCTCATACAACCCAGTTAGGAATAAGTATAATTCACTATGACAAGCAGAATTGTTAACGGCTTACAGAACTTTCCTAAGCTAAACACATACAGTATTTCGATCAAATGAAAATATTTTTTATAACTTTTCTTTTAACTAGCCTCGAAAAATGCGGAGAAGGGAGCAACATGGGCAATATTCTCAAGCAAGGATAAGTAGTTTCTAAACATTCTTATATTTGTGCATCGTTGAACATCATCGACACATGAAATCAATTTTCGAAGGTTTGTATTTTTTAATCCCCAAATCTGTAGATAAATATATGGTAGGACTGGTTTATTATTAGTAAAAAAATTCCTGAATTTATATTTTATAACGATGAGACAACATTTTACAACATTGGACAGTACTCACAGTGAGGCACACATGATTGGCTATTCGAGGAGCGTGTCACTTGCTCTGAAATATTTGCCTTTAAACAGTTTCAAGACTGTTATTTGGCTGTACGTCACTTGGTCTAAAACGTTTGGCTGGAAGTTACTTGGCTTAAAACTATTATACAACTTATATAAATATTATTATATATAATATATTATATATTATTATATATTATATAATAAAATTATTATATTTGTAGGTCAAATGACGGGTACCCGACTTGAAGCCCAACCGTCCTCCAGCAGTTCTACTGTAAGACCTTCAAATTCCTGCAGTTTGTTGACAATTTCCCTTCTCACGACGTCTCGACATTCTATATTGTAACAACACGCTGATGTCACGTCTCACAAAATTGATCTATTCCGCATTAAGGCTACGCAACATATCTTAGTCTGTGAGCAAACTGAGGCAAATAGGAGGCACGTTCTCTGTGGAAACCTTTGCAAATTAGGCGTTTTTTATACCTTTATAGTGTGGGAACCTTCTGGCCTGTATTAACACACGTAACTTAATTTTTTTTTAGGCACGCTGCCTTGGCCATTTTTATTCGGTGCGCGTGAGTTCTCTGATTGAGCTCTCTCCTGCTCTACCAAGAAACGCAATGCCTGGCGTTTTGAAGACTTTGATTTTGTTGTGCTACGGGACTCGAGTTGCACGTGTGTAAAATTCTAATAATTTTAGTCCTGTTAATATATTTATTTTACTTGAGTGCCATTGCTCTCAGGGAGGTTTTCTATACTAGTTAAAGACGTTATCTGTTAAGTGGATGTCATGGGGAAAAATACGTTTATTGTAGACTTATTTTTGATAGCAGTAATATATTTTTCCATTAAATTAATTTAATGATTTATTCTTTTCATTACGCAACAATAACAGGTTTCATGTGTACTCGATACCATCAGCAGCTCTGCCCTCTCTGCGCATTCAGGATCCTCTTATATCCACCTGTTATAAATTATGTCTTCTGAATTACCTGTTTCCGTAATGCAGTGCACAGTATAATTTTCAATTCTTACACAAATCCTTGGATGCTATACATCAGCAACAGATCTCTATTTTATAATTAATAAATGGGTGTTTAATTATGTTGGTCTCGTGGCATATTGTAATTTTTTATAAAATATGTTTTCAAATTTATTTAATAAAATCTTTTATCACAAAAAAAAGTAATTTTAAAATAAAGTATTTATAAATGTATATAATATCTTTGTTTCAATTTTTTAAATGGAACTATAGAATAAATATATAAATACAACTTTGTTTTCGGACATGGAGAATGCAATTTAATCCTTCTGATACTGAAAAACAATTACAATGGTCAACTCTGAGTCGCTAAGACTGACAAAATTATATATTTTATTATTATTCATTTCACTATACTTGCAATCGGTTAGGAAAAAGCTTCATTCAAAAGAAATGTTATTGATGTTTTAAAATTGGAGATCAAGGTAAAAACTGCGCTCCTCGTGTTTGTTGTATAAGCATTTATGTTTCTATACTTCTGTGGATGAAAAACAACAGGAGCTAAGTGCTTTTTGCTGTCCCCGTGGAGTCGCTTGAATGTAAGTTTTTTTCATCATTTAAAATCCTAGTATTTAATGTCCGGAAGTGACAACTGCCCTTGGATTGATTCCTCATGAAGCAGGTACTGATACCAACTCCACCGATGAAATTAAGTTATATTAAACGGGTATTCATTGGACCCCATCATATTCGCCAAAGCGAATTAAATGATTTAGTGCCTGACTTGGGTTTATCAAAAGATAGTAGAGCGTAGTTACTGCTATGAAATGGAAAAACATAATTATTTATGACCCTTTTTTTAATTATGACACTTAGGAATTGAAATTAATAAATGCGCTTTCATTTAAATTTTGCCTCTGTGAATGAAAATATCCTATGTGGAAACAAGAAGACTTCCCTCCCATTGTTTGTCAGGGAAAGCCGACAATCTGTGGCACGTTTCGTACAACTCATTTTTATGTATGCACATTCAGGTACTAAATATAAAACAGGAATAGGGACGTGCATCCAATATTTATTTTTATTATTACGTCCTAGAATGGTAGGGTCCCAGTTGAAAGTCTCAAAGAGGCGGGTTATCGACGGCAAGACTGCACGCCAGTTCAGTGCTTTGTGCGTAGAGGCGTTGAGAGAGTTGATGCGCATGTTTCGATGGCCCCTAGCGCTTCCACGCTTTTACGCCTCAGACGTGCAAACTGCCGTAGATTCATCCTGCTCACAGAGCCTCTCGCCTTCCCTGGTCACAAAAGGCAGGCAGATCAGAGAGAGAGAGAGAGAGAGAGAGAGAGAGAGAGAGAGAGAGAGAGACCACGATGTTCATCCCACGAAATTTCGAACTATGCAACTTCATGGATTGACGAATACAGCTCCTCATAGAGAGCAAAAGTTTATCCGTGTAATGGAGGGGTGGGGGATACATATGCATTGTAAAAGTACTATGATCACCACTCGACACAGTATACATCTTCCCAAAGTGGCATTTTCCAGCGATATAAAACATTTTGTGTTTACGAGTCAGTAGTTAAGGTATACTGTAGGTGTAGATAAAGATTTTGTTTTGTACAACTTCAATAAATTCTAAAAATTTACTCTTTAAAATGTTTAAAAGGTAAAACTTTATGGTACTCCATAACTTCATTTGGAGTGTGTACCCCGCTAACCGTTCATGTTTGTATAATTGTTTACGACAACCAGATGTTTTTTAAAATTAACTAACGTACGCACGTTAGTTGAAGTACGAAAGTTGTCTGTAAAATCTGCTACAAAATGGTATTTAGATTTATAGTGCCATATCCGTAAAGGTTTTTCTCAGTGTTTGAGTTTTCAGAGTAACAATGATATTCTATACCTACCAGATGCAAAACACCTTGCAATAAGAAGCGTGGCTAAATATTTAAAAAAACGCAGTAGAAAAGAGAAATAATATTTGCAATTATTTGTTAGTGTGCTGAAAGATACCAATTTGAGAATTTAAGAAAGTAATTGATTTTCTCTTTTGTTGTTTAATTGCACCAAACGATAACCTGACAAAGTAGAAATTTCATCTATTCCCGACTCACGCTGATTCACACCGATTTTATTACTGACACAGTGCCGAGAATAATGCTCTTAGATTTTGTAATACGTTATATGTGAAACATTTGTTCTATTGCTAGATGTTTTATTACTGTACAGGCCCTACACGCCGCGTCAAATTTGACGTTGAAGCAATATTTAAAATTTATGCTTCCCCTAATTAAATTCGTGAAATTCCCGGGTCAGCAATAAAAACTGTACGAATACTAATATTTAGCGCTGAGTAATGTTGGCAGACTATAACTTGAAAAGGCTGCCGTTAACTGACACACATTTAGTAACTTTGGATCGACGGTAAGAAAAAATTAGGTACCAATAACCATTAGTTTTAATACTTATTACAAACTTAGTGACCGACCAAAGTCCATTACTCAGGGGGGCTCCTTATCACATTGTACTCGACGCATATGACAGGAAGTGAGTAATTGATTTCGTGTAATGAAAATTGCAGTCAATTAATTAATTAAATATACGTCGTTCTTGATAAGTAAATAATCCTTGCTGATTAAAGAGGAATGCGAAACAGCATAGAGTGTAGTTAATGACAGAAGAGAGTACAACGGCGTCGTGAGGCAGCAGTATGGACATAGTAGTTTAACTGTGTTGGACCACAAAAAATATATATATAAAATTTTACCAAACATTGTTCAACTCATACGCATTGTATGTGACGACATTTTCCTGGAGTAAAAAATAATTTGCATTTTCATTTTTTAATAGTTTTATGTCAAAAACAAAATCCTTCTGTTTTGTTGCAGCGAACATCATCTATACTACTAAAGAAAATAGAAGTGCCTGTCTGTGATTTTTAAATTTTTCACTTTTATAATTTTTCATATAGTATAATTGTTAACTAATCTATAATACTAAATAAAATAAAAGTGTCTCTCTGTGACTTCCGAATTTTTCACTTTTAATTATGTGTTAATATAGTATAATTGATAACTAAGCCATATACAATGTTAATTTTTTTCGTGTTTGTGTGTTTGTTTGAACTGATTTAACTCAAAAATCACTTAATGTATTGACATAAAATTTACACAGTTTATAGATAATAACCCCAGGACCAACTTAGTCTTTGTTTCATCGGGATATCTTGAGATATCCCGATCACGGTTACGGAAAAAAATGATAATCAGGGATGTAAATAGGTACTGGATTAAGCTTTTGCTTAGCATTACTGCATAAAAAAGCATTGTTAAAAGAAATCCGTAATTTATCCTTTCTTTTTTTCTATGGGCTGTAAGCCTTTCCTTCAAAAAAGCCGTAGTGGCCCAGTGGCTAGAGTTATTTAATGTGGGGCCGCAGTGACCCATTGGATATATATACATCAAGTGGGGCCGCAGTAGCTCAGTGGCTATAGCACCCAATATGGGGGGCGTAGTAGCTCATTGGCTAAAGAACCCAATAGTGGGGCCGCAGATGGTCAAGGGCTAAGCACCCAATAGTTGGGGACAAAATAGCTCAGTGGCTAGGGAACCCAGCAGTGGGGCCGCAGCTGGTCAAGTGCTAGAGCACCCAATAGCGGTGCCACAGTATCTCAGTGGCTAGACCACAAAAAAAGGGGGGCACAGTAACTCAGTGGCTAGATAACCCAATAAATAAATAACTAGAAATATTCGAATTCCTAAATATCATGCTAACATAAAACATGTACGAAGCGATGGCATGGTGTAATTTAATAACTTCATTAAATCTGAAAGAAGATTTATTAGTATTTTAATCACAAAACCCTAATGAAATTATGGCGGGCTTCATTTCAATAACTTTACAAAATATAATGGAACGAAGTCGGACGGGTCAGCTAGTATACTAATAAAGTTGTGCAGATGAAAAAAAAATACACTATAAACTAATGCCTTGGTCTGCTGCTTGACATATATGTAATCACCAAATAATATTTCATATATGAAAAAACGTTCAAAATGCAAAAATATTTTTTAATTTTAAATTTTTTTCATATGTATGATTTGTTATTTGGTGATTTGCATATGTGTAACGAAGTAACCCTAGGAATCGTTTACTTTGTAAAGTTATTTCATCTGTACAACTAAGTGATTGTTGTTACGAATGCAACGAAACAAAAGAAATTTGTATTAGACATCAAATTATTCAAAAAGTATAAAGTGTAAGATTTTTTAATTCGAAGAAAATATCATAAAATATAACTCGTACAAGGTGAAGAATGTTTGGTACAAATATAAAAGTACTAATTTCTTGAGGTCCAACACTCTTAAAGCACTCTTATTTGTAGCGAGTTCCGGTGATCTCGCCAGGCAGAGCTCGCGTGAAGGCCTTTGTGTGTTCAGATCGGCTCCGAGACCACGCCATACGGGCGCCATGTGTACTTTCAGGAGAGTTCGCAGCGCTCCGGGACATAGCTCTGTCCTGCTCCTGGGTCCGCCCACGGAAGCGCTGTGCCTCTCCGACGTCAGCTCGCTTGTCCTTACACTTCAGAGAACTCGAGCCTTTATACATGCGTGCAAGCGTGCGCTTCGAACAAGTGCTTGCTTTTGAAAAATTTTTCGGAAGTTTGTTCCCCTTTGAATGAATACTTTTGAAAGCTGTGTCGGCGACCTTCTTTATGCTTAATGTATTCCATTTTCACCTTGATTACCAGCTGCTATAGCAGCTAGGTGAAAACAACCTTTAAAAATTATCAATTCAACGAGCTTAATGCCACATTTAACCCGCCAATCAAGCGATATTAAGTAATAATATAAAAAACAGTTTTACGGGATGTGTCGATTTATGTGGTAAAAATCTGAACTGTGGCCAGTACATATAAAAAATAAACTGAAAGTGCATACCAACATATGCCCGCTCAGTAGAGATTTGCAATGGGCGAGTTTGATCACTTACTTTATACCATTTCGTGATGTGGACTCGAATGGGTGGTAGTATTAAGCGAGTTAGAGCACTCGAAAAAGGTACGGTAAAATTCGCTCATAAAATGCACTTTGGTCTCACAAACCATATGTGGCCATTCGAGTACTGGAAAACGCGGATCGCCCGAAGTATTATGAGCAGCAAAAGAGCGGACTGTCCAGCTCAACCGCTCTCTTACGCTCCTCCTGACTCTGACGGTGTTGCTGCACAGCTTCAACACCACGACTACACAGTAGGTGCACGTAACTATTGTGTATTCAGTGCAGTCGTATGTGGTTAAGTTCTTACGTGTTAACGTGACCATACACAATGGCTTCCGAGATTAGTGAACACGTTCTCAGGAAGATAATGGAAGGGACGTATGAAGTAGACGTGGCCAGAAAAAGGAGACGAAGTGACGTGTAGCATAAATTTACATTAATTAGATCTGCAATGTCAAAACACCTTGTTGGTTGCATTCAGTATCGCAATTGTAATACCGTGCGTCGATTCAAAGCAGGTTCTGAAACAACACATGTAAAGCGTCACATTTGTTGTGAACAAAACGCAGCAGGCGATGCCTCTTGCTGCGGCTGGCCACGCTAAGGGTTGCCAAGCAGCTATCCGATGCAAGGCCGAGAGTGACCTCGGCCAGCCGAGCCGCTATTGTGAAAAACAAATTCCGGGGGAATGGGCGCGAGGTCGGGAAGACGGTATATAAGCCCGGGGCAATGGCGGCTATGGGCGCCATCTTGCCTGCGACGTGGAAGATCTTGACCGTGGACCACCTGCCGAGATGACCACCTACCGTGGTCCTGCTTCAAAGCCCGACGAGCCCGCTCTCGAGAGAGCATCAGCGTTGACGGCACCGCAATAAGGGCAAAACACCCTTGACATGGGGAAAGCCTAATCGGCGTGCTGGCTATTGCACTCCATATAGTGTCTGCTACCACGGTGGTGCAATTGTACAAGACCCCCACCGGGGTCTATTTCCAACAGCTCACTCTGGACCTTCAGTTTGAAGAAACGATTCCCTTCGCTTACACTATCCCACTTCACCGGCCGACGACACCAAATAATATCGACACATTGTACCATCACGTCTGTACAAAGAAAGACCGCACAGTTTGCCGAAATGCGGACAAATTGCGTCAATTCTTCAACGAAACATCTGATAATATTTTACAAGTGTGTTTGTCAGTGATTTGTATGTCAAACAATATAACGCGCGGCATTTCCTTCCCAGGGACGTCGCAACATGGTGTTGCGATATCCTCACATCCAGACACCTAAAAACCCTTCTAGCCACTGAGGAGATCCTTGCAGTGCAAATTAGTGATTTAGAAAACAATGTCATCACTTCTAACAAAAATTGAAATATTACCATTCACAGTGTGACACAAATCAAGAATCACGTAGAAAATAAAATGAATGTACTCATCCGAATTATGGGTTCAATATCACACCAATTAAGTAATCAAAATCAGGAAATAGAAACTTCTCTTGTGCAATCACAAATGTTGACAAGTATGGTGCTACAGCTCATGAATAATGTAGTTAATGAACTTAGAATTAATACATAAATTCAGCAATGTCAACACAAATGTTTACCTTTGTAAGCTGTATCTAGAGAAACATAACGTGATGACCTTTCTGCATTACAAGAACAAGTGTACGTCCTTGGGTTGGAACTGAGTATTCCCATTAATGATATATTAATATATTATACCTTGCCCTTATTGGAATGTATGTTGTCACCAACCCAAATGATACTGAAAATCCAAATTCCATTACAAAAGAGTAAAAATACATGGCAATTCTTTAGAACAACGAAAGTACTGTATCTGCATAGAAATAAAATTTGCGACATACGAACCCCACGGAACATAATTGCCATTGACGTAAATACGAAAGAGACGAGAGAACTCTATGACACCTCTGAACAAGCCGAATGTATTTATTTTCTTTCAAAGCAGATTATAGAAATTCCCCAAATCAGTTGTTTGAAGGCAGAAAACAATCTTGATAATATTAACAATCTATTTAAATATTGCAAATTCCAATGCGAGCCTGGAAACACTTTGTCAGTCCAAGCTATTGAACCGCATCACTATGTCGTAACCAATGCTCCTAGTAACCTCGTACTGAGATGTTGTAACAAGATGTTAAGCAAAGAAATTCCTAACGTAAGGGTAGGCACAATTGAACTTCACGTGCCATGCGTATGCGAAGTAACTTCTAATCAAATAACGCTCATTAAAGCTACACACGTTTGCGATATCAAAAGTCACAAAATAGCTATTTCTCACACTATTTTGCCCGTGCAATGGCTTCAGAACAATTATTTCGAGGCGCAACAACTTAGACTAGTGAAGGAATTTCCTTTTATTCTATCAATAACAGTATAAATACTGAGTGGAAAATACAACATGCGGACTTCCTAGAATACAATATATAGAGAACAGGGCGTCATTTCGACAAACACATGTATTTTCTCTCTTAACACAAGAGCATTACAATTATTTATGCTTTTCCTCGATTGTAATCCTCATTTACGCTCTTGCATTAATATACTACAAATTAATCAGAATAGGAGTTTTATTGAACCGCTTGGCTCAGGCGACGTAATCATACCATGGCATACATATGATAAAGGCAAATAACGGAGAGGCAGGTATCCCCGTGAAGTTAATGTGCTTAGTACCACATTTTGTACGGAAGAAAATAAATAAGAGCATTACCGTTACGACTTACTTAAAGAGTTGTAAGACTAAGGTGGAAGTACTCTAAGGAGGAGATTATATCATATATGTAGACGGTATATTTTATTATCCGTTCAATGTACTTCCAGGTTTTATGTTAAATACAAGTAGCGTGTTACTGAATAGATATGGGAGTAAAAGCGAAAAGTGGCTTCAAAACTATGGCATTATAATTTCCACTAGATTATTTATCTTACTACGAGAAAATCAGAACCATGATGTTACAAAAGTAGCGACTATGACGGCCAATAAATTCAATATCAACGCAGTACCAGGCAGGGCACGTAAGAAGTTTAACTGCGCAAACATGCTATGGTACAATTAGCGCAACTTAGTACCAGGCAACTTAGACGCAGCTGACAACGTTGCGAGTGCAGCTCTTGTACAGCGCAAATTGAATGCAGAGCGCAGTAGCTTACACACGTAAATATTGCCGTTCTTTTAACTCACTCTACAGAGCGCTAGACGGCAATTCCACGCCGTGCGGCGACCACGTCATACCTTTTAAATTTTCACGGGGCACCGCTTTTTAATTGTATATTGTTTGTATTTAATGTTTAAAACTCACATTTAATGTTACGTTCTTATAAGTATTGTGAAAAATATGCACATACCAATTAATGATGTTTTATACTTGAATATTTAAGAAATATCTTTGCTTTAAAAACCAATAATTCTAGTATATATAACAAAATGAATATATAAAGTAAGGCTTTTCAATGAATTACAATGTATAGAGATATGACTGAAAACACACAAATTGAAGTAGACAACTGAAACCTTTAATGCTCAGTAGAGTAATTATCAGAGAGTGTCTATTACGGTGCTATTGCAGACTGTTGTATACAAATAGTGCGCACACCTTCAAATCCCACCCTTAAGTATTCGACGCCGAGTTTTAAAAATATTCTTTTTAAGGGGGTTTAATACAGTCACGGAGTCGAGCACATCCAATCATTCCATAACAGTCAACAGGAACCAATAGCGGCCTTAAGTAAGTTGTTTTAGGTGCCGACGAAATCATTATTAGCGTAAATGTATTTTATTGTGATTTCTATGAGATATTCAAGCACTGTTAACAAATTAAACTTCATAAGTTCACCTGTAAATATCATATATTAATAGTGTTTCATATAACATAAGACACAGAGCATATTCAGAAGCATAATTTATTCACCCCAGAATATGTAAAAAGAAACTAAAGTGTTTCAGAAATGTAGAGGAAAATGTAAATAATTTTTGAATTATTAATAAGTATTAATTCACATAACTTATAGTGAATGCCTTAAAATTGCCAATAGTAAAAGCTGCCTTACATGCAACGCATGCTCGAACCACCATGCCTGACATCGCCCTATGGACTTCTACAATACAGTGCGTGAAGGACACTTTAAATTTTGCAATTACCCATTCGGACAACCGTGTAGAAGAAAGGCTCTTTCCGGCGGGCCCAACTTCTCCCAGGGGACTTGGTCTTCCAACCATTCGTCTTGCAGGACCGATCGCCCAACCCCACCATGTCATTCCTCCATAACGAATTATCCCCGGTCTTTCCAGACGAGGACATCTGGATTTTCCTAGGAGGGGGTGTCATGCTGTGGCTGGCCACAGTAAGGATTGCCAAGCTGCGAGTCGATGCAAGGCGCAGGGCGACCTCGGCCAGCCGAGCCTCTGTTGTGGAAAACAAATTCCGGGGGAATGAGCGCGAGGTCGGGAGGTTGGTATAAGCCCGGGGAAATGGCGACTCTGGGCGCCATCTTGCCTGCAACGCTGAAGGCCCTGCCTGTGGACTGCCTGCCGAGAGGACCACCTGCCGTGGTTCTGCTTCAACGCCTGATGAGCCCGCTGTCGAGAGAGCTTCAGCGTTGACGTCGCCGCAATAAGGATATACTCCCTGGTAGGGCGACTAAGGCACGAGAGACTTCGGGACAAGCCAAGGTCAGAGTAAGCTACATAAGAGCAGATTATTTGCCTCTTTGCATGATTAATTGTATTAATAAGAAGTGGCGACAACGCCTCTTATTTTGAATATCTGAGCAGAGTAGTTTGACCTCTGAGCTCCTCTTGTTATTGCTAACCGCTGCCATAGAGCGGCCTTTGTATTGTTGCCAGGACAATAAAAGTAGTGTTTAGTAATTGAGTGCTCTTTCCATCTAGCTACCTGAATCCCCCTATTTAATGCGTGACGTGCTCCCCTCAGGACAGGCCACAATGCTCTGTTCGTGTACCTGTTTCTGTGAAATGGAGCATTAAGGAAAAATGTGTCATTATGTGTGGAAAAAACCTACGGACAATTTTATTTGTTAATGGTGGCAGTTTTATGGAACTTGCAGAAGAACTTATTAGTATATGGGGCAACTTATTGACACGTTCCCGCAGCAAACCGGTTGCCCCATCGCAGCACTGTCGCACGGCATTTTGGGGAAAATGCAAGATTGCGAAGAGCCAAGATAAATCCCAACGTGCAATCTGCTGCACAACGGTGGGTTTGTGCATTGACAATGGACTAGTGGACGAATGATTTTAAGAAAACGCATTACTTGATGGTTACTGCCCATTACATCGATTAAGAATGACGGCTGATAAACAATGTGCCGACGATGATGATGTTCCCAGATATTTCGAAGAATGAAAACAACATCCACTCGAAACTTTAAAACAATTTGACGGAACTTGGGATCGTTGCTGGAGTGTTGTAGAAAGTGACATTTCTAACCGACCAAGAGGATCGAACACAAAAAGGCGCTGGACGTCTGCGCGAGGTTACCATGTCAAACTCACTGCGTCAATGCAGTCTTCGGTACAGAATGTATGATGAGTCACAGTGAGATGAAACATATTTCTTGCTATCATCTGCAAATGCAGCCAATGCTTGAGTCAGTTCACTCCCAGATAGACGATATAATTCAGATTCTTTGTAACGTGGGTGCTACGGACAAAAGGGAAGGCTATACTGATACGTATACTGCTGAGTTGCTGTCCTTCCTCAGGTTGGTTAAAGAATCTGCGGATGCTCTGGAAACGGAAAAGGGCCCAACCCTTCAGCTGGTGTTGCTGTGGTTATTAAAATTAAACTCCAATTACATACCACTTACCAGTGATATTGAGGTAAGACATACATGTATATTTGTTACGTAGCAGGAGGGAAGATATATTATTTTTTAACTTAAGGCTAGTTCTCACAAGTCATACGAGTGTTTTTTGCTTTCGGTTTTGTGCTTATTTAAGCTGTCGCAAGTATGCATATATAAATAATGCCTGTTTCAAACATATAATAATCTATTTTATTTTCTGGACATCAACACATTGAATAACAGAGAACAACCGAATTAGGATTGGAAGTTGGAGATACATTCATTACATATCACTGCAACATTCTTGAGGCCACCTTTCCGACGATTATTGGCGATTCCGGAAGACGACAGAACTCAAACCTACAACACAGTACACAGCTTTGTGCTAAGTAGGTAGATTATCTTCGTTCTGGCACAAGGGTACAGGGGTTCGGAGTGTCGGAGCTGTTCATGCTCTGTCATCTAGTCCCCCGGTGGCCTTTTGCCCACCATGTTGGATGTTGGTGACTTTGGCCTTGGCTTTTGACCTTTACCCCGGGATCTTTGACCATGAAATCAAAAAAAAATCTCCAAAATTGAAAAAATAATAATTAAAATAATTAAAAAAATTATTTAAATATTATTAAAAAATAATAAAGAAATTTATTGTCGAAATGTATTATAAAAACTAACATTTCCAGATGTCCCCCAGACCCACACCCAGCAGACGACTGGCCCTCTTACCACCACTACCTTCGCCTTTGCTCATTCTAATGTATGTAGCCATCTTGGTTATTTTGTTTGTCATGTGTTTATACATTGCTATAGGACGCCATCTTGGATATCATACGATGCTTTTGCATAATCTATTATACAAGTTACAAGTTGTGAAACTGAAAATATTAGTCAATTTTACAAGTTTCTGTTGCATAATTGACTGTTTTCTTACAAGATTTTAAAAATTGTTAGTTTACACCAATATATATTCTACAAGTGTTTACATGCTTATAGCTTAAACTTTACAAGTGAGGTTGTTCAGGTATTAGGCTTATGTGATGACATTTATTAATGTCACCATTAAGAGATTGTGGCTAGTCATCCAGTTATGAAGAAGGTGACTTTAGAATGCATTATCAACAAAGTGTAGTGCATATTAATCGGAGGAGGAAATCCTATAGGTTAAGAGTGAATTTTAATTTTGAAAATAATGGAGAGTGTAATGAGAGATTCCGAATGAGGCCAAATAAGATGGAATTATTGCTCCAAAAAATTGGATTGAGGTTACAAAAAAGAGTGGTGTTTTATCTCCTAAGAAACATATGTGTATAGCATTGCACTGGGTTGGAAGTGGTGCCCAGTATCATATGGTGGCAGGTTTGTATGGGGTACATAAGTCTACTGTTTGTAGAAAAATTGCTAATGGGGTACGTGTTGTAAACAGTGAGTTATTTAACACAGCTGTTTCATGGCCTGAAGATATAGCTAAAGGAACGGATGTTTCCCACCAATTAGCAAACTTTCCACATGTTATTGGTGTGATTGTTGGATCTCCCATACCCCTTGATTCACCTAGAGTATGTGAAGAAGCCTATGTTAACAGAGATGGCGATAACTCTTTAAACTGCATGTTTGTGGTTATTCTTGCATGTTTTATTATGTTAGCGCAAAATGGCCTAGAAGCGTGCATGATGGTCGTGTCCCTTCGAAACATTTTATTGTACCACAGAAAGGAAGAACATAATATTTTTCCCTAATGCAATACTCTTTGGAGAGTACGCATACCCTTCAAGACAATAGCGTATGACCCCACTACATCATGATCCGGACAATGATGTAGAAAGCAGGTACAATCGCAGACTGAAGGCAACAAAACAAGTTATTATACATGCTTTAGGCATTTTAAAAGAAAAATTTCCCTATCTCTATTACCTTCATTTGAACCCTACTTATGCTGGTTCCGTTGTGAAGTGCTAAGCAACACACTGCAATTTTGCCAGGAATGAAGGGAATAACATCGTTATTCCTGTAAATGAAGAGGCAGTAGAGCTGTAAGAGAACGATGTTGGACCTCATTAATATACCTTGAAGTGGTTGAGAATGAAGTGCGTAAGTGGGAGGTCGTGTCAGGTAGCAGAAGATCTTACAGTTGATGATGTAGGCCACTGATCTTCATGGACTAGAAGAAAAGTGATCAGGGAGAAGGGATTTTATATGTTCAATTTACATTACAGATTATGTGCTTTAAATTCAGTTTTAAATAGTTTGTCAATATACAAATTTACTAAACTGATGTCTGCCGAACAATTAATGTTTATTAGGTACCACTCCCCTATACGCCCTCCAATTTTGTACAAATATTATGCTTCCATTTAAGGAAAATATTTAATATATGTGATAGAGAAATTAATAAAAATTTATTTTCACAATTTATCTAAATATTACACCTTTTTAGTTAAATTCCATACATAGAACTTAGGAATGTATTTCTCATTTGGACATTTTGTTAACCTTTTTCTGATTGGGATCCTCCTTCCATAGAAACTAAAATTTCTGTTACAAGTGTGTCATCGCCTTGAACAAAAAAAAAAAAAAAACACTTGAGCTTCACCAACAGGAAATCCCTCTGTAAATTCTGAGGTGCTCAAATCCAGTTCCCTCTCGAATTTTAAAATTTTCAAAGATTTCAAGTAACTCAATTTCCGTTTTCTCAGTGATTCTTCTCCTTCCTCTGATTCCCCCAAAGACATATCCATGTTTGACGCTTTATGATTGTCTCCCTCTGAAATACAGTGTGTGTGTGTGTGTGTGTATATATATATATGTACATATAATTTAATGACTGCAGGCTTAGCTTAAAATATGATTATTATTGTCATTGCTCATTTGCTTAATTTTATATTTACTTCTTTAACTTACCAATTATGTGAGAACTCTTACTACATGTTGCTATGAAACTACATGTTGAGTGTGCTGCAGTGAAAAATGAGCATGGATCTATTTCAATTTCATCCTCTGTTTCGGTACATTCAAATAAGATATGGTTGGGGAATACTTGCCAACTATCAAATGATTCTCCAAATCAATATATGTAAATTTGGCATTCGGTCCCCCTCCTGTGCCTATTCTTGTATTGTCTTTTTTCCCCCTGGAATACCAAATTAAATTCACTTTACTATAATTGTTTCCGGGAAATATGGTTTGTTACTGTAATTTGATAGTGGTAGTAATAAGGCTATTGTAATTAAATCTCACCACAATAGAAAAATCTGAGAAATGAATTTTTACATTTGATGTAAAATTCAAAAGTCACAGTACACAATGAAATATTAGTAGAACGCTGTCACAACATTTAATTTTATAATATTCTCTGGGTATTAGGTGTGTTTCACTTGCCCCTCAACCTACAATTTCAACAGAACATTTGCCATGTTATAAAACTTTTCTCATATATACAGTAATAATTTTGTTGGTCTCTTCAGAAACTTTATAACAGGACTCCTGCATTTATATAAAGTAAACTAAACTTATATCAAAACAAACCATTCAATTAAACATTTAATGAAATATTAAACCATGTACCAGCACACGAATTATGAACAACCATACTAGTTATTTCCACTATTCCGGTATCTAGGTTAGGTTACGTTAGGATAACTTCCGTTAAGTTAGATTATGTTGTATTACAATGCTTTTCTCAGATTATTAACAAACAACAAAACTAATTTGATTTAACTGATCATAAGAATATAAAGTACCGACTTACCAGTATAGATCCCCGTACATTAGGCTACAAAACATCAATTAAGTATGTCTATTTTTGCCCGATGGAATGGCACCCATTGCTTGTGCATATGAACTTATTTCCTTCAATTGTTTTACGTTATAATGCTTTGTAAGTGTATTGCGGAATGCAACAAACAATACAGGTCGTTTTTCTTTATTTTTTTTTTCAGGGATACATAGTTTTAATTTATGCTGTTCATCACATTTACCCATTCTCACCATTTAACCAAAAAACAATCTCATACAAACTATCAACTAATAACCTAAATATACAAGTGCAAACAAAAATCAGAACAGCTGAGAGATTACACACAGGCAAATATAAAATGGGAGGCAACTCATGAATGGCAAACTAAAAACAGGACTGCTCCAATTAGCTGACTTGCAACTTGTGAAATTTACTTGTATGAATCAACTAATCTTAGGAAATATTTTTCCATTATGCAACACAAATTACTAGTACTTGTAATTTGTAACTTGTAAAACTTTAATACTAATATTGGTATAATTGTGCCACAGGCTCCAGGCCGATGATTCTGGACGGTATACTTGAATCTGAGTTGATTGCAGAAAATTGGAAAATGTGTGAATCGCGAATACTGCATAATGCTGCCATCGGAGGTCTATGTGTAGGTGTTCATGTACCCATCTTCTGCGATGAAACTGTATTCCATGCAACCATAGTCAGGCTTAGTGCATGCGTAAATGTTTTGAGGACTAACATTGGCATCGTGATAAATGGACCACTGCTCCACGGCTAAATGAGCGCACATCGAAATTTTTCCCTCATTTATATAATATGGATGCTGATCAGATGTGGTACCATATGAAAACTAAATTTCTCTTACATGTTGGGTGACTTCGTGTCTAATTGTAACTGATGTATTCATGGATGGAGTGCGATGCACACCATTTGCGCAGCAGCTGTGCGTACCTCCATGTATGTATTCTGTTGGGTTCTAACCTGTCGCAGAAGTGTCGCTGCTGGTATGTCGAAAAGTTTCGCCAGAGTGCACAGCGAAGGGCAGCCATACTCAAACAGCACATCGATGAATTAAACTTCGCTTTTGCACAAGTCGCTCAGCAATTTTTTCTGCTCGGGCTCCACTGTGTTAATCGGTCCTTATGGATACTGTATCAGCAAGATGCACAGCATGTTTCCCACTTGGTGGTACGGAATTTTGCCTTCGTGCCTTTCCAGTTTGTGGTAGTACATGGTCAGAAAGGCGTTCATCTTTTTGTTTTTCTCGTTCAACAGTTTCCATGAATAAGGGGACAGAAGGAGTGCATGTACATCTTGCTATCATCGTCGTAGGACACTCCGATCTTTTTGATCATATAGCCACTCTTGCACTGGAAGCATCCTGATACAAACTGAGGTGCGAACCAGTGATCATCCTGTTTATATATGCTTAGCTCACTATGTTCACTAGTCCCGAACAACAGTCGTAGCTCGTTACTCTGTCGTGCAAAATCGAACAGTAAGCAGCTGTGATCGCAGGAATGTTTTCTTTGGAAATAATTTATATACGACAGCCCACCATGCCACTTTCAACTCGCTCGTTTTGTATGGATGTGTCGAGACCAGCAATGGTGCCATTTCATGGAATATTTTGGGCTCAGGATGGGGAAGGACTTACGCCCATAGTTAATCCTCCTTGGTCGAAGAAGTTATTCAAATATATGTTCGAATAGCTTTCGCTATACAATTTTTTTTTTTTTTTTTTTTCTGTTTTACACGTTGCAGTTGTCGAAGGTCGGTTTGTCTGCCGAAATTTTGTGTTGTTCGTTCATTTGAAATGCCAGTACGATGTAACATGGTTTTTCTGTGCATGAAGGTATCTTCATGATAAAGTGGTTTCGCATTGCAGATGACAAGACTGGGCAATTTACCTAACTCAAGCTCCTGAAGGTTATGACCATGAGTTTTTTTTCTTGATATAGTACAGTAGCTCTATTTGTTCGCGGGTGTTTGGAGTCACATGTGGAACGAACCACTCCATGTTTGTCAGGGTTACAGTGATGGACTGCGTGTGTTCTCCGACTCCCAACACTGCATCGAAATGCGGGATGGGTAGCAGTATTACCAGTTTGTGCTCGTTACCTATCATTAATTTCCTATAATCTTCTGCGAAACCCAGTATCGTCGATAGTGGCACGCTCACCCCGAACTTGCCTTCTGCAAAGATGAAAACTTTGTAGCCACCATCCATTCCCCAGCATTACCATTTTTACCTTGGCAATATTTTAAGGCCTGTGCGAGACTGGCGAATATAGGTGCGAACACCTTTCATGTAAAAAGATAATAAACAATGTCTCACCTATGCCTTTTTTATTCCATTGCATCAGTAAGCTAAGACACAAGTGTCCACATTTGCACATGTTTGGCAGATGTCCATCTCGTAGTTGTAATTTTGCGATTTTTTCAGATACCACCACAGTTCGGGTGGTGGATGCAAATTACTGAAAATGTCATAGTATACACCATGTCTTCCCCTTTTTATATGTTAACTGGTGCTTACTGGGCTAGGATGTCATTTCCAGGTTTATTATGTCACAATCATCACATTTGTGTTTAGGGGGCAAAGAATCTCACATGAGCAATCTGTGTAAATAAAGTATCTTTAATTTCCATGTAAACATTTCCAAATCCATATTCGTGAGCGGCTCTTTTGGTAGAGAGTTCATTAGTGCCTCTTCCTGCTGTGATGCATATTTTTCTTCCTCGTGTCTAATCCTCCTCAGTAGGACCATCATATGTAAAGTTCTTGGCCCTATTTTTACGAATAGTGGTAGCTTCCAGTTTACATTTTTGGTGGTGGCTATCCTTCAATTGCTTACATTCGTTTGAGGCTCAATTTACCTCACTAACGATATTCGTTAGTGCCCTGGCGATACCACCCAGAGCACCGAGTGCAGTTATCAAGGTGAGAAGGAATCTTCCCATCTTTTTCTTCCCTGTACTCTTGGAACATCGTCATGCTTTCTTTGCTTGCATGACCGCCATCTTTACCTTAACTGTTATCACATTGGAAACTATCTACAGTGCACAATGTATTTCGTCCACTTTATGCATGGGTATTGTGTATGCCTGGTGACTGGCTTGCAGATCCTTGTGATGGGAATAGGCAATATTGTAACACTTGCATGCCTCCTCCAGCATGTTGATACCCATGACAACACATACCAGCCTCTTTGCTAGCTTTGTTCCCAGCCTGCAGAATCTGTATCAGGTAAAGTGTAACTCTAAATGTATATTGTTTATCAGCATATCGACGGTCCCTCTTCCAGATTTGATATTTTTTCTTAGAGTCATTACATGCTACTGAGATACGAACCCATATATATATATATATATATATATATATATATATATATATATATATATATATATCCACCTTTTAAATATTTTATTTTCAGTTTCATGGAGATAATCAAGAAAGATGTAAGCTTTCGGGTCAGCTACACAATACCATGAGGTCGTTGATTTGCAGACAATCGGGTTGTGGTAATACGTGTGTGCTGTAGAGTTTGCTGGAGGAATCGAATGTTCTTAAGGCCAAGAACATGTACCTGTACTCTAAATCACTTAAACAGCCGAAATTCCAGCATCTAACATGTGTACTGCGGCTGTGAATGTTGTGAAATATTATCCTTGCAGCGATAAAGAAATTATCATGCAACCAAGTGAAGCATTGTTAAACTCAGTGTTTATTTTTTGGCAATTTTGCATGTGAAAAACAGATGGGCATTCAAGAATACTTTAGCATGTGACAGTATGCGAACATTGACTGTGTGTACTTGAGTCAAACTAATTCGTGCATGCCAAAACAGTTACTACTCAATAATGTGAACTTTCTATTGTAGTTTCGCTTGGACAATACAAACTGGTGGCATGTGTTTGACGACGATATCAATACGGATGTGACGTTCGCAGGGTTTAAGGATATGTGCTCTTTGTACTGGAACAAGGATTATGGAATATTGGTGAACGATAAAGATTCGTCGGTATATAAGGGAAGATATGGGTGTGGCTTCGAATAGTTTATAGTAAGATGCCGACCATTAGTCACGATGCTATTTTCAGGTTCGGACATTGTCTATGCTCCGAAAATGATGATGGAAATGGGTTGAAAGAAGCTCACATCACCACTGCTCAAAGGGGCCAGACCCTTCTTGGACTAAAGATCGAGAGCATTAAAAATGACACAGTGGAGCATTTTATAGCCGTCGACTAGCACATAGTAGGTGCGAAGTCATGGATAATAGACATAATCAACATGTTAGATCTACAGAGATATGTTAACATGCCAAGTGGCTGCGAAAACTGATGTTGCAAGGCATAGCAAGAAGGTGCTGGATGTATGCAACGACCGGTTGGAAAGCATCGAGAATTCGCTTTCGTCAACTCGAGAGTGAATATGAGTATATACCTGTTTGGTTGTGTGTTTATTCATTTTATGAATGATGGCAGACCGAACCAAACTGACGACTGAGCTGTAGTGGGCCATTGAATTAGTTCGCGGGAAATATCTACTCGTGGGTAGTTACATACTGGCACACAAGTGTCGCAGTGAAGAGACTTAAAATATGATAGCCAGCTACCTCGATGAACTTGATCGACAATGTCAGGAGGATGATTTGTCTCAGCTAGATATCAAACACGAAATCGAGGTGGAAGGAGCGACCCAATCACATAAATGGGAAAGAAGACCGGAATTACTCGAATCGGAAAGTACCATTACTAATGATGAAGACGATTTGCCCCTAACCGATTTGCGGCCTGCACGAAAACAGAAACGAACACAGTGTGTGGGTCAGAGGTGGGCTCCCTGATCGGGCCCTACATCGCTTACTACTCCGATCGGAATAGCTTTAAGAAGATGTATGGCATGAGACATTACAATGAAAAACTGTTTCTCGGAAACTAGGAAGTGATTTTCGTGTCAGAAGGTGTGAAGTATATCGGTAAGTGCAAGGTGAAAATTATGCATGGTCTGTGCGAACTTTTGTTTCGTAGGCATCCTGGACACTACAACGAATCGAATTTGCACCAATACCATCATCTGCTACATTTCAGTCATGCAAATTATGCGAACGATAATCCTTCACCACGGTGATTTAAGAACACAATGCATGTAAAATTCAGTATTATTGCAGGACTGTTTCAACGATTGGTCGAAGCCATTGGATCGGGTCTACTACTGCAGAAGATCGATGCCAAACGCAAGATAGACTACGTGTTTTTGGACGATTCGAACATACTGGTGGATAGACTACAACTATTGGTCTTTTCGCTGTCTGTGGGCAACCGGTCGTAAACCAACGAGATTATGTTCATAATCGAAGAGCTAGTCGAAGATTGCTACATTGTGAGATTACATAATATGCCTTTTCCGGGAAATTGCACAGATTGGCCAGAAGGAATTATCCTCTGAAAATACATCATGAAAAGGCTGGATGATACTTTCCAATTCGACCTGATCGCAGTGCAAGAATTGGTTTATGCTAATAAAGGTCACTGCCGCATTTTGACCGCAATAGATACATTTTCCAAGTATGTCTGGGCCAGACCACTAAAGTCAAATAATGCGCATGATATCACCAAGGCCATGGCGGACGTGTTGCATGAAGGACCCGTAACGAAAAATCTCCTTGCCGACGATGGTTAAGAATATTTTTATGCTACTTTCTGTGCACTGATGAAAAGGTACGGCATTGATCGCTATTACACGTACCTACTCTAGACTCAAGGTAAGCATCGTCGAGCATGTTCACCAGCCTCTGAAACAAATTGTTGAGACATTTAACAGTGAATAGAAACTGCATGTGGCTCGAGCTATTGCCGAAACTCGTCGCGAGTATAAATATACCATCCATTATACCGTTCGAATGAAGACCGAAGATGTCAAGGACGACTCCCTGCATCAGAACATACACTCCAACCACAAGAATAAGGACCCATGCAAACCTTAAGCCAAAATCGGTGATCTGCAGAAGTGTACAAGGTGCTTCGCATACGACATTGGTACCCATGCATATATTACGTCGAGTACCTATGTGGCGAATCCAAATTCGGAGGATTTTACGCAGAGAAGATATAGTCTATGAAGTTTCCCGATGTATATTTGATTGAGAAGGTACAGGAACCACGTAATGGACGTGTGTACATGAGGTGGCTCGAACACTCGAAGCATGACGATTCTTGGGTCGACAAGTAAGGCGTTCTGAAATAGGAACTACGAATATTTTTAAGTAATGTTTTGTACAAGTATTTTTTTAAAATAAAATCATGAAACATAATTACATTCATTTTATCCTTTCCGGTCGCTGTATGCAATATTAGAGGGAGACTGGAGATAGTCAGCATTGAGAATAAAGCTGACACATCTCTTCCGACATATGTATAGGTGCTGACTTAGTCTATCTGACACCTAGCAGTTAGAAAACGACTTGAAATCATGAATATTATCATGTGTGCAATTATATGATGCCATGCAGACCTGTGAAAATGCTAATACTGCTATGTGCAGAATTCGTGGTCATCCGACACTATGCAGGTGCGAAAACGACTTGGAAGTACGTAAACATGTACACGTGGAATTAGTTGACTGTTCAGGTGCAGATGTGAAAAAATAGCTCGGAAACACGCACACGTGCATGTGTGAAGTTACCTGACGCCATGAAGGTGCAGTCCTGTGAAAATGCTAACCATGCACTCCCCCCACCCATCCACCGCATAACTGTGGCAAACACCTGGTACGCTGACCATGAATACGGTCAGTTAAAACTGGTTTCTTTCAGGTTTATTCCACGAGGTACAGAGATCAAGGCAATTTCGCATGCACTTGGTTCGGAGGTCGACAACACTCGCCCCCTTCCTTTCGTAGGTGCATGTCTCCAGTCCCCTCCCCCCTCCCATGCTATTATCGATCGCAATTAAACTTTGTAGATTATTTGTGCCCAATTTGTGCTAATTTGTGCCGCAAATATTAGCGTTTGTGCTAATCTAGTTTCTAAGATATTAGCATATCTTGAGGGGGGTTGGGACATACTACCCCCCCCCCCCCAACACCACCGATCATAATAAAATTGTGTAGTTTATTTGTGCTCAGTTTGTGCTAATTTGTGCCGTAAATATTGGAGTTTGTGCTAATATAGTAACTATGATAATAGCATTTAAGGGGGGGGGGACATTTTAGCCCCCACCCCCACCACCACCTCCGATCGCAATAAAATTGTGTAGTTTATTTGTGCTTAGTTAGCGCTAATTTGTGCCGGAAATATTGGAGTTTGTGCTAATCTAATAAATGAGATAATAGCATATGAAAGTGGGGAGGGGGGGGCTGTGGCTTGCAATACCCCCTTACCCCTTCCCCAGGAAACCAATTCCTATTAAAATAAAATTTTGTAGTTTATTTGTCCTTTGTGCTTAGGTTGTGCTAATTTGTAACCACAATATTTTATTATGTTATATTCTTGTAACTGAGATTTAGGAAAGCTCTATCTTGTAGCATCTTTTGGTGGGAAAGGGAATGCGGGCGGATTCATACTAGGCCTCTACTTTCACGTTTCGGTATTTAAATTTTTTTTTATTCACGTTGCCCAAGTTTTGCTAAAATTATACGATTATGCGCTATTCACTTGGGGAATATAAAAAGAGTGAGTAGATGGCTGCATTCATGCCAGCTTTTCTACTTTATTTTCTTTAATCGCATATATATATATATATGTACTACACACACACACACACGTATATATATATGTATATATATATGTATATATATATATATATATATATATATATATATATATATATATATTAGTGCCCAGGTTGTGTAACTTTCTTCGAAATTTATAATACTTTATGCTTTCATGGCTATTGTTTTTTAAGGGGGGCGTTGTTTCATACTGCTTCTCTACTTTCGCTAATCATACATCCCCCAATCACAAAAAAAAATGCGTTATTTATTTTTGCTCAGGTTGTGCTAACTAGACCTTAAAATATGAAATTATGTTATAACTTGTTTAGTGATGCATCGGCATATTGTTTTTATTGGGTGCGTGGTAGATTATACTAGTTCCCGATGTCTCATCACAGTTAATGTATATCATTTGTTTGTAATTTTTTGTGATAATTTGTACTGCAATTACTACAGTTTGTGTTATTAGGTTTCTTTGATGCAGGGAAATTTAGCCAATGGAATTGCGAAAGGTGCGGGGAAGGGGGTTGACGGAGTAGTATGACTGGATTCATGCTAGCTCTCTACTTCTACCAATCACAATAAAAGTTGTGTGTTTATTTGTTCTTAGTTTGTGTTAATTTTTTTAAATGTATGTTTGGGGGAGCTACTTATCTCTTTTTATACCATTTATCTGTATGTGTTAGTGTTATTCTATTGACTTGTTTACCTATTTACCAATATCTTGTATTGCTGGGATGTGTCGTAGAGGAACCCAAGGCATACAGCGAGAGTAAATTTGCTGCAAACTTCCCTTCCAGACAGTTAGTGCAGACTATTTGACAGTCCTTTGAAGATATTTAAGGGTTTGCAGCATTTATTCAAACTAAGTTTGGCCAGCTGGTATTTGGCCAAGTCGGCTGAATGGCGTGATAAACCATGCAAAGAGAGAAGTAATGCGATTTTTTGGTCACAGTTTGTAATATCTATTATATTTTTTATTCCATTGTAGCATTATTTAAATCTTTAACTCTCCAAAGCACGTATAACTCATTTACATCGCCTTTTTAGAGACAGTGGTTGATACATTTTTGTTACAGAAAATGGGGAAATTTTTTAATTGCAGTGGCTTAGAGGGCTATGACAACACCTGGATTCGGAGAACTGTTGACGGTCTGTTAATGAGATTGAAAATTATATGGGCTTTTATTTTCCACATATTAAGGCTGTTGCTGCTTTCTATAGCGACGCTAATTAAAAGTTTTTCTAATATGACATGTGAATCGCAGACCCTTTACTGCACTTTTAAAACGATTGCTTGAAAATTTTACTTCTGTAGATTTCGACGCAATTTTTAATGAAAAATCGCAATTTCCAACAGCTAGTCACAACTTATTGAATTAAAGAGCACAAAAACTAGTGTACATTTCAGTGTGTAAATTTAGAGAAGGATAGAGAACTTAGATATCGGCTACCATGTCAGTTATGCAGACCAATATTAATTACTTGTGATTTGCATATTTTTATGTCTCGTGTTTTATGCAAAGTTAGAGAATTTGTTATTTTAACTCTGTTGTCAAATATTGTTTGTGTGTTAAACATGTCTCTTAATAAGCTAAGAACTGTGTTAAACATGTATCTTAATAAGCTAATAACTGTGTTAAACATGTCTCTTAATATGCTAAGTTTTACAATCTTCACCTTCTGATAGGTCAGCTCTTTAAAAACAGGCGCCTGCCGATGCAAGCATACGCTTCAAGGAAATGCAGTAGGAGATAAACTCACCATGTCTTGAACAGAATCATAACTTTTTTGAAATGACAATAATTTCTCATTCGAATATATATATATATATATATATATATATATATATATATATATATATATATATATATATATATATATATATATATATATATATATATATATATATATAATGTGTCGTATTTAGAACCACATCTTTTGCGAAAAGACTTTACGATTAATTATACCGCAAAACTCGTAAGTTCAACCTTAAGTGGCTGGATAATTTCGCCTGTTACGCGTCTTAGGTATCTGCAAACATATCACCAACGTTCAGCGTCGGGGCGACTTAATTATGAGTGACACAGTCAAGTAGAACATGTCTTCTCGCACAGACACGCGGTCAATAGCCAAACAAAATTTGCAAGTGAATACATACGAAGTTGAAGTAGAGCTTGTGCATAAACCTTATTGCGAAATGCAGGTGGTCCTAGTCATATTGCGAAATGCAGGTGGTCCTAGTCATATTGCGAAATGCAGGTGGCCCTAGTCATATATACAGTTAAGAATTTAGAGAAAAATTTCTGCACACCAAATATTTGATTTTCAGTTACTACAGTATTTCCAATTAATCACCATGTATCTGATGAGATTTTAATCTAATTAGTCGTTATTAACATTAAGCATACATCGTTAAGCAGCTTTAAGTATTTCCTCATCTTATTTTGGCCTGAGTAATTTAAATTCTAAGTCAGTTTATGACGCCAAGGCAAAATTGTCCACTGGCATGCAACATACTTTAAGCACAAAAGTTTCGCTCATTATTATAATATCTACGTCTCGTTTCAGAACTTTATAAGCGCCCCTTGTTTGGGATTTTCCTGAAAAAAAAATTCGTTGATACTGATTCCGGGCCAATTAATCGTTTACATAACCCTTTGGATGCTGCTGAATACATGCGCACTGCTAGTAACATCTTTAGTTTTCACGATAAGAGTAATAACGTAAGAGTAATAGAATGTTTGTCGTCTGTCTGGTGACATACCTATATTAAAGTTATTCTTCAACCGGGTAAAGTTTATAATATTTTATTTGCAATTATTTCACAAATGTTATTGGAACTACGTGTTACTCATACAAAACTATTTAAATTTTTCTTTTTAAATCTGTTACATGTAAACCAAATACGTCCTTTAATATAAGGTATGCCATTAAATGAAAGCATTCGTGGATGACCTCAAAATTTCTGAATTTTAAATTGAATTGTATTTCTTTGTAGGTAACTCAAGATTTGTTATAATTGAGTTTCGTAAGATTTGTTCAAATATGGGTAGTGTTCCAATAGTGTAACATCAGTTTATAAACGTGAAGACAGCAGCTACAGAGAAAAATACGTTGATTAACTGTATTCCTATTCATTCGCTGTGTAACTTGCACACTACAAAACATGTATTATGTTCTGACCTCTTACATGACTCATGCTGCTGCGTTGTTTTATTTTGCGTCTATTTATTGTAAATTACATTTTCTAGGCCTATCTGCTTCTGCAAGCTCGGTTCCCAAGACGTACCAACTTCCCAGCCAAAATTGTGTTATTTCGGCTGGCCGTCAGCGTACCCATCATGTGCCTAGGCCGACTGGAAGGGATTCGAAGACGGTATTTTATGACTACCTGACGTGTACTATAGGTCCATCCGTCTGCAAAACAGAAGCGTTGTCAGTCTTTCCATAGAAGTCGACGGCGAAGCTGTGAAAGGTGTCCACACGCTACATTTGCGATGACAACATGCTTTCATAGTGGATACGAGGAACGTATACTTCTATTTTATTATTAAAGCAAATTCCTATTGTAATATTATTGAAAATATAAAAACTGGCTTCGCGGCAGTGGCTTCGTCCTCATTTACTGCACGACATACTTGTGTTTTAAATTAAATAACCCTTACATACACCACATTAGTCATTTTCTTTCAGGTGCTAGAATTAACAATTTAATATTTATAATTGGGGGGGGGTATATAATAATATTGCAGTATTGGATTAGTATAGCATTCATGATACTTACCGCTTTTCAATCCCTCATGAGTTGACTTTCGAGAAATCTGTTTTTAGTTGTTGTTGCTCCTTATAGAGAGACCATCCCTGAAATTTCATAATTCTAGGCCCAGCGTTTTGGCTTGTGCATGCATCGTGAGGAAGTGTGTCGGTCACCCTGGACACTTCATTTCATATACGGAGATTAAGCATACAAAAGGTATGCTGGGGTTATTGATACTTATCATAATCACGTATGAACTTAGCACACAAAACGTACTGAATAAGTTCTGTTAGAAATATGATCTGTATGAAGTTCGTAACAATTCCCATTTCAAATATGTTGTTTTTATTTGCGCCAAATTTAGGTCGTTCTAAATTATATTTCGGCAAATGGCGAAATACCCAAAACTGGACTTGGACTCAAACACAAGTGGAGACATTTCCTGCTGGTCAAATCCATGTTCCCAACATATTCAAATGCTGTAATCGGTTCAAGCAAGAAAAGCGATGTTCCGAGAAACCAAAGTTGCATAACTTTGAATCGTTGTAGAGGGTGGAGACAAAGAGTTGAAGGGGGGCGTTTTGAGAGGATGCATCCCACTTAACCTATTCTGCATATAATCTAACGTTTGGGGATGTAAGTTAGATAAGAATAATTTCAAGATTATCAGTAACTGTGATTACTAATGCATTTATTATAAGTTCACTTTCGTAATTTCGCGTAGCCTTATTGCAGTAGATATTGAAAATATCTTTAGTTGAATTGTGAAGTTTGAATCCATTCTCATTAAATTATAAATTTTTCAAATTTATCTATTACATCCGAGCATATATTTTAGGTAATTATAGGGGGAACCAGTAAATCTGTGAAACTCGTTTCAACGTTGTAAAATATATTTCGTTCGTTAATCGTAATTTTTCTTGCTGTTATAAAATTCCATACTCCTGAACTCAAGCCCCTATCACCCTTCACTAGTTGTTTAACCCAATTGTGATTCTTGGTTATTGTATGTTATTGTTTTAAAAAATAATAGTTTACGACTTGCAAATCTTCGTTGTTGTGTAATGCATTGATTGAAAGTTTGTAGCATTCAACCGACAGTACAGTGTTGTTTATTCCGAAGTGTCGTTTTGCAGCATGCTCTGTATTATATCAGAAAATATTGTGTGTTGGCTCTTTTTTATTTTGCTCAGAAAATAAGCGAAATATTCTTTCGGAGATAACCACATTTACTAACATCGTTGGCATGAGAAAATGTTGCTTCCAATCCTCTAATGCATACCATTCTTGAGTGATTTCGATTGAATATGTGTTATCGTAAAATTACTGTAGACAATATTTTTTTCAAGTTCTACAAAGATACTGAGAAGTAGGACATACTCTTTAATTATAGTTTAGTTCAAGCAAAATTTAATATTTAAATAATAAATATTATAAACATGATTAATTGTTTTACTATACGTTTTAAGTCATAACGTGGATTATATGTGAGTATTGGTAACTGCAAATAAGTAGGAATAACACCGCACAATTTGGCGTAGAAACTGTTTGAATAGTAATTTTTTCGAAGATATAAACAAATAAACAGCGTGGAAATTCCGTTCACAGTAAAGGATATAAACACATCGTCAACTGGACCATATCATTCTGCTAGTACAAAAAAAACCAGCTGGGTGATAAATGTCAGTTATATTACGTAAAATTCTTGTAGTGAGCGAATGTTTGATTTAAGGTCCTTCTATGACGTAGAATACTTGTATAATGAGTGACTGTTATGTTTTCATGGAATAGAATCATATTGTGATTGACTTTTGATTTATTTATTACAAACGAGTTTGCAGCTTTAAAAAATGTTTTCCAACCGTTTATACGCTCAGATGTACATATTGTATTATTTCTACATCACTGTAGTTATCATAACCCACATATGACCTTGCGATATATGTATGAATCAATAGTTACACTAAGAAATAAAGGTATTCGTTTTTACAGCATTCGCTACTGCCCATTCAAATGTTGTAATTAATTGTAATACAAACTTACACTCTGCTTCAAAGTAATCGACTGTTCAATGTTCACTTTTGCAAGCTCTACCATAAGCCTGGTCATAGGCCATGTTTAAGTAAAAAGTCAAAATGTTAGCAATATAAATGTATAACTGATATGCGTATTTGTACTCTAATATGCATAAAACATTAAAACAATAAATTAAGTGGGCACAAATTTAAACATTATACTGGCAATACATCATAAAGCCTAATTATTATTGTTAACTGGAAGCTTGCACGCCAGTGTCAGTATTTACTGAAGCATACGTAATTTTGGTACGTAATAATTTTTCATAGGTTCATTTAAAAAGTGTTTGATTTTACCCGAACATCGTTTAGTATAAGAATACGCAGTAAATTTTTCTGTGTTAATTTTATAACACATTATTTACATGAATCTCCAATAACAGATACACGCAAATGTATTGTGAGCGTTATTTTCTCACGTTTGTGACAAAAAGTTCACATCATATATTGTGTTTTCTCCATGAGAAGTTTCAAACTATTTTCAATTAACAAAAAAAAAAAAAAAAGAACACACACGTAAAGCTGGTTCCACAATAGTGCGATGCGTTGCGTTGCGATGGGCGGTAGCCAGTCAGAATGAAGCAGATTCCGTTGCAGCTCGCCGACGCTGAGTGCATTGCGCGAAATGATTTCGTTGCGATTGTCGGCGTCAGAAGAAGAATAAATGTTTGTTTACAAGGAGAATAAAAACATCTATTTTTCTTTAAAGTTTGAAACCACGATCGCGTTTAAGCCGAAGTTTTCATATTTGTATTTTTATTATTGCTGCGCGGATGTGCAAAATAGAAGACAAGGCTTCTTATATATGTGGAAAATGTCATAAAATTTCTTCATTAATATCAAAGTAATTATCCTTAGTCTTCTACCACTTAAAACATACAGTTTCCACTTTTAACTCGTGTCTTTTGTTACATTTGTGAGGTCTTAAAATGAAATTTCCACCCTTAAACTAGATAGCAGCACCATCTCAGACGGCGTCCGTGGCCCACAGATCATCGCTTAGTTGTGAAACAGCTAGTATAGCTCGTCGCAGCCGAACACATCGCAACGAATTGCAACGCAACGCAACGCATCGCAGTATTATGGAGTCAGCTTAAGTTATTTGCTGCCGAATTATAGAGAAAACTTCAAAAGAACACCGCAAAGAATATCTGCATTGCGCTGTTAAGAGAATTGTACATTTATACTAGTAAGGTTCTCAAAAACGAATAAGTAAATGACTGAAAAGATTTGCGTAACTCTAACATCGTCATGCGAACCGACTCAACAACGAAGTATTGCTACAAAATATAAGAGGATTGTTTCAATACTCTTTCCGATGCAAGTGAACTAACTACTAAATACGGTAATATAAAAATTAAACATAACACCTTGCGCCAGTTTCATATCCAGTTCACAGTGAAGTTAACCGTGAGACATTTTCAGTAGATGTTGTACATGAAAATGACTATGGTTGGCATTCAATACCCGTAAAACCGAAAATATCTTAATGTAAAAATGTATCTGTTCAGTATAGATTACATTTTAATTGAACCACTGCATAGTCAGTGAGAAAGTAGGAAATATAAAGATATTAATAATTAAAATTCAGAATTTTAAAAGTACTCAGACTTAAAATAATTGAAAACAAAATAGGGAATAAACAAAGAAAATAAACTTAAACTTCATAACATACACATTAGATTACGTTTAATTTGCTACTTACTCTACAATAGTTTGCGAGAGGCTCTTATGGCGTCTAGAAGTGTTTCAAAACTAAATATGACATTTATACTCCCAATACTTCTTTAAATGATTAAACTTCCAAATAAAAAAAAAGGAATGCACATTTATGTTTAGTAACGTAAGTAGACACATGCCTGAAATATTGTACTTGCGCATGTCGTTCCCTCTTCGTTGGTCCATGAGTATATTTTAAAGTCTCCCAAACTTATACTTGAAGTTTATTTAACAAGTAATCATTCAGCTGATAGGCCTCTGAAACGTAGTTTAATTCTACATTAAATTAGTTACCGTTTCTGTAGTCCACATGTTTTCAAGTACACCTCGTTTCTAACAGTTAGTATTAGCGTTGAACTAATTTTATGATATATCTTTAAAAGGACCTAGGAATGCTACACCAACAGTTACAGGAATAATTTCCATTCTTTGACTTTCCTATACATTTAACATAGACTTTCGGCAGGGAAATTAAATTGATATTTGCATGAACTTTGAGATACCGTAGTAAATACGCGACGAACTGACTCTTCAGAACGTATGGAATAAATATGTTACTAATATAAACTCACACAGAGCACACTTTATCGCCTCACGAATGAAAGGGTCCATATTTAGAAGCGTTTGATTTGAATACATAGCAGGCCAATACGCAGATGTTATAAGTAGCATAGAAAAGTTAAAGTAGAAAATTATGCATAAAAATGGCCTATTGTACACATGTGTAAGCTATTATAGAACCATACGTATACGTTTTGCTTGTAAGTGTTACATAGACCCTTGCGAGGTTGCGAAATTTGGAATTTTAACCGTGATTCCAAACACGTATTTAGCGTAGATTACGGTTAACTTTAAGTTATGTGTTTGATGTTATAAATCCACAGACCATTTTTTCACTCTCGACTTGTTATACATTCCAAGTGCGTGTAAAAACACAATATCAGCTATTGTTGCAATACATATAAGAATAAAGAAAAATTAGAATAATTTCCTATGACTATCTTTTTTAGCAAATACAGTTTCATTTTTACACACTCCACAGACTGTAGTGTAAAGAAAAAGCGAATTTTTTCAATTCATGGTTACCTACTTTCTCATGTCATATGTGGTAATCATCGCAATTAAAAGCTGTTCACGATAAAGTGAGCACTTTTGAAATCAACCTTAGAAAAAATAACTGTCCTTACCTGAATATTTTCTAATAGGCGTCCTGAGAGACATGCATCCAGTAAAGTTGGTAACCATGGATAAGAAGTAATTCCGTTTCTTAACGCCAAGTAAAAAGTGTTAGGTAACCATTTCTAATAATTTCACAGTTTCACTTCACCGTCACATGAATAAAGTGATAAGATCCATTACAATATTAATCTTACAGAAGGCGGAAAAATACACAACGTGCATGCAAGTACATATCAAGCAGAACTTTCAAAAGTTCTCATTTTACCTTGAATAGGCTAAAGTTGACGGGGTCATAAAGGGAATGATATACTTGTGTCTACATGACTTTTACCTATCCACGCCGTGTTAGATTCTAAAAAATAATGAAGAGGAGGATGTTAACTTGGCAACAGAAACACGTCTTAAAAATTTTATATTTATTACCATATTTATATCTGCATAAAAATAACTTTAAGACGTTACATTCATATAATGGATAGAAAATATGATGCTTTACGATTCCACACAATTTTCGACGATCTCTTACTTATGTAATCATTGGACTAGGCTAAGATACCGGCACTTAATTCCTAGTCCCGCGCCTTGGTATTTACAAAAGGGGGAACACGATCAGATGAACTTCCATGTTCCCGTCATAAACAACACTGGAAATTTTTCTCAAAACGAGAGCTCGACCCCATAGACTAAAGATTAGGTAGAGCCATGTTTGCCTTTTGCACGCATGTCCCCAATATTGACTCGCCCATGGCAAATCAGATTGTCAAAATAGCATTGTCAATAGTTATAGAAGTAGATTTAAAATGCCAACTATAGACGATGACCATAACATTTCGCTATTAAAATTGTCGAATCCAAATAAAATAATAATATGCCAAATTGAAATCACTTTTCCTACATCATAGTTTTAAAATTTCATCGCGAAAATTAATATACGGTTATAAAATTTTAATATAAATTAATCAAGAAATTAAATAGCTTACAACTGTGAATCATAATAATACACGGAGGTAATGTTTACTAAATTAGAAGAAAGTATAGAAGTTTGAGACAAAAGAAGTAACTAATTAAATTATATTTTTAGGCGCTATAATTTGTATAAAAAGTATCTATAGTTAAAACATGAAGCTAATGAAATGTTACATAAAGAAGCAAAATAGAAATAAACACTCAAATTGGAGAAACAATTGCTTCAGTCGTTGTTGATTCGAAAATCCTTAAAATCCTTAGTTAAATGTATAAGAAAATATATCGAATTAAAAACAAAGTGAAAAGAATTATTTAAGAGTTCACTGCAGACATTATGGATGAGTTTTGAATGATAACGATTATAAGTTGAAATACCCGTTTATCAGAAAGGTGTCTACATTAATGTATACATATCTGAACTTCCACCTGAGTAGGGTTTTGCCAAGGATGATTAGGAAAACATGTAATATATGTATAAAACTAAATGTATTACATTATTTGTAAAGTGTACGGCATTTATGCAGTGTATCGATATATGGCCGATCGTTGCTACGCCTTAACTATCAGGGTTTTGCTATGAACGTCATGTGGTAGATTCTAACCATACAGAGCATTGTATTGCCAACTTTAACTCATTTTTCACTGAATCGTGACATGCCTATATTTCGCCTGGTGGGGCAAAAACGACAGAAGGCTCGGGGGCCGACAGATAGCTTGGTGGCTAAATCGATAAATAAGCAACACTTATGTTAAAAAATGTAATCCAATATGACGGTCGCTGGCAGCACTACTTATATTATAAACAATTATGTGAGCCTCATGGTGACAAAATCGACAGCTCGGCTGGCGACGATAATCAGTACACTAGTGCCACCAATACTCTTGAAATATAATCCATTATATCTGCTGTCTGGCTGCTGTATCGATAAATATTACATTAGCACTACCTATGTTTTCAAATTTGGATCCAAAATGGGCACCCAGAGAGAAGCAAATAAATAACGAACGACAAACAAAATGGCAATCGAACGGATGTGAGAGACAAACTCCAACAATGTAAAAAATTGCATACGAAATAACCGATATGTATTGAGCATAAGCGAGAGAGTTAGACACATTGCCTTTCCCAAAATCGATAATTAGCACACTAGCATCACCTGTATGAAGTAAAGTAAACATATGAAATCCAAGATTGAAGCCTCCAGCAAAGTAAACAAATGACAAACGATAAAGCTGGTATAGTGGGAATGTATACAGGATAGGTGGTGAAGGGAGAACAAGTATATGTGGTTGATTAAAAGGGAGTTAGTCATGTTGTAGATGTGGTGCGAGGAAACCTTCGAAAATTTTATAATTTTAGTTTTTTCATAATTTTTAACCATTTTTTATGAATTTTTATTCATATTTTATATATTTTTAATATTTATACAAATCACTAACTAATGTATTTTTGTATATTTCTTACAAATATGTTATTCAGTTTTGGAACATTTGTAAATTTGTAATTTGTTTTAACAATTACTTACAATTTTTAAGGTTTAAGTTGCCGAGGTCAAGAGTAAAGACCATGATCAAGGTCACCAACGTCCAACATGGCGGACAAGTGGGCCGCCGACCATACGGGATATACAGAATATGAACAGCTTCATACTTCACCACCAGACACCCTTTCACCAAAAGCCTAATTTCCTATCTAGTCACCAGAAATGAGTAATGCGCAATTCCCAATAATACCTTATATTTACATTTTGAGGTATTATTTAACATAATTCAAATAAAAAATTTGACCACGTATGTTATTTTATCTAATCAAATATTAAAAAAATAGCTCTACGATTACTTCCAAAAAAATTCGTTCATATTGTTACAAATTCTCTCTAGAAATTAAGTAGGCTATACCAATTTCGTTAAGAGATGGAGGTCTTAATCAAATAAAAGAATTAATTATAATTTCCTTTTTTTATTTACAGTAAATATAGCAAAATTCTGTGAACTAAAAATCTCACAATAAATTTATATCACTTACTGTTCACAACTAATTACTCCAATTTAATACAATATATAGTTACCGCAAAGAAATCCATGAAATTAAATAATTAAAGATCAGCCCCAATAGACAGTGTAACAACATATTCAAATATAATATAAAATATGTGTCCAAATTGACACTTCTAATACTTACAATGAAATCCTTATTACACTTCCATTCAGTCCCGCCTCAGTTCAGTCATGTCCTGCCAATCGCAATGTTCAAGTGTCCTCCAAGCGCCCTCACGCACATTAGGCTTCACTCGTCGGTTTCACACCCTCTCGTCCATTCACACCACGAACACCTCGCCCGACGTAATCCCGCAATCTCCTGTCGTCCACAACTCACTTGATCGCTCACACTCGGCCAGGCGGCCTCCGTCAAAGACTGCCGGCCGCTGGGTTGTGGAAGTATATATAGTGTCTTAGGCCGCCACCTATAATCTTCCCCAACTCGCATGATGCGTTGCGGAGGGCCGAGGCGCCAGCCAGTCTCACCAGAACGTTTTTGCGTCGTCGCCAGACCCATCAAAACCTCCAGCATGGGAGAGGGGTCATGACGCATGCAAGGCGCCGAGCAGCGCGCCGACAGCCCGACCCCTGTCAATTATTCACGGGTTTCCCAGAAAGATGGGACAGGTGGCAATCCCGATGGAGGGGAGGGTGAGGTGGGTCCACCTCCACAGCGCCGGGCAGCAACGCGTAACAATATTTTAACAGTTAGCATCATGCTACATGACTGGGTACTAAAATCAGACCCCTTGAAAGCTCTCCTCATACTTAACTTATGCTGAAATTCAGGAACTGCTTCTTAATGAGCCTGCAGCTTACACTGGCAAAACAAATAATTAAAATTATAAAATCGCCTCTTCCGCTATAGACCTATGAAAAATAAGTTAAAGCAAGAGGAGACAAAATGTATGGTAGGCGTTAGCATTAGAAAATTTGTTTAATTCTGCATTTAATAAAAATTATGTGTTTATATAACAATCTACAATATTTCATTTGAAATTTCCATAAGTTTTATAATGTTTGATACTTTATGTGTGAAAACCCAAACCTAATTGTTTGGTATTTGAAAACCAGAAAATTGTAATACATATTATTTTTAAAATTAATGCACAAATATTACTAAATTCACTATTCAACGTATTCTCAATTAAAAGCACTTGTAAAACTTAAAGTAACTTTTACAACAATTTGAAAATAATTGTAATAATAGGAAGCTATAAATGAATGCATTTGAATAGATTTAATAAAAGAGTGTAACAAAATTAAGCATAGTGCTTTAAATATGTTACTTATAAAAACTGTTACAAATTAAATTGTATGATATGTTAATATATGATACTGAATACAAGATACGTTCAGTTTAGTAAAATGACGAAGAAAATAGAGGGTTTCAAAGAGCTTATACCAGTAAGTGATCCGTTCAATTATTTAAAATTCATAAAGTTCAAAAAATTTCGAAGTTCCAGTCCATCGTTTAAAAATAGTAAACAATTTTTAAAAAATGTGTTGAATTAGAAACGCCTATATCTATCAGTAGTATAGAAATGTCGATTTGAGCGCAACCTCAAAAAAAGTAAATCAAAAAGTAGCGTTTGAGTGCAACCGCAAAAAAAGTGGCTCAAAAAATAGCGTTTGGGAGCAGTTGCAAAAAAGTGACTCAAAAAGTTGCATTTTAGTGCATCTGCAAAAATACGCGTAAAAAGTTGTGTTTGGGCGAAGTTGCAAAAAAAAAAAAGTGGCTCAAAAAATTTGAATACATTAAAAATAAAATATTGTATATAATAAATGGACTCAAATAAAAATCAAGTGATACCTAATATGATGACGACCATGGCAATGAAAAAGGCTAACGCAACTGGTAATGTTTGGAAATAATATAAATTTGAGAAAGATGTTTTTACGAAAAGAAAGAAGAAGAAATCTCAATACAAGTATTTCAAGTGTGAAACTTGTAATCACTTTTACAAACCGTCTCTCATAAGAAGTCACTTGAGAAGTAAAATTCGTAAGTACACACTCTATTCAGTGTAGAAGAAATCGAAACAGCATTCCAAAGTAGGATCAAGACTTATGTTGTAAAGAATGTGAATGCATACATAGACCCAAAACATTCCCTAAACGATGTAAAAGAAACTATCACTGAACTAATTAATAAACATTTAAATTCACTCAAAATGAACATGAAATTTCTCACTGAGCACAAAGGGGGAATTGGTGAGAATATTGAATACGTAGAAAGCTCCTTTAAAACAAAGAAACAAATTATACTGAAATCGACTAATCTGGAAGAATATTATGACAAGAGCATATCGAAAATCATAGCTGAGATGGAGGCTTTCGAAGCAAAGGGATCTCAGTGGATACTCAACAGAATATTTAAACTATAAGTGCGAATAAATATATATGTACCATTCAAGGGCAGTTCTTATGTTAGTCTCTCGGAAATAATCAAAGCTAAGTAGGCGGTAATTAATGTTAAGAACAATGATCAAAAATGTTTTTTGTGGTCTGTTCTATCTGCATTACATCAAGTACAAAGAAACCACCAAAGAGTGAATAAATACATAGCTTACGAACATGAGTTTGATAATGCACTTAAGGGTTTGGAATTTCCTATGAAATTGGATAGCATACCAACATTTGAAAAAAGAAGTGGAATACGAAGAAAAAGATGATGATAAAAAATATATAATCTACCCATTAAAAACAACAAAAAATAAGACGGATAAGCACATCAAAGACGAAAAGAACGACCACTACTGCTGGATAAAAAGTCTTTCGAGACTTATCGCATCACAAGTAACAAATAATGGTCACAAAATATTTATATGCGATAGATGTTTGCAACATTTCTACTCTGTAAGTAAGCTGAAAGATCACGAACAAGACTGCCGAGATCACGATGGTGTTAGAGTTGAACTACCATCTAAAGGAAAAAATGACATATTAAAATTTAAAAACAAAAATCGTTCTTTGAGAGTTCCGTTTGCGATATATGCTGATTTTGAATGTTTTTTTGACTAAAAGTGAAACTCTCCAACCAAACCCCGACGAATCCTACACGAAACCATTCCAAAAACTCGAGCCTATTAGTTTCTGTTACTATGTAAAATACGAACATGGATACAATAAACCACCAGTAACTAATGAAGGATCTGATGCATCCACTGTATTCGTTAAAATGGTAATGGAAAAACAAAGTATATTGGTGATATATACACAAATGAAAAACCAATGCTTCCACTAATTCAGAAAGAACAAATTGTTTATGATACAGCTACCCATTGTCATATATGTTAAAATCCTTTGAATGGTGATTCTGTGAGAGATCATGATCTTCTTACGGGGAAATTTAGGGGAGCTGTACACAGAGATTGTAACTTATCGTATAGAAATCCATGTTTTATCCCAGTGTTTATACACAATCTATCTGGTTATAACACACATTTATTCATAAGAGATCTTGGCATCGATGAAAATAAAATTGATCTAATTCCCAAAAACGAAAAAAAAAAAATATTTCCTTTACGAAACATGTATGTGGAAGTGTAAATCTTAGATTTATTGACTCATTTAGATTTATGGCTAGTAGTATCGATAAACTCTCTAGCAACCTTTCCAGAAGCCAACTCCGAGAAACGTGTAAGCATTTTTCTAATGAACTTCTTGACTTTGTTATAAGAAAAGGTGTTTATCCATATGACTACATGTATAATGCTGAAAAATTGTGAGACATCACTTACATCCAAAGATGCATTTTACAACAAACTCAATAAATGTGACATTACAGATGAAAAATTACGAATTTGCGAGAAAGGTATGGGAAAAATTCAACATAAAATCTCTAAGAGAGTACACAGAACTCTATAAGAAATATGATGTATTGATATTGTCCGATATAATGGAAAATTTTAGAGATGTATGTCTGAAAACATATAAGCTAGATCCAACATAGTATTACACAGCCCCAGGGTTAGCTTGGGATGCAAAAATAGAACTAAAATTATTAACAGATTACGACATGATTTTGATGATAGAAAAAGGTGTTCGTAGTGGAATTTCGCAATATTGTAAGCGATATGCTAAAGCAAATAATAAATATATGACTACTAATGATACTACAAAGGAACATCTTTATCATACATATCTGGACGCCAATAACTTATATGGATGGGCTATGAGCCAGTGATGATTCTAGAAAAGTATATATATTGGAAGTTGATTTGGAATACCCACATGAACTACACGATCTCCACAAAGATCTGCCATTGGCACCAGAGAATAAAATACCAGAAGGTTCAAAAAATCCCAAACTCTTGACTAATCTGGATGATAAAGAAAAATATGTATTACACTATGCAAATCTTAAGCAATATCTATCCCTCGGAATTAAGTTGAAAAAGATCCATAGAGTTCTGGAGTTTGATCAATCAGATTGGCTCAAGTCCTCTATTGAGCTAAACACAAATATGCGAAAAAAAGTCTACAAAGGACTTTGAAAAAGATTTCTACAAATTAACGAACAATTATGTTTATGGAAAAACAATGGAAAATATTAGAAACAGAGTGGATATACGGTTGTGCACAAGTTCTAAGCAAATGGATAAACTAGTGACTAAACCAAACTTTAAAGATATAACTATATTTACTAACTCGTTGGTTGCAGTTCATATGATTAAAACAAACTTGTGCTTTAACAAACCCATTTATGTTGGAATGAGCATACTTTATCTATCGAAAGTCTTAATGTACGATTTTCACTATAATATTATGAAATCAAAGTATGGGAAAATTGTTGAACTGTGCTACCAAGATACTGATTCATACATATATTAAATAAAAACATCAGACTTCTACAGTGGCATGAAAGAAATGGTCGATCATTTTGATACTTCTGACTATAAAAAAGAAAATCCATATGGTATACCATTAGTTAACAAAAAGATTATTGGCAAAATGAAAGATGAATGTAATTGAAAAATAATGGAAGAATTTATTGGATTGAAATCAAAAATATATATAAATAAATATGGAAGGTAATGTAAAGAAAAGAGCAAAGGATGTGAAAAAAACTGTACTCAGAAATGAGATAAGTTTTGGTGACTACAACAAGTGTTTGTTTGGTAAAAAAAAAGTCTTGTACAAAAGTATGAATCTTATTAAAAGTAAGAAACATGAACTCTCTACGATTGAGTAGAGAAATAAAGTATTAAGTTTCGAAGATGATAAAGGATTTATTCTTAAAGATGGCATTAATACACTACCATGGAGGCTTTACAAAATTGAAAACGAGTGATACTATGAAATATTATATAACAGTAAGTGATTTAATGGATAACCATCCATTAAAAACTAATATCCACACATGTTTGCGCACTATTGGACTTCGGTGATTCTTTCACTTTTAACTTCATAAATTAGGATTCTTTGGCTTACTAGTACCACATTACAAATAGTTGAAACCGATATTGGTTTATTAAAATCAACTGTAAGTTTCAGATTAGTTCGATCTTTTAAAATAGCGGTATTTCTGTTTGAACAATCAATAACATGCAATGGTTTTTCTCCCAATAAATGACCCAGAGTTGAAGCGTAGTTAATAATTACGATTAGGGATATCTAGTTTAGTCTTTGAATTTCTAAAATCAGTGTAAGCAATATATATCTTATCGAAAATTTTATCATCAATGTTTAAATATCAATTCTCTTTGGGAAATGCTTCATTCCGTCCATACTTAATAGAAAATTTTTTGACAAAACAAGAGTCAAACATTGAACAGTGTGTGAATTGTCCAGGTTCTACTTTTTTGTTTTGCTGAAAACCAACAATGACAAAGTCTGGCATATCGAATCGGATTGAATTGAACTGATCTTTTATATCAAACTGAAATGAGTTTGCATTAGTAGTTACTGGTTTTTCAAGACATTGCCAATAATTAAAACCAACTGGAATTTTGGGGTATTTCTATAATTTTGCTTTAATTTCGTCTCCATAAATAGGATCGTATTCAACAATTGGCCACAGAATTTCCATTTTCTCAATAACAATTTTACCAGCATCTGGTCTATTATCTTCATCATCAGATCCATCTGCTTTATTTGGTGGTCTTCTGTAAAAAGAAGCATCATCATTAGAATTTCGAATGAATGTTTTCTTGTACCCACCTTTCCCGAATACTTCATTACAATATCTCATAAACCCAAACAAATATCTTAATGGATATGTAATTTTCGTTACGCTTATCTTTCCTAAATATCTACCTAGTTCTATCCCTGAAATTTGGAAGTATGCTGATTCTGATTCCAAACCTAGCAATGTATGCATCAGTGTTGAAGTGATGCCAGGGTTGTCAATACAATCGATTATACAATCATGTTTAGAGATCTCTATTCTTGAGAACTGGAATGGGAAGAAATTCTCACTAAGATCAATATTTGATGTTTTTTCATAAACTGTATTTCTATCTCTTTTAGTTAACTTATACTGTTGGTATACATAAGCTTCATTCGGATGCGAAAATGCATCGCCAATAGGAATATCAAACTCAATGCACTTGTATTCATTCAAATTATTGTTTGTTTGATCGTTTGGCGGGAACGACTGACGCTCATAACTTTCAGTCTTTTGTTGATCCATTTATTATATATAAAAAATGTCTTAAACAACTACACTTTTCTTATCAACCCAAGAACTATGATTACTATCAAAACATAGGCATTTAATTAGCAGCTTATTTCCTTTTCTTCGCAAAACTTTTTCAACTAAGTAGTCTTTATCATATTTGGTCTTAAGCAGCTCATGCTCATAAAATATGCCTTTAATAAGTTCATTTTTTAAATAATTTATTCTGTACGTCGCGGGGTTTGTGTGAAATAATTCACACTCCTCAAATACTCCAGTAAACCAATTTGGTGTATATTCTTTTTCAAACGAATTTTTACTTTTACTTATGCGAACTTTATCTCCTATTGCTAACTTTGGTTTAGCCATTTTTTTTCTCGTCCATACATGCTGATTAGAATAGAACTTTCATTCTTTGTATTTACATTGGTGGGTTTCATTTCGATTGTAATGTACACAGTGTTATTGTATTCACTTATTAATATAGGTAATATATACACCCATTTATAGCTTCCATGCATAGTAAATAACTTCCACATTTTCTCCTTCAATGTTCTATTAAATCTTTCTACAACACTAACATTCTTTTCACTGTATGTTGAATAGTGTGTTATATTATTGTTGGCCATTAATGTCTTAAATGATTTATTGTAAAATTTTTTACCTTCATATGTTTCTGAATGCATGGGTTTGCGATCTATCAAAATAATCTTAAATTCTGACATAACATTTTCACCAGTTTTATCTTTGAGTGATATTGCCCATGCATATTTGGAAAAAACATCTATCACAGTTAACATATATTTAAACCCTTTGTTCATTCTATGTATACACTTTAAAGATCCAGAATTCTTGTCAACTAAATCAGCTTGCCGAAGATCAATGATACCAAAAGATAGAACAGTTCTTCTGGGGAAGTTTTCTCGCATTGGTTTATGAATTTCATTTGCAATATAATTTTTTATACTCCCACCAGTGAATATCGAGTTATTGGTAACACAACATCTAGAAACACATTTAATTCTTACGTTGTTATTATTTGTAAGCTCATATGAACTTAGCGTAATTTTCTTACATTTGAGACAATATATATTTAAGATGTCATTGTTCATTTTATTTATTTATATAATAAATGAGACAACAAAAAATTGTAAACACTATAGAGAAGAATAAAGAGAGAAGAAGACACCTATTAAAAGGTTAAAACTTTTAGAAAATTTCGCCAAGATGAATATGATGAAAATAAAAAACACGATCAACCATTGATAGATGCGATAGAAGAGTTGGGACAAATAAAAGGACACATAACAAATGAGAATAAGAACTTAACAAAAGAACTTGCTCCATTTGCTGTTAAGAATTTAGACTACTCACAGACACAAACAGAAACATATTTTGAATAAAAACTTTTTGGTAAAACAGCCACCGATGAACGCTATGACAATGGCATTAAACGAATTGGCGATGACGAGGAATGCTATGACAATGGACGCTATGACGATGGCGTTAAACGCATTGACGATGACGTTGAACGCTATGACGATGACGTTGAACGCTATGACGATGGCGTTAATTGCATTGACGATGAAGATGAACGCAATGACGATGAATGCTATGACGAAGCATTGGGGCGTTTGAAAACTGATATCTCACAGTCAACTAACTACAAATCAACATTTATTGATAAGAAAGTGGCCGATTTCTTAATTGACGGAAAATACGATGTTTTTGGACTAAAGGTTGATAAAGGTAGATTGTACATTGGTGATAGCAAAGTAACATTCAACAATGACAAATTTACTGTAAAAGGCCGAACATACACTGAAACTGACGGTTTGATGAAATTACTAACTAGTAAGAAAGTAACAGAAAGTGACTACACTGCAACCGACTATGAACACTATAGTTGTATCCTAGCAGATACAAACACAGTTTTTCAAAACAATGATCCAAACTTGAGAACGCCAAAATCGAGTAAATGGAATAAATGGAAACTTATTGTTAAACCTAGTTACGACTCGATTGAAAATAAACGCCCCTCGCCTAAAAAAGGGAAAGGTATAAAGAAGTATACAGACTATCCCAAAGAATATATATGGATGGATGATGTTAGGATGCTTATTGATCGACTTCTCATTATTCATGGCGAAGAGAATGCTGGAAATGATAACTATTAAATGAAAAAGTTGTAATAATGAATATGCTCAACAGCAAGTTTAGTGACTTTGTTGTGAATAATCCAGAAGGTATACCATATCTGATACGAGTGTTGAACACAATACCACATACTTTTTGGGAGTCAGAGAATCACGGAAAAGGGTTACTCAATGACATAATAAATTTACTACTTTTCGAGTTGCATGCACCCGGCTATCAGAACTTAGGTCCGGGTACTAGACTAAAAGAGAGAATTGAGCGTGGTGATAAACGCATTAATCCACTAGATGCGGCTGCAAATGAACTTGATATAGCTTATCATCTTAAAGATCTAGCTGAAAGACATTTAGCTGACAAAGAACTAGAAGAGAAAGCGTTCAAAAGATTAAGTTCAGATGCTGATCTCATAAGAGATTGTGGGCTGGTGTTACTAGATCTGCGATGCATATTAAATGTAAGCTTGGCTAGGGAATTAAAATGAAATGATAAAATATTTGTTATAATAAATGAAAGTAAAAAACATTGTATTTCAAGTTCCTAACGAGGAGTTGAAGGGTTTGAATATTGATTCTTTCCTAACGAAAGACGAACTGGAACGTAAAAACAAGAAACTACAGGAGTACAAAGGGATGACTATCACAATTTCAGTTCCACAACTTAAGAAAATGCCCAAAGAAATGAAAACTGGTGATTGTCTGACAGTTCACAAAGGTGGAATTTTACCCTTTATTTTCGCAGCATTGGGAGCTCTAGGAGCGTTAGCTGGTGGTGCATCATCTATCGCTAAATCAGTAATTAATGCTAAGAAGAAAAACCAAGAATTGGAAGAACAATGCAGACATAATTTTGCTATGGAGGAATACGGCAAGGGATTGAAAAAAGTTAAGTGGGGTAAGAATGTTAAAAAAAAAAAGTAACTCCCCTCAGTAACTTTGATATTGATAAGATGGTTAAAAAATTAAACATTAAACATTTTCGGGGTGCATTTATGATCGATGAGCTACTTAACACGCCACTTGATCATGGATGTGGGATTGTTAATCTACATGTTTCGGCAAACTCTGGTACACACTGGGTATGCTATTGGAAAAAAGCAAACAACATATATTATCTTGATTCATTTTTTGGAAATTCACCCCGACAATTAATAGCATATCTCTGAAGTAACATTTTTTGTAACGATAATAGAATCCAAAATTTCAATCAAGTAACTTGTGTTCATTTGTGTGTAATTGTTCTAAATCATTTTTCACATAATTTTAAATTTCCAAAAAATATTTCACTATTAATAAACAATGGATATATGTGGAAATGCTTGAATGAGCTCTTGGATTGAAGATCAAATTATAGAACACACGAACAATGATACAACTACTGAGAAGATCAATCCTAATGATTTTGTTTCGTACACACAGTTCAACGACTTTATAGCCACACTGACAAGAAATTGAAGATCATTGGATAAAGCCTATCTTACTTACTTGGAAGTAGATAATAATATAGATTTTGAACAAAAATCGGATACATGTGGGAGGTCCCATTGCACAGATGGATGCAATCCATTTAGAGTACTATCAGAAAAACAGAATTAACATTATTCCTTTAGTTGGAAGATACAGTTCAAAAGAAAAACTATTTTACTTTGATAATCGAATAGAATATTTTTTTTATGAGAGATGAAAATATAGTTGAAATAATAATAAAAACCAGAAAAATATTAAAGTGTTATCAACTTATACCATGAATGGAAAAAAATTGACATGTATATATTGGTAATATATATTAAAATAAAATTTTATTATTATAAAATTTTTATAATTGAAAAAAATAATTTTAAATAGTATTAATATTAATATTTGTTCATTGAAATTGTATACAACTAGTTCTAAAAATATTTTGGTTAATATGATGAAATATGTGATAACTTAAACTTTTTAAATAAATTAGTTCCAAAATGTATTATATGCGAACTACGAATTAGTAAAAGTAATGCAGAATAAAATGAGACATAAAATACCGAAAATTGTGTAACAAAAAATTGTAAAAATTAATGTAAAATATTGTATTTATATTATTAAGTAATACAATTTACTAATAAATAAATATAGAGTTTAACTTATGGTAGCGGAATGATAATAAAATGCCCAAATTATATTGTAGTTCTTTACAAGTTCGTAAAGTCATTATGCTGAATTAATTCGCGTGTTAAAGATTAAATAAAATATATTGAACTAAAATAATATAATTGAATGTAATAAACTATGAAATAATATAAATATATAACATACATTAATAATGTTAATGATTATGTTCTTGGTCCTGCAATGAAGGGAAAAAGAGAATGGAAAATTTACGAGAATGTATTTGATTGTAATGAACAATAAATAGTTAAACCAAGAAATCTGGGAAAAAAAATATATACAATATTAACAAACTATATAGTGATATTTCTATTATTTGTATTATTTTCTATTTAGAGTCTATGTCTGCAAAATTATGTTCAATTATGTAATTTACAAAAATTAATACAAATTTTAAGAGGAAAGTGTTTTTTAATAATAAAAGGTATTATTCTTTAGGTAACATTGACAATAGCTATTTGATTACCATCGATTAAGTATTTATGGCTGTTTAATTAAATTATGTAACACTTAAACGATAGTATTTAAGTAAACATTGTATTGACCATTGTTATTCACCTCGATAAATTGATAACAGTGAAAATTAATAACTTCTTAAAATTCAACAAGATTTCTATTACTTAATCAAATTATAAATCAATTCATATACTTACGAATGGCGGATTTGAAATTATCATCATATAACTTAAGAATGTAATAAAAATGAGATGTAAATTTGCTATACAATATTTCGGCGGTAAATCATCGGGATATTTCAGACTTAGAAAATAATTATACTACTGAAAAATTTTTACATGTATGACATCAAAATTGCAATTACTAATGTTATTTCAAATTGCAAATATTCATTGCACTTCAGCATATGCAATATTAATGAAGTATGAAGAATTTACAAATCTGGAATCTGTATTATTACAAATTTTTAACAAAAATACATTTCAGGTTTCAAAATTCGATTGTTTGTTAAATTTTTGTAAAGTAGCTTCTAACACCATATTTAATAACATGTATCTTTAAATAAGACATTTTACGGGATATTCAGTATCTTTTAGTAAAACTGACACCGAAATATGCGGATATTGGAGCTGAAGAATATTCAGTATACACTGTAAATTGTCTGCGCATTGCAAAATTATTATTTCTATATCTAAGAAAATATTTATTCAGAGAAGTTTATATTTTTTCTTTCTAGTAAGCTATAATTCGCAATTAATATTAACAAAAATTATAATTTCCAGCCAAATTTGGTACATTGTCATAACATTAATGTAAAAATGCTTTTTTAGATACATTATTGCTATACGTGAACAAAAATGGATATTAGGGAATGTAAAATATGCTGGTAATAAAAATATTTCCAAACAATTAAAATTATTTCCACTTCAAATATTTACCATAGAAAAAATCTGAAGAATGCAAATACCCTTTTGAAGAATATTCGAAAAGAATTACGCCACTAAAAGGAAAGTAAAAAAAAAGTCGTGCATACGAAAAATATATTTGTAAAATTTATTGAGATAAATAATATAATGTTAAATCCCACAAAACAATAAAAAATGAGGTTTTTATTGACTTTCTATACATTACAACAAAATTAATTCATTCAATCTAATTAATTCCTCCAAAAAAAGAGAAGTAAATATTCTTATATTCACACAAATGTTTGTGGAAAGGAATATATATATAGATATATGTATATATATATATATATATATATATATATATATATATATATATATATATATATCATGCTAACAAAATGTCGCCATTGAATGAAGAAGAATAGTATTTTAAAATTAAAATTTTTAAAAATATGTTGGCCATTTATATTTTTGCGTATTTGTACCTAACTTAATTTAATCATTATATATTTTTTCTTATTAACACATGCATTTTTATTTTTAAACTGTTTTAAGTTGCACATTTCAGTTAATTTTCATTATCTTTGATAATTGTATTTTGAACCCACTTTTACATTTATAACACTATATATTTGTGTAGTATATGTAATTACTTTTAATTTCATAAATATTAAATATTATAAAATTAGAAATAAATTTTATAATCATCTATTTTTCCCAATTTGATTTGAATATAAATATTTTTTGTAAGTGTAGGTATTTTTTTGTATAAAGTAAGAACCCTTTTTGAATGTGTATTTTTACTAACTTGTATTTATGTTATAAATTTTAAATTTTTCAATAACTGCATTCGTTTATGTAAAATTTCTTAGTTTTTTCAATAAATTAAATTTTTATTTTTAAATAAGGACGAATTTCATGAATGGGGAAAGTGAAATAAATACGAATGAAAACTATAATAAAATGTAACAAAAGAAAATTTGTAATAAAGTTGACATTTGCTGAAAATAGGACAAACATGTGCCAGGGAGTTAATTTATATCAAATTAAATTCATAATATTAAACATAAACTTAATACTAAGTTTATAAATTTAATTTGGAATTATTATTAACATACTACATTATAACCCAGCCTTCAAAGGAATATCGAAAACTTGTCGATAAATGGCAAACAATGTTAAAAATACCTCCTACAATTGTTGAAATCTAGAAAAAATTTATATTTCTGTGTAACTGATTATACAATGAAAGATGACAATTATTGTAAGGTTAGTAATTGATCTTTAAAAATAAATTTTTAACACAATGTTTAACAATTAAAAAAATTACAATTTTATATAAATTTCTTAAGTCTATTAAAATGCATGAATGTAGCAGAAGGATTTCAGACAGAAGAAAGTTTATTTAGTTTATTGAAATTTAAATAATACTGTATCATTCGTGATTAGATAAAATCTTTTATGATATTCGTCATATATCAAAGGGCCAATCGAAATTTGAATTAATGTTACGAATTAATACAATTTTTTAAAATTCAATTGAAGCGACATTATATCTCATAGAACAAGATTCAAAGCAGTAACGAAAAACCAACACAGGGATGAAGGAAGCAATAAAATTTAACAAAAAATATTTCAGGCTAATGAAGATAATAAATTTTCTTTTGATAAAAAAACAAATATAGCCATAAAGTGGACAAAATATAAAGGGGACATCATGAATGTTTTTATTTTAATAATAATAAACATTCTTGATAATTATGACAATCGCCTATTCATAATAATAAATAAATGGAGCTATTATGAGTCAAAATATCCATTAGTTGTTCAGGACAAGTTGTGTGTGTTTATTAAATTACTGTTAATTCCAGCTGGCACATAAATATCGGCAGCATGTATTTAAAAATTTTCATATTGAAGATATTTTCCTAAATGTTGTGGATTTATTTGTGATTTAACATTGTCCATGACACATAAAATGTTATTCTTATGTCTAAAGGCATAAATGAATCAGTCTACATCATTGATAACAGTAGTGGCATGTGTATGATGAAAACTTGGAAACATCTGTTAGTTTCCAATGGAAGGAAAATCTCTCATAAGAAAGACAATATTTTGTCATTCCCGTTGGATTGTGGCCAAGATGGATTCCGTTGATGTTATTGCTCTGTAGTACTACTGGGTTAGTGGCCACTACGTGTTTAATTTCTGGTGCCATATTCTTTATGAGCCTGTGATTATTAATGCATACTGTTTAATTTATTACTTCTTTTGACCCCGAGTTAGATATTAAAAAATTCCGAAATATGTCCTTGCAAAATTTAATAAGTGTTGTGAAATATAATACATAAATAATAAATTTCTTACAGATACAGAACTTAGATCCTTGTATACCATTGGCAAACATGCGTCACTACAGACGTACGCAATTTGGAATGATGCAGCTTTATTTATTCCATTTCGCAATTAATTTTCTGTGTGAGATACGAAAATGGCTCTTTATTTCCTAGTAGAATTATATTTTCTGTGCCGAATATACCCTATGCAGATAGATCGCAATGTTCCTTAGATATAGTACTTTTTCAAAGGGAAAATTGGCTGGTCCCTTATCCCAAATATTTTTTGCATCTTCGGATATCGACAACCACGAAAAACCAAGAAATATACTGCAATTACTGTGGCGTTTGTTTCTTTATGTTCTAGAGCATGCAAATAATCACAATTTGCAAAAAATATGTTTGAAAAACCACGCAACTCGTTCATTTTTGTGTTGAATGTGTTAAGCATATACCCGGTTCCGTTTTCACGCACAAACTACGTTCTATTAACTAAGTAAGGTGTGTTAAAATCCTGCAAATAAATGTTCTGACAGCAACTACGCAAAGCTACAAATATAAAGAGTTGCAACTGCGCAGAGATGGAGTTAGGTATAAGATCGGGAGTGAAGAGGCACAAGCGTGAATGAGAGCAGGTGTATGTACGCCACAGAAGCAAGTATACAAAACAGCAAATGGCTTGCATGTCAAAACAAACTCTTTAGCTCTAATATTTCTCAGAATATAGATCGCAATTCTAAACACTGTCTAAGTGTATTTTTCGAAGATAATTCCTTTCCGAATCACATATGATGTTCATATTTTATATACATCTTTGAACACTTCTAATAGCGAGACATAGAGTTATTTCAAATTTAAATAATATAAAATATTTAAACATTTAAATAATTAAAATATGCATAAGTAATTGTTGAGAATATGCGATGGATTACAAAAATCAAGAGGTTTCTTGAGTGATTTTACAATTTCTCTGAATTAACAGAGAAGGTTGGGAGGAGTGAATCAGTGCTGTGTGTGGTAATAGACGAATGATCGAAGTATAGTCAAATCAGTTAAGCTCGAGAGATGCGCCTGAATAAGGTGAAACTTATTGACATTACAGATAAATATTAGTTGGCTGTAGTTACTTCTAGTATTCACATGGTTTTGGTTACTTTTTACAAAATATATTCGCCTCTGGAATGAGAACTAAGTAGATTTACATAATTTTATTCAATAACTTCTGTTGGTAAATTTAAATATTATTTTTCCATGGTATGTTCCAAACTTGTCGATGGTTTTCTGTGAAAATGTCTGGATTTCGAAATCTGTGTGAAGGTTGACGGAAATCTAAATTGGTTACAGTCCAAGTATAATGACATAGTAACAATTAAATACTGTTTATAGTGGTGGTAGTTTAAGTTGAATAACAGAGCAGTAAACACAAAACTGAATGTCATAAATGTTAAATGACAAAAGTAATATCAAAGAAAGCTGAGAAATGACTCATAATTTACATCCTCAATCCTAATTTCCAAGCCTTGCCACTGTTTGTGCTATTGTAATATTGCTTGTATAACGATCCCATGTAATGCTTGTCCTCTTTATATCAGATACTTGTTAGAGTTTCGTCATGCCACGTCCGAGACCATGTGCTGCCGACATTGACACAGTATTACAAGCGATAAGAAGATTCAAAGAACAAATAGTGAAAGAAGATGGTAGCATTGCTCAGAAATATAGTGATGTGTGGACTAATAAATCAGAATCGCTGAATTACGATATATCCAGCAATTATGCTTACACTATCGTTAAAATGAATAGATACAATGTGTATGATATTTTTAATTTACCATCAAAAGTGACTGAACCACATTTAGACCAGGATGGTGAATATTTTAGTGCAGAATCAGACCAAGATGGGGATGTCTTGTCTGAAAATTCCACTAGAGAAGATACGAATGACAAGCAATTTGTTGTAAATCTTTTTCCAGAAGAATGGTCAAGGATGAAGCCAGAAGAACGCATGTACAAATGTGTGGATAAAGATAAACCCAACAGGATGAACAGGGCCTACCACATTATCCCTCCCAACAGTGACTGGACTGACACAATAAATGAGCATTTTTGGGATCACACATCACTTTCCTGTGCACTCTCATTCAAAAGGGCAAAGGTTTATAAGAGTGGAACACCATTTCTGACCATTTTTGGCAGGTGCAATAGTTGCAGGTCCGTTATTTCTGGCTCCCTACATCAGGAACCTAATGAAAATAGGCATGTTCCCATAAACTTTAAGTACAGAGGTCCTTTTCTTGACTGCAGTACTGGAAGCAAGCGTATTCTGAAGGGGACAAGCAGAAGATCAGCACTAGAAGAACTTGTCGAAAAGAATGTTTCTGCCTCCACTGTTAGAAGAGAAGCAGCACGAAGAAGTATGCACTTTGGAGATAATGAACCCAGTCTTATTCCAACACTGAACGCTTTGAGATGTGAAAAGTCCAGAGAATTGAAATCAAGACGTGTAGACGATGACCCCATTTTGGCAGTAGGCAAGCTGAAATATTCAGCCGAATACTACAGTAGTATACGAGAAATTGAACTGTATCCATTTCACGCTTATTATTAGATTCCCACACAGTTGTGTGTGTATCAAGAATATTGTAAGAACCATCCTTTTCCAACAGTTGCCTCGGATGCGACTGGTGGAATAACTGCAAAACTTAAACGTCCTTTTGGAAACGTTTCTGGAATCGTTTACCTTTATTCGGTCGCTGTTCATGACCATGAAACTGGTGTGCAGTAGACTGTCGCCAACATGCTTTCGGAATCTCATAATAACCTGAGAATACACCATTTCCTGGCATCATGGTTACAGAGTGGTGCACCGGTCCCGAAAGAGGCAGTTTGTGATCATTCAGTGGCCCTTCTTTCTGGATAAGTAAAAAAATTCACTCAATTCGCCTTCTCTTTCAGAGTACTTACAAAACTGTTACGAAAACCTATTTCATTGTGGTTCTCTCATTTCTAACTGTTTTGTGTGGTGTGATGTTGCACACACATTAAAACTAATAACCAGTGTACCCCCACTACATGGAAAACCACGAAGAGTTAGAAACTATTATATCCGAAGTTTAGCATTTGTTGTTCAGTGCCAGATACAGTAGAAGTAAAACATATACTGGAGTGCATTTTTCTTGTAGCGTTGAGTGAAATTGAAGGAACTAGCGCAAATACAGAAGAAATCACACAATATAAAAAGGCAAAAAACACATTGAAAAATTTATTTGCAATAGGGTTGAACACATCTCTTCAGTCAGCAATCGACACGATTTTAGACGAGGATAACTGCCCAAAGGAGAACAGTTTTCCTGAGGGAGTGGAAAATGAAGATGAAACACCTACCGATTTCATGAAGTGAGCACATAAAATAATATCGGAGATAAAAGGTAACCTTGCAGAAGAAGAAGGATATCATGACAATCTTCATTTTCTACCTGAAATTGTGGTTTGTATAGCCAAACTTATGAAGTTCCTGCCTCTCTGGTCTGCGATAATGGTGTCTAAGTTCCCTGACGCCTTCAATTGCGCCAGTAGAAAGCATTTTCAATGATATCAAACACCGCACTTTCCAGAATGTGCATCTGCCAAACACTGTGGATAGATTCCTAGAAACCCACTTAAGATCACTGGATGGGGAAATGAAATTGGTTTGCAGCGACGTCACCAAGGAAAAAGGTTTTAATGCAAAGAGGGACAGATGCCTCTCAAGTTATCTAAAATGCTGTATCACTGGATATCTCACAAAACACCACAAGAGAAGATGGAAGTGAAGTAATCGGCAACAACAAATTGAGAAATTCTAAATATAAAAGTGGAATTATTTCTGCGCACAACCTGAAGTGCTTTGCATGTTCCAGAGGTGATTTTCCTACTGGTGCACACACGTGCTCTGTCTGTGGCACTCCAGTTCATGCAGCATTCAGTGAGTGCTTAATTCCGTATGACAGGTTGGAAGAAGGATATGGTGAGAAACGTTTACGCGTAAAATGTGCCGATAAAGTGAGAACTGATGGGAACAGTAGTTCTGCAAAGGATATTCATGAAGATAGTGCTAAAGAGAACTGGCTAGAGCTCGCTTCACTTCCACCAAAGAAAAGGCAGCGCTACTCTTATCTGGAGCCGAGCAGCGAATTTGAAGAAACTGTTATGTCGACACCCTTAAGTGTTGTGACGGTAGGCTTGCTTAAGAATTGTAACAGAGTCAGTAGCCTGAAAGCGATTTCTCTATGTGGACAAAAGTTTATCCTCACCAATACCTGCTCATTTGATTCACTTGTCCATATCTTAGCTACATCGTATACCGACAGTGTACATTACAAAAATTTCGTACAATACAATAGCAATATTACCATTTTCAAAGTTGTTGAGAGCTTAGAACGGAACATCACCACATGTGGAACATACAGATAGAGAACTGAGGTTCTGCGTCCTATATGCGAATATTCCATTCTGTCAACTAATTTGACTCAAGTAAATTCAACATCAACGGCAAAAACAATGACAAGCAGACTATTAGCAGACTTTCCTTCAGTAACTGAAACTTTTAAGTGCACAAACACCAAATGTGTGACAAGAAATAGCATATTGAGACCTGTTATTTCTATTGTTATAGAAATTCAGTCCCTTAACAACCTTGAAACATGTATAAATCAGTTCCTCGCTGAAGAAAAAATGCAGTGTTCGGAAAATTGTGATGGCCTAATGACCATTGTGAGCACTTCTTCCAACCAACACTTGCTGATAGAAGTTGTGAATACTTCTATCGTGTCTAATACCTCTGACATAGCCTATCCCTTTGAAGTCCCACTCAAAAATGTCCCAAGAGAAATAACACCGAAGAAATCTGGTGACACATATTTCCTCCAGGGCATATTAGCAACAACTTCATCTTCTGACTCTGGGAGATACAAGAAGACCTTGGGTATAAATGTTGTGGCCATTATGTTGCATGTTGTCTGAGACCGGATCTGAAATGGGAAATTTATAATGATTTATGCAATTCCTCCAGCATGGCTAAACAAAATGTTAAAGTCAACTGTGAATTGCTACTCTACACTATTTAATTTATTCGATTCTTATAGTTGTTTTTCACGAAACTGGCTATTTGAGTTACTTGCTGTTCGAAAATTAAGTCATCTAGTTTGAAAATCAATATTTTTATGTGTGTTCCATTATCTGCATGTCTTAGCAGAGCTGGAATACTGGTGGTTAATACTTTTAATGACAACTGAAATTACTAGCACTTGATTCCTGTTCTTGTAATGCCACTTTACGAGTTATGTACGTCTTGTATAGCATAATATGTTAATAGTATAACAATATTTTTACAATCATTGCCACACATACGGTTGTAATTTGTTTGATCGAGCATCAGTTTGACTGGCATACAACAGTACACCCTTCTGTAAATAATCATAACAGTTTCTCTAATCTATACTAGTCAATAACACGACGAATAAACCATGGATAGTTCTATATTTTACAATAAATCCTCTCCTGAGAAGTTGCTATTACCTGAATAACAATTGTCATTACCCAACTACAACTGCTTCAAACAGGTCCTTCCATTAATTAACTATATAACTTGGAATGTCAGTCAAATTATCGTAGATTCCCTGTTGGCTGAAATCGCTAATCACTGAGGCATGTCATGTGTATGGCGAAAGGACTGGACCAGTCACATTACGAGGCCAAACTCCAGTATTTCTTATATTAATTTATTTTAGCCGAAGTATAAAACAATAGAAAGCACGATGACAAGGGGATGGGGAAGAGGAGCTCGGGCGCCAACCACCGCTTTGAATGGCATCACCAAGCCACCATATTGAATTGGGGTGACCTTTATCTTAACCCAACTTGACCTTGACCCTCTGTCATGACCTTGGATGACCTTCAACCCAAAGAGCCCTATTTTTAAAAATATATTCTAAGAAGTAGGAAAAAATGGAGAAATTATAAAAATCGAGATACAAACATAGCATTAACCCACCTTCCCCATGCCATGCTCACCTCACCTTCTCCCTACCACCATCCCCTTCACGATCATAAAAATTCAAGAAAGTCATAAAAAATCGAAAAAATAATTTTAAAATTTTATGGGAAAATATATCGTGTTTGTTGTTGAAAGTTTTTACATTTATATCAGTGACTGTGAACTCGAAAACCGAAAAACACAAAGAATTTTCAAATAGAAAAAATAAATAAATAAATAAAAAATAAAATAATAAGTATAAAAAAAACAAACATTTATAAAAACGTATTTTAAAACTTTTATTTATGGAGGTATACGCAGCACCATGCCCAGTAGACGACTGATCCAAATCACATTTTTTTATCGATCCCTTCCATCCCGTCCACAGATTTTTATTGGCTCTTCAGTAAATTTCATTGGAGTTACACCATACCACCTCCCGACCCCCTGAACATTTTTATTAACTAAGTTTGCAATATTTCCATCAATCTCGCATTATTCCCATCAATCTCTCGATTTTTCTATCAATCTCACAATATTTCTATCAATCTCACAATATTTCCATCAATCTTGCAGTTTTTCCATAAATCTTGAAAACTTTTCATCAATTTTCACTTTCTCGTAATCTGTCCATCAATCTCGTAATATTTACACAAGTCTTCCAATCTTTCCATCAAACTTTCCACCATAATCAGCACCACACATACACACATAAGCACCACACGTACCACATTCACCACAACACACAACACACTAGCTCCACAATCGCTCTACATGCTCCCCATTCACTCAGCAATCGTTCAACATATTCTGCAAATCGCTCCATATGCTCCACATTCGCTTCACATACCCCACATTCACTTCACATACCCCACATTCGCTTCACATACCCCACAATCGCTCCACATGGTCCACAATTATCTCCGCATGCTCCGCAAACAGCATCAAATGCTCCATAACCAACTACACATGCTGTGCAATCAGCTCCGCATGCTCTGCAATCACTCCAAAATCCTCATCAATCCACAGCAATACTTCTCCACAATCTGAATCCTGCTGACTGTTTTCGACCTACTGTCTCGTGCCGACAGTCTCCTGCCGACTCTCCTGCAGACTGACTCCTGCAGACGGACTCCTGCAGACGGACTCCTTCAATTTTAATGTGTTTGTTTGTGTGATTTTAGGTATTATTAAGACGGGCAATACATTGGTATACAAGCGTGTCACAATAATACAAGGGATTAAATTTATTCATACTAAAAGTAAATGTTTTTAGAACAAAAAGATTTTTAAGAACCCGAAACCTTTAAATAAATGAATATTTACCATGTTTGGCATATTTTAATCGAGTTTCCGCTATTACATAGGTACGCACAACGAATTTTAATTAAGTAACGCTTTCCTCGTCTGATTTCCTTTCCTAGTCACGACAAACAGTCAAAAAGTCTAGACGTAATATTTTCGGGACAAAATCGCACAAACTTCAAAGAAGGAAATCACAGAATGTTTATTAAATTCACAACTAGAGTGGATGGTAACATAACCCCAAATACCCAGCACGATATGCCAATATACCTCTATAACTAGAATAGCATAATCTCCAATATTTTCGGCTCAGATTAGCACAACTGAGCACAAATAAACTAAATAATATACAAAACTGTATTTTGATTGGGGGCTAGCACATCCCCCCATTCCTTGATATGCAAATAACTCAGTTACTAAATTAGCACAAACTCCAATATTTGCGGTGTAAGATAGCACTAACTATGCAAAAATAATATAAACATTTTTATTCAGATCGGAGGTGGTGGGACGGCTAGCGTGTCTCCAGCCCTCCCTCCCACTTTGATATGCTAATATCTCAGTAACTAGATTAGCAGAAACTCCAATATTTGCCTCACAATTTAGCACTAACTGAGCACAAATAAACCACAAAATTTTATTTTGATCGGGGGGGGGGGCTGGTGACATGCACCTTCCTTTCGCCACAGTTGCATCGATATGTACGTCTGTTATCACAAGTGCATCTGTATCGCGAGCCTGCTAGGCGGTTTTATAGTTTTTGAATTTCATTTCATAAACTGCAAAGTTCGATATCACCCTTTTTTTCACAAATCAATAAATACATATAAATTATTTTTTCAAAAACAAACAATTATTAACATTAACATTTTTACAAGGTCCTACCTGGAGTGCAAAGTCAGATCATACTAAAAATTTCTTTAAAAATAACATATGTATATTTTTTTCTTTGGAAAATTATTAACAGTTGAAAGTATGTATAGGGTCCGGCCTACACACTGGCTTATATAGCGATCATCACTCTAGCAGGGGTCGAGACCATCGAAAAAGTGGCGGTCTCTACAAAAACTGGCGTTTGTTCTAGGTAAACAAATAGAAATAAAAAAATGGCCGAAATTATTTAAATTTTACAACTTTTACTTTTATATGTTTTTTAAATTGAAATATTTTTTTATTTACTGGTTTTCGTGTGTAAGAATAAAAAGGGAGGCATGCATACGTCTCCGATGCACTGGGTACCAAATTGGCGGCCCAAAATTGTCGAAAGAATTTTAAATTAATGAGAAAAGTAGAAAAATGAAATTATGATCTGCATATAATCCGATATAATTATTAACAATCCAAGGTGGTGAGCAGATACTATTTCATTTTTTGTAATTTTTATTCGTTTTATTAGAATATATTTTTTATTAAACTAACTTCTACGGATGTTAGGAGGACTAACATCCAACATGACATGGCTGACACCTACCAAGATGGCAGGTTACACCGACCAATATGGCCGCTGGCTGCATCTACCAAGATGGCTTATGGATTCTGATCCGACATGTCTGATGCCTGCCCCAAAACTGGTAATTTATGTCGCCCCACTTTAAATTGCTCTTTTCCTGCATATCTCCCCAAAATGTTAAATTGTTTAATTTTGCACGCTAACAAAATTATACCGCCTCCCACATAAATTTAAACATTTTAGATTTGGTACCTGGTAAAGACGATTAGGAATGTAATTGCATACAGAGTTTGAAATGTATGTCAGAGGATGTCAAAAACAAGGCTGTGGGTTTTACGCCAGTAGGTCTTTGTGAGTGAGCACTATAATCTTTGGGATATGGGAATTATAACCAAGCAATTATTGGCTTTAATGGATTAAATCTGTATATATATAGACGATATATTTTGTTCAACGCCAAAATCAGAGCACTAGCACGTAGGAGTTGTGAGATATACCTCCGGGAAATTTTTCCCCACACCTTTAAGTGCTACCAGTCGCCGCGGGCCCCCACCAGTGCCTTGCAAATACGTGGTGCCAACTAAACGTCATGCTCGCGTCCTAGTAGTATACCTGTGCGAACAGATCGGAATTAAAATATGTGTTTCTATTTGTGAGACATAAAACTTTTGTTTCGGTATATATAATCCTACTACAAACGTTAAAACACCGCCATTTCCCTCATGTTACCCCACATATTAGTCTTATTTTAAATAAGTATTCACGTCAAAAATAAGCTGACATGTAAGTTAAAATATTTATAATTTTTCCTTTTTACGCAATTGTCTTTTGCTGTAATAACCAATATGTGGTTTATGTACTGAATTAGCATGAGCATGAATCTTAAATTACATTTACATCCGTGGCTTATACAAGTAGCTATATAACTCACACATGAACTAAAAAAAATATCTTCTCATCTTCGGCTATGTTGGTATTCTGTATATGAGGTGATAAAATTTTATTTGTAACGCTGTCTTGTCACAAAGTTGTATTGGCACTGGTATATGAATTAGCTCATTCACAAATGAGTCAAAATTTAAATACTTTTAAACTGCAAACTTCAAAATGTATACAAACTACGTTAAGTTTCATTGTAGTAAGATTAAATAATATATATTTTAAGATTTAAAAATTCCCTGCGATGAATTATTTTTTGATATGTTACGATCATTAATGCCACCAGAATTATTTCGAGAGATGCCGTGAATCGGTAAATTTACAATGGCTTTGTTTAATTACTATTTCTAGCTTAACACCAGTGACTTTTAATAACGTGTGTAACCATACTTTCTTGGAATTAACGCAGAAATGCATTATTGTTTACTTAGTTCAGTAATATGCAAACAGAAGTGTAAAAATATATTACAGCCTATGTCTGCGACTCTGAAATTTTATAAACCATTTTATATATAATAAAGAGACGTGTATATGTACTATTTACGACAAAAATATGGGAAAAAATTGTTCAACGAAATCTTTAAATGCGTCAATTAAAAACACATGTCAAAAAAGAAATTATATTACATATTGTTGTTAGGTTTCGGTGACATTTTAATAATGTATTAATATTATTTTGGCTTGCAAGCATTTGCATTAACTCCCTGATGAAATTGTCATAAGACACATTTTTAATATAATATATGCATTATTAAGATTATAATTATTTTATTTCGTGTTAAGAAAGGTGTGTTGCCCAAAACACTTCCGTTTCGAAAAGACTGGCATTACTCGGACTGGGTTCATAAGACCCAGGCGAGTTCCTTTACTTCGCTACCGATAGACAGCTGAATATTTAACTTTAGGCACTTCAGTACCTATCAAGCTTACCTTCTACTAGTCGATGGCATGCTCGTTTCATTTGTTTAGTGGACTTGTCTTAGTACCAGACGTAGTTTTTATCTTGAGTGGAGTGACGTGTCTACGAGATGCAGTGAAATAATTCCTGCAAAAAAAATGAAGCCTAAACTTATATATCGGGTTCAGCTTGGACAACATTTGATGTAGGTAAAATTTTTGTCCATTTATTTAAATCATAAATATATTAATAAAATATTTACAATTGATACACAAAGCCATATTAATTAAAATTATTTTCAATTGTGGATACAAAAACTATATTTGCAACATAAATTAAAGTACTAAATATTGATAGTGAATATAAACACAATTATCATAGCCTTAATTTAAAAATCAAACTTAAGGCATAGAGTAAACATTAGAAAATAATTCACAATGTAATACACGAAGCCTGTTTTGTCTTTCAAATTGTAAGATAGTGCCACACGAATAAATAATATTTTTTGTCATATCTCGTGAAACAATTTCCGATTCCTACAAAATATGGTAAACAGTAGTACTGTGGTACGTAATGTTAAGTGATGTGCTTTAGGTATGCCAGGCACTTATTTTAAAAATTGTGTCCATATAGCAATTTTAGTATTGTACGTTATATCATCGAAAACTTGTAAATAATTCCAACAAAACTGTGTATGGTGGCTATATATATATCAACAATCAAATGTGTACGCAAAAAATCTATTTTGTCCACTATTTTGCAAAATAGCATCACTTTACAAATTGAAATAATGAGATCTCCGAAAAAACAACCGATTTGTACCAAATTTTGCAAGCAATTAGCACTATAACAGGCTTTGTAAACTGATACATTTTGTGTGGGTCAGACAAATATATTTAAAAATAGCGGTCTTTTGAATATTTTAGCTCCGAAATTGTTATCTACGAAACTAGAAAACTAATTTCAACCTAATTTTGTATGCTGACACTATCAGTGGTATCCGTTAAAATGGTCTTGCCAGGCCTCGTTTCCGCGCCATTTTCTAATATAGCCGCATATAAAATAAAGAGGTATTATGCCGTATCTCGGGAAACAATCAACCGATTTCTTTCAAAACTGCCGAAGAAGTTGTACTGTGGTAGGCTTTAATAATTGATAAGTTTGAATTATCTAAATCTCTTGTTTTATGAATGGCGAATATACAATTATTTTAGCTAAGTGTGCTGTATATACGAAACTATGTTACAGATTTAGATTTAACTTTGTATGTATTATCTATGACAATCATCAAATGTGCTAATATATAAATGTTTTGCTCTCCATTTATGAAGATCGTCACATGATCAATGGAGCTTTATTCCATATCTCGAGGAACAATTGACCGTTTGTATACAAATATCCTCCTTTGCCCGGTTCTTTTGCAATGTAATGTCAGGTGAATAAACTGAACACTTTGTTATATTTGCGGTACAATTAGACTAATTTACACAAAATTTTGCACACTTACACAAGACCAGTACACTTACACGTTTTAAATGGAGTCAGGCCATAATTTCAAAAACCGCCGCCCTATAACTATTTTCATATGTCTGGCATATCTATTTAACAATTTCAATCAAACTTTTTATGCTGACATTATCTACTACGAACATCGTAGTAGCCTCTTTGTAAGCAATTTTTTATGATAGCCTCATATAAGAAAATAAAGTTTATATGCCATATCTCCCAGACCAATCAACCAGTTTCAATCAAATGTTTCACATAAGAAGCGTTATGGTAGGCCATGTAAAATTTTGTGCTTTAGTGGCTGAGGCACTTATTTTCAAAATCGTGGACGAGTAAATATTTCATTTTAGTGAACCCTATAATTCAAAACATCAGAGTGATTACATCCGAAATTTCTATTCGGAATCCTACATCCGTGATGCATTCAATTGTAAGATAGCTTAATTTTACGGCTTTTTCTGAATTCGAATCCCGGGTAAGTCACTCGTGTATTACGATTTTCTTTGCACCGTTTTACATGTTTCTAGATTCATCTTTAATGATGTAATTTTCAATGAGACATAAATGTCTACCTACCATCGAAACTTTCAAGAATTTTACTAAAATTTATTTTTCCCATAAGGAGAAAATTAAACTCATTATTTATCAGTAATTTCTTGTTCCTGTTCATATCAACTGGAACAAATTCAAAATCATTATTATAGCATTTACGCGAAATATATTTCATTTTTATCATGATGTATAGCTCAGCCATTAAACTTATTGTAATTATGTTACAAATTAGTACCCTTTTGTCTAAATATACATAACAAATTGTAATATCACTTAATAACTTTCTTGGAAATTTAGAATATATGTGAGATAAGAAGAACTCAGCATTTGATGTCTTCTTCTAACAATTTAGTTATGAATTATTTCAAATTACATCGTCAAATGTAACAAAATTATTATTTTCACATGCATCTAAATGTTCAATAAATTTGGTTTTAAAAATCTCCGCTTTCGGATAGTACTTAAAATACTTATATTGAATGAAGATAATTTTTGGGTTAAATTTTTTGAACAAACTTATAATATACAAAATTTATCCAACCAGTTTTTTGCAACAATTATTATATAAATAGATTTTTCTATACTTATTTATACCAACTGTTATTGCTTAAAATTACCTCGTAAATGTTCACCATTCTTTCTATTTACGCACTTATCGTTGTTAATTAAGCTACTAACTTCACAGTAAATCTTTATTTAATAAAATTAATTTACCTATATAAATGAATATAGTTTTGATGTTAGTAAATAATAATTATATATATAAATGTCATTATTATATTGTTTAATATAACATGCTTTTACACTGACTATATTTCACACAACATATTTGACAACAAATACAAATAATAATACTACTAATGTTCTTGAGAAAAATAAACAAATTGTTATTCTGTGAGCCAATATTACAGGGATTCTTTACAAAAAATATGATATACGATATTTCAGAATAAAAAATATTCTTTTAGAAAAAATAATTTAAAAATGTAATAACTGTTAACAGTAAATAAAATATATATTTTTTATGATAAAAAATCAGAATGTTGGGTTTTGAAAGAGATAAAATAATGAAAAATGAAGTTGGTATTAAATAATATTATTTATAATTTTTCAAAACTATAAATGTTCTCATCGTAATTCAACTTATGTATTGTTTAGAAAATATGATGAAATGAATCACTTAGAAACTGCCTTTGTTTTGCTAGTTTTTAACCAAAACCGATGTCTGGCTTTAGAGATTCGATTATTTACAAGTGTTTTAATTCATTATTTTAAAAGTTTGAACGTATCCTGATTAATTATATAAACTTACTTTATACATAGAAAATGAAAATAAAAATTTTACATACACGGATGGTACTGATATCTCTGCAATTTTATAAATGATATAAATTAAATGTTATTATAAATTATTATAATGTATAAATGGAGAAAATCGCAATACTTTTAGAATCTTGGTTTATTATTTATAAAACTATAACAATTGAAACTTGTATTCATAAATATATCTTTCATTTAAAGATTCCATAATCAATATTTAAACAATGTAGAGTTACATTTTTATTTTAAATATTTTATTTTGTCCTTGTTAAAATGTAAGCACATCATCTATTGTGCTGGAGTTAAGTGAATATAATCATTAAGACTATAAAGTACATAATAAAGCAATGAAATAAAATTTATTCTTCAGAACATCACAATATGAAACACTACAATTGATAATAAATTACATTTTTCGACTAAGAACATTTATAATTTATTAATGAATATAATTATGACATCGTCTTTATATGTGCGCCGATACCTGTCGTACTTTAAATTTAAATATTTCATACCTACAGTGATGTTATAAATCACGACTAGTACAAAATTATATAACTTGTTAAAATTTCATTGGAATTGCTGGTATGTTAGACCGTAACAGATTATTTTTTTTTGTTTCGGGTGCGAACTCCACTGGGTTAAAACGAAATATAAACGAAACTTGACAAGCAAATTTCAGAGTCTAATTTTGAATTCACTTACTTAGTGACATAAGATGAAATTAAATATGTATTAGAAATAATAATTTTTTGTTGTTATGCTACTCGTGTTTCATGTTAGTTCTTGACTTTGTGAATCGTGAGAATAGCCTTGCACGAACAGTCATGTGATTTCTCGTCCACTATCTACTGACATTTGGCAGCCTTAAAGGAGCATCTCTTCATTAGCAGGAGAAACATTTCCAGACTCCTGCCGTCTGAAACTCTTCAATTCCGAATACCTTTACGTGTCGTGTCATTAACGCCACACCATCCTCGTCTTTGTTTGCAAAGGTATCAGTAGAGTGCAACGGGGAATGCTAAGGGACCGCTAGGCATTTTAAATAGCGAGGAATTATATTTTCGAAATATGTGGCTATCAAAGCATATTTTATAGGACGGCTGTTCAGCGCTACAATCTCTTCCTCAGTTTATACTGACGTACATCCTCCAATAACGGCGTGATTTCTGGAGTGGCGTCATATACTTCTCATTCGTCACTCGTATTGATACGAGAGTCATTCTACTCACAGCAGTACACTGAATGTATTCTTTAGATCCATGTGCTGTCTGTACTGGGCGAGTTCTTGGGAGCATAGTTACCAGCAAAGAAGCCTCGTTTACGCAATGTTCTTGACTCCGAGGAGTTTTAAGGACATGTTTTGGGTTTTCCGTGGCCTACTCGCTTGTAATTTATTGCCACTGCTTGGCATATAAGCTATATCGTCATTGACGTTATTTTTAATAATAGAATCATATCCAACATCTATATTAGGTACTAAATAAATTAGAAGTGCGTGTCTATAATTTTCGTATTTTTCACTTTTAGTTATTTTTTCATATAGTATAATTTATAACTAAGCCATATCTAATGATAATTTTTTTCATGTTTGTCTGTCCGAACGGATTTAACTCAAAAACCACTTGACGTATTGACATCAAATTTACAGAGTTAATAGATAATAACTCCAGGGCCAACTTAGTCTTTGTTTCATCGAGATATCTCAAACGGTTCCGGCAAAATGATTATCAGGGATGTAAATAGGTATTGGATTAAGCTTTTCTTAGGATTACTGGATTAAAAAGCATTGTTTAAAAAAATGTTTGTAATTTCTCCTTTCTTTTTTGTCTATGGGCTGTAAACCTTCCTTCCAAAAATCCGTAGTGGCCCAGTGGCTAGAGTTATTCCAAGTGGGGCCACAGTGGATAGATATATATCAAGTCGGGCCTCAATAGCTCAGTGGCTAGAGAACACACTAAGGTTGCCGCAGAAGCTCACGGGTTAGAGAACCCAACAGTGGGGCCGCAGCTAGTAAGGGACTAGAGCACCCAATAGTGGGGCCGCAGTAGTTCAGTGGGTAGAGCACTCAATAGTGTGGTCGCAGCTGGTCAGGGACTAGAGCACCAAATAGTGGGGCTGCAGTAGCTCAGTGGTTAGAGAACCCAAGAAAGGGGGCCGCAGTAGCAAAATAGCTAGAGAACCCAATAAAGTGCTCCGCAGTAGCTCAGTGGCTAGAGCACCAAATAGTGGAGTCCCAGTTAATCAGGGGCAAGTGAGGCCGCAATAGCTCAGTGGGTAGGGAACCTAATAGTAGGGCGCAGATACTCAGTGGGTAGAGCACCCAATTTTGGGGCCGCAGCTGATCAGGAGCTAGAGCACTAAATAGTGGAGCCGCAGTAGCTCAGTGGCTAGAGCACCCAATAAGGGGGCCGCAGTAGCTCAGTGACAAGAGAACCCAATAGTAGGGCCGCAGCTGGTCAGGGACAAGAGCACCCAATAGTAGGGCTGTAGTAGCTCGGTGGGTAGAGAACCCAATATTGGGGCCGCAGAAACTCGGTGGGTAGAGAACCCAATAGTGAGGCTGCAGTAGCCTAGTGGCTATACCACCCAATAGTGGGGTAGCAGTAGCTTAGTGGCTAGAGAACCCATTAAAAAACGTGGCTAGATCAATTCAAAGTCCTAAATATCATGCTAACATAAAACATGTACGAAGAGATGGCAGGGTGTAATTTAATAACTCCATTAAATCTAAAAGAAGAAATATTAGTATTTCAAACATGACACCATAATGAAACTATGGTGGACTTTATTTCAATAATTAAAAAAAATAAATATGCGAAGGAAGTCGCACGGGTCAGCTAGTTTCTAATAATGTCTTCCGCAGCATAACAGACAGTTTTTGTTTGATTCCTTATTAGACGGTATCGACTCACGTTTAGTACTACGGGAGCATTTATTACTAAAGATTTCCTACTTACATTCCGCGGATAGGAGGAAAACTTTTCTGAGGAAATTATATTTTAATTATGTGTTTGTGTTTCCTTTGCCATTGAGCTAGTAAAATTTATATAGAGGCAAACTTTTCCTCCTTGAAGCGAAAGTTTTTACAGCAATAAGAGCATATAAAAATTTGAAAAGTTCATTACTTGCACCAAATGGGCCAACCGAAATTTGTTTTACATTTTCTGTTATTGATAAAAAGTTGAAATAATATAAATATGCTATAAAGATCTTTGCAGACTGTCAAAATTAAAAGTTGGGGATGAATATTTATCCTACATGATAGCTACATGTAAAAAATGCCTTATTTAATATATTACACATCGTTAACTTACTTTGATTATTGAAAGTAATATTTTGAATATTTTTTGACATTGTCTAATCAGCAATGTTGGACTACATTATATTAAAAAAATTAAATATATACATCCACAAAACTTATATACGAAGTTGCATGGAATTTGTTGCATACTGTCTACAAATAAAACTGCAGATTCGCCACTCGGGGCTGCACAATGAAAAGAATCAGCATCAGTTTGTATAGGATATGAAATGTTTGTTAAACAAGTGACGTAACCCGAATGTACCACAAACGCACTATTCTTTAAAAAAAATAGAATTATCACCATGAAATCTGGTACCTCAGTGGAATTTTCACGTACACATAAAGGGAGCTGAAGCATTAAAAATTCGGATATGGTGACTCTTTCTTTACATATGGTGCCGAATATAACGTATTATGTTTCAAAAAACTTGATTACATAACAAAACGTGTGTGTTGAAAAATGTGTAACGTCTCATTTTCATACCAGCAATATTTACATCACTTATAATTAAAATTTTCCCGATTGTCCAAAGTGAGACAAAATTTCATTAATTTTTAACAGTATCTTAAATAACTTATTTATATATTTAGATATCACTGCATAAAATAAATATTATAATGGTAGAACTAAAAATCCCAGCTTTTGTGATATGACCGTAAAAAAATCACTCCAAAAATGAAAATTTTATGCGAAAGAACGATATAAATTTGTTATATAAAATTGACTACTGGAAAAAAAATTTGATTTGTTGGCTTTATTGCTACAAGACGTATTTTTTTATGGAAGATTGCCAATTACTTAAAAAAAAATAATGATGGAAAATCGATAGTACGTATGTTATTTGGATGATTGTCACATATTAAAATTACATCGTTTTAAAATAGAATGCAAGTTCATTGTGTTAGTGAAAATATGAGTTGTTTCCTTCAAGTGAGGAACCGGAAAGCAAACTTTATTAAAGTTTCACATAAAAGTAACAAAATAATGTAATTTAACGTTAATTATGTATAACGTAATAGTAACTTCATAACAAATTGTAGGTAAGCAGAAAAAGTTTGATTGAGTACCGAATGTAGCTTATATTTTAATAGTGATAGTAACCCAAGTTTTTACAAAATCCTCAGTCGTAGAAAAACATGTAAAATTACAAGCAACGGCAGGAAAGGAGAATGGCCAGCGAAGGCCTATACCGAGCTGAGAGGTGGTGGTAAGTAGCCGGCGCTTGGAAGGGTTGGAAGACGGGTGCGCGCGCAGGCGGCGTCTGGACTCGTGCTCGTTGGCGGCCTGGCGCGGGGTGCGGCTCCCAGTGCGCCTGCCACTGGCGCGAGGTACGCCGCCCGCAGTACACCACTGTAATGCCGGCAGCAGCCAGCCGCGCCGTACTAGACGCCACTGTCGTACCGCCAGCCTTTCGTTCTGCGCTTCATAGCTTCATCACGATCCGCAACTGAGAGCCGCTTCAGCCGCCCCTTAACTGTTTTGGTTCCATTAGACTACTATCACATATTGTCGAATATTATCCCACCTTGGGTGATCTCTTGACCATCTGCAGGGACACTAACTGCCTGGCAGTGTCCTGCTTCCTTATAAGAGCCGGAATTATCCGTCCACGGACTTGTTGGACAGCTAATAAGACTTTTTTACGGTGCCGTATGCCCGCAAAAACACTTAGGTAGTCATGTAATAGCAGTCCTTACGTGATATTATTTCAGTAATCTGCTCACGTTGGCTCTAATCACATTTGCTTTGCTTGTTTTACATTAGCACGCCCCATCAACTGACAAGTCACCCTACCCAGATAGGCAGCCGGCTTCGAGTGTATTTTCTCAATTACCTCTTTTACGACATCGTCGTGTCCGACTAAGCAGCTGGCGATAGAATCGTCTCCAAGAGAACACGTACTGCGCCTTCCTGCCTTATTGGGCAGGAACAAGGTGTCAGTGTGGCGTCGCGGCATGGCGCTCGGGTGAGGACGATGCTGGGGGCGACGGCGGCGGTGGCGGCGGCAGCGCTGGTGGCGGCGGTCGCCCCCGAGCACCGCGTGCGCCACCAGCCGTGGCGAGTGCAGCAGCAGGAGGCGACATGGCCAGTGAAGCGTGAGGCTGTGGTGGAGGGCGACCTGGTGCTGGGAGGACTGATGATGGTGCACGAGCGTGAGGACTCTGTGACGTGCGGGCCCGTCATGCCTCAGGGAGGCGTGCAGGCCCTCGAGGCCATGCTCTACACCCTCGACACTGTCAACACCCGCCTGCAGCTGCTGCCTGCACTCACCATCGGCTCGCACATCCTCGACGACTGCGACAAGGACACCTACGGCCTAGAGATGGCACTCGACTTCATCAAAGGTACATTCTTCCTTCCACATACATAACTTATACCTACGGCAACAACGACTTCGTTCTTTGGGACATCTCTCTCGTATTACATTAAATATTTGCCAACATAAGTGGCTGAGCGTAGGATTAGTAGACAACCGTTTTGGCATATAATCTTGAGATAGAAAATAGTTTTTGTGTAGTGGTATAGTTTGTTCTCTCTGCTTGCCCAATGCTATCAAAATATGATGATCGGCGAATCACTTACCAATTATTGCATGCAACACCGTGGTATGGACACTACTTTTTGCTGGCCTCTAAGTGTTTGCCTACTAAATGTAATGCACGGGAAGTCAGTAAGTCCACTGAGTCTACTTTACTGGATATTATAGAAAAATATTTAGACCAATTCGTAAACGTATTTGAGGGGCCTTTTACTACCCGTAACTAGCTTTTCTTTACTCAAATATGTACATTTCACAATGAATGTCTCATTTGTTGAATGACTGCAATCTTAAATTATGAAGATTTTTTTTTTTTCAATTTTGTAAAAATAAAACATTTATAATTTTATCACCAATACTTTATCTTGTAAAAATTACTTTTTTCCCCCCCAACAAATAAAATTTTAATTTTCTTGTCTAAAGATAACTGCTGTTTTTTCACGTAAAGAACACCAAATAGATTACAAATACCGGTATGTATTTGCTCCAATAAGCTCCTTGGAACAACGCACGTGTTCTATATAGCCAGTTACTCAGTTACGAATTTCACAAACGGTCATGGCTTTATTACTTAGATAGGTAACTAACAGAACTTTGCCAGATATGATATTTTGCAGCTTTCAGCCTTCGAAACAAATTAAGCTCCGCGAACCGTAGTCAGATGAAAAAGTTAGTCTCAATAAAAAAATTGAAGAAACTTATGTCTTGTAATGCATTTTAATACGTAACGTTTGCTTTAAATAATGCCATAATTTTATTGTTTATTTGAATACTTATAGTATCGGATATTTCATAATACTTCCAAAGGTAGTGTAAATATACCACAATATATCGTTTCTTACAATTACGAAACTTTTTACGTAGATATTTAGTATTAAGTAGAAAAAAAATACATTACTTATATTGAAAAGTAGAAAACTAAAACCCCAATGAAATAGTTCGTCGCTGTTTATGTGCATTAAATAGAATCATATTTATGCCAACAGTACACTATTGTGTAGGCACACAGTATGACACTAATCTGCCATCTCTCAGACCTTAATAAGCGATGCTATTTTTTAAGAGAGAACCACTAACCCGTAACCATGAGACTCGTGTACTTTCTCTCCAAAATATAGAAATATTTCTTTTTAGAATATTTTTTAGTTAGTTTTACAGCCTTGGTGATTTACCATCCAATGAAAATGGATGAAAATAATTTAACTCCTCTTTACTTCCCCCGACCCAAGCCTTAAGAATTCTTAATTATCTCACGGACGGGAAAGGGGGAGAAACCCATTTCAAAGCAAGAAGTTTTGCATTTATTTTGCATGTCGTATTGTGGGATATATTGTGGGATGAAATCAAACATCTGTGGTTTTCATTATGGAGCTTTTCTTTGAATGAATATGCAGACACGCCAGAACAGACGTGCCCTTAGTGATGTGTGGAATAACCAAGAATCCTTATATTTAGTTTATTTTCCGCTTGTTTCTCATTTCACTCTTCGCGTGATAAAGACTTTAAAAAACGTCGTTCACATACTTTTGTTTGATATTTTGTTGAAATATTTTGCTCTTTATTATATTTTCAAACGTAAAAATTTGATATAGTTAAAACTATCCCTAATCAGCTAATTAAACAGCATATATGCAGAAACAGGTCCACTTGAATAAGTAAAATATTACTGATCATTTTATTTGTTGGTATTCACTGATTATAACCAGTGACTTGCGCTGGCCTGGCAGTAAAATATCAGTGCATTCCACTGTTTCGCTAGTAGATAGGAGCTCATTAACTGACGATTAGGTATAATATTTATACATATTCAAATCACTTATACATATTTAGAGAGCAAGTGGCTGGAGCACGCTAAATTGGGTTGTAATCAGATTTTTAAGAAGCAATTTATAGCATGGAAGTAAGTCTAAATAACAGTAAGGTGCTTCGAAAACTTGTAGATGTTATTCGCCGTAGGCGACTAGGTATTTAAAGGTAGCTGTAAATATAATTTAGAACAAATATTTATAACAAAATATAATTTTAACATTGGCAAATTTGTACTTTTTGCTATATAAATGCAATTACCTTACAATGCTGGGGTGGTTGTAGGCGAATACTTACGTGTTGCATCATTAACCATACCTTCTCTCTTAGCCGTGTCTCTCCGTGGCTGAATAGACATTCAGAACAGACTCTAGTTGGAAAAATTGCAAAAGTAAAACTTGGTAACTTAATTTATTGTTCTGTTTGCTTCACCTTGATTGTGTGCTCGCCACTGGTGTAGTTATAAACTTGACGATCATTTTCACTCAACTTTTATAACAATTGAACAATTACACAACAAACAAAAAACAATAGCGTATAGCTGAATCAAAGCCTCTTTTATCAGAGAGTTGTGATGAGAAATGATGACTGTATCTTGAAAATCTCTAATATTAAACTTCCTAGAACTCATGCCATCTTCTTCTCAGATTTACGAGAGAAACTAACAATAGAAACAAAGGAGTTCTTGCAAAGAGAATTGGAAACAAATACAGGTAAGTGTGACAGTGAGTTAATGTCCGTCATAATAAGTGTTTATCTATTTGAAAAAAAAACAGAGGCTGCAATTTTCTAACGAAAATTTGAGGTTAAAATAATAAAATGCATCACTCAAGAAACACTAATGTTGGGGAGTGCTTTTTAAGTAGGAGCTGAACCACTACTTAACGATAAATAATCACTCTACATTTGGAGAATGTGTAGGTTTACAGATCTCTGCGACTACAAGTAAAGTTGTAGCTCAGTTAAAATGGTGTATTTAAATAAGTTGTATTAGCCGTAAAAACTGCGCGGCGAAGTTTTAAATTTTGCAAATGATTTTCAACAAATTACTTTTGTGTTTGAGTTCTTATGGCCAATAAGTCTGTCAATAAAGAGCGTTACTCGTGCTTCTGAAGAAAACGGTTGAAATTGTCACTTTGTCACAGAATTCTTGTGGTGAATTATTATTGGTGAGGAAATTTACATGTTCGCGAGTGTTCATTACGTCGTACATCATTTATTCTCCTTCACGATTTCCATTACCATGGACCGGTTTGAAAGACACATCTCATCTAACACGCTGAGAGAACACACATAGGACAAGGCACATAGTTACTCGTATAATCTAAATATAAAATCATCACGCGTGCATTTTTTCCGATTACGTAATAGGTATCTGTAAGTCTACAACGTGGAATTATAAATTAACGCATTGCTAATTTATATTTTGTGTAATAAAACGTTTCGTGTTTACGATTTTGCACTGTCAATTCCCTGATTGGGCGATAGAATAGACTACACTATTATTGTACCACGACTGGAAACGATAAACTACTACAATTTGTTACGTTAAAAATTAATGTAAATTACGTGTTGGGGAAACAGATACGCAAATCAAAATTAATGCTGGTTACCATTAGAACGAATAGATACTGTTTATGAGGGTTAATCAGAGGAGTATTCCTATAAATTCTACCGTAAAGATTTAATGTAAATTAAATTAATTTTTTTAGCAGATTTGTGACCTTTGTATTTGCTACTAAATTATAAATATATTCGACCATAGAAATATGACTGCAACAATATATCTTATAGAACAAAGCATTAAATGAATTAAACATTTCATTATAGAATATCGTTAATATTTGTTACATTAAAAATAATTAATTAAAACATTCATAATTTGCTATTAAAAACGGGGCCCCTCACAGTTCCTAAGGTCTGGTGCGTGACAATTATCTGACTGTATACTTACCTCTGTTCTAACCGTAATCTCAACAGAAACTGAGAGTTACGCCAATCTTGCAACGATAGTCATTGACTTTAAAAACAATCGCAGCAGTTATCAGCATTTCTGCGGTTATACGGAAAAAAAAAACTTCATAGTTCACTTTCAGCTTTAGCTCTTATACCCTGCAGACCTAATCTGTACATATAAGTCAAAAGAACATAATTCTCTTCAACACAGGGGCCACGGTAGATGAGCGGTTAGCCTTCTCGCCTCCCGCTTAAGCGATCCGGGTTCAATCCCCGGCCGGGTCACTCCGGACTTTTGCATGAGGGAATTGTACTGCCGTTGGGGATCTCCCATTTCCCCCGCCCTTTCATTCCGGCACTGCTCCATGCTCACCTCAATCAGCCTCATCGACTCTCAGACCCCGATGTTAAAAGCCGCCCAAATCTGTTCACTCTCTCTCTTCAACACTAATGACACCATGTATCGTCGTCATTGTCTACATGATAATTCAGACCTAGAAAATTACGATACACTTTACGTGGCTAATAAGATCTTCTGGTGCGTCATCGTCTTCGCGACACGTTGGATATTATCCCTACGGAAGCTCGCTCCCAGTCGCTACGTCATGTCTAAGAGAATTTGTAAATTTGCATGTTCTTGGCCTATTACAGAGCTTTTGTATAATGCATAGATTACCCGAAATCTTTGCCCGAAATCAGTCCAGTGATTCTCATTTTGATGTGATATAACCTCAACACAACATGCGGCAGAAAGACACACTAATAGTACTGTGTTGAGTTAAGATAACCTTGGAAATACTGATAACTGCTGCGAATTTTGTCTAAGTCCGTGACATTTTAAAATATAATTTTCCATTTGCCAATTTAATCAGAAATCACATAATTTAATCATGAGATAAAAATATTACTTTTAGAATCCGTCGTGCGACTTATTAAAAAATGTATTATTCCAGAAACCGACAAAATATTATTTTGAATATGTTGATAGGTTAGTTGTGCCCCCTCCAAGAACATCTGAACGCCAACACAAGCCACGTTAGCTAGTGAGCTCTATGCTGTAACTGGGAAACGTCTTTCCCACACTCAAGCCGATGGGAAGGCGAAGTTTAGCAGTTCGAAATAAAAAGGGAAGAAGCAGATGTGTACTGACGCTCCAGGAACTATAATCGCTACGGGAATCCTCCGAGGACAGAGAATTCTATCAACCTGGAATTAGTTACGCGACCTAACTCGTAAAAATTGATAAAATCCGTTGTCTGAAGACTTACCCATTAAGAATGGTTCAGGAGAAGTAACAGATATGCATACCAGTACACTAGCGGTGGTCACTAACTTGACAAAAAAGAGACACTATTCCATCATGTTGTTCTAAACAACGTCTTGAATAGATACTATATACATATGAAGTGGCAATGCGCACTTCAGCGACTACATTCTTCTTGGAAAGGAGAACAGCTCCAGCTGCTGAGAAATGTATCTAGTAGTCACCAAGTTCAGTAGCAAAATATTCTGGGAAAAGCACGTTGTACGTGGGGTAAAACTCGAAATGGTGCATAGCCAGCGGACGAATATACTAAAATTAACATTTAATCTGATGATAAATGGCACGGAGATGGACAAATGCTGTTTCGGACAGTGCAAAAGGCGCATTTTTTTTTTCTGTGGCGAGGCTTACACACCTTGGACACAGCAAAAATTTACCGTGCTAAGAAACAATACTTTGAGTTCAGGCGCAGCGTGAATAAGAAACGCTGTGACTAAATATCACACCAGCATTCCGGTGCATCCGATAACGTGTGTGGCAAGCGGGGGCGTTTTCACAGATCCGGGCTGCGTGGAGTCCTTGCCTTCCTGCTTGCTGGGATATATAGGTAAATTGTAAATTCCCGGGAAAAGTAACAAAATTATCACAAATTCACTCATTTACTATCCCAATATTATATCTACAATTAAATAACTTATTTTAGAAATAACCGTAACACCAAAAAAATTTAAATCCCACAAACATGTTTTAATTATGTGCATTAAAAAAACAGCGCATTATACATCGTCAATATCCACTTGTGAATCAATTCTTTTAAACGTTTTCACTTATTTATTGCGATCCCATGCTAGCTGCTAGCGTGTTTGTGAACTCATAATCGTAAACAACAGCCAACCCCTGCTAATGATAAAAAAAGCATATTTTGCAGTGTAATGACCGTACATGAAATCGGAATACACGCAGATAATATCTTCATTATTTATCTCTTTAATTCCAGAGCATTAATTCAAAGTACATAGAAGTTCGTTTTGGAGTAGTATAAAACAGGGAGCTTATTTAGTGGGTTCAGTTCGAGTGAGATTTCATCAAGAATATGTCCTACGTACAATTATTAGTGCCTTAATACGTAAAATATTGCAATAGTCAAATTGGCAAATAAATATTTGGGAGAGTTATAACAATAATCTTAAGATTGCTTCTTATTTAAACAACTCTATTGGCATGTATAACATTTTACACGAATATTTTATTTTTGAAATTAAAAAATGAAATAAATATAAAATATTGGAAAATTATTTTGTTATTCGTAAATTCGGCAAAATTGTATGGTCACAATGACACAATGTTACAAATTAAATATTCTGAAACGGTTCAAAATTCTTATTAAAAATTATTATGGTAAAACTATTAAAACCAAACATATTCATTAGATCATAATTATTTCATTTAATTCTTGTACATATATTTCCAGAGTAAAGTTGTTTTAATAAAAAAGCTACAGCAAATAAGGGAAATTTTTTCATATAAATACGCATATGTTTAGTGTGTGTTACTTGCATTCAACATACGTACGTATATCTAATCTTAGAACCTACTACATTTTATTAACATAGTATATGATTATTTTAAAATTTGTGAATAATCTTTTTTACACGTCCTATAAAAGCAAATATTAACTAAATCACATGCGGTAACGGTTAGGGCAAATGGACTTGGCAAGAGCTGTCTTGTATATTTTTGTGTATGAGAATTTTGTGGTGAGAGTGTGATTCTCTGCCGTGAATAAAATTTTTATGAGAAAGCATATTTCAATATCCAATTTTAATTCAGTGTTTTTTCACTCCTTGTGGGGGAATCTTTAAAAGTACCAATCAACACAGGGAAAACTGTTTTCTTTGATCACTTTACCACTGTCGTCAGTCTTGTCCTACAAGAGAGTGGTGTAGGGGAATAAATTTAAAATTTAAATGAGGTGGACAAAAATGCCGAAGCACAAAGTTAAAGTTAGTGCTTTTGATTTATTTTTTGCACCTTTATTAAAATTCGAGTATTTAGGAGTGAATAAGATTTTCTTGAGAAATTTGTAGCAAGAAACTTTCTACAAAGACATAAACCAAGAAGATTAATTTTAGAACTCAATCATGCTTTTAAAAGCCGACTGTTAATTATTTTCATAAACAGAGTTGCTCACTTTCACAAACAAGTTAGTTTACACGAATGTAAAAAAAAAAATTAAAACTACTTGCAGAAGAAATGTTACAGTTATTTTCACTGCCAAGCACAGTTTACACACACCACGCGTTTCATTATATTTATCGTGTTATTCATAACAGGCACCGAGGAGGTGCACGTTGGGTTGCAGTTGGAAACGGTTCTTTGTGCAACGTTCCCTGACCTCTTGTTGCCAACTTTCTGCATAATATTCGTATGTAACAACAGGCTTGTGCGATTCCGATATTCATCAGTTTGCGAAAATGAAATATGCATTGCGGATAAACATGGTTTTTAGTTCATTAGAAAATTTAATTTCCGAGCGTCTGTTGCCAATAGATACGGCAGTGTGTGGTTGAGTTCGTAAAATCAGAAAATTGAAAATTTCAATTGCTACGTGCTCACGATATTCACCCCTCATCAGACGTCGGTGTATTTGAAATTAACTCTGAAATCGATGAAAACCTACACTGTACAAAATTTTCGGTAAACGTCCTAAACTCCAATGGAAGTTTCTAACCTAACCATACTACTGAAAATTTACCATATATCATTCTGAAACTACAGGTGCCTAACAATACACAACCAGGAACATACTGTGTATTTGACTGTTCTATAATAATCCGTAGGACGGCTACCATAGATGTACGGGAAAATAAATAACTGCAAAAAAACTTTTAAAATCAATCTTTTATTTATAAATGCACTAAAAACATAAAAAATAATTATAGTAGTTAAAAATTTATAGGATTTGTAAGATGTGGTCGAACAGCCGTAATAAACTTTACGGATACTAGAAGTTAATATGTTTATATCAATTTATATTTAGTATATAAAACCTTGGCCCGAAAAGTCAAAAGCCTTACGCAAGATAGTGCTTACTATGCCTATGCAACTGAGGTATACGTTCTATATTGGGAATAGTCAAGAGCCTTACGCAAGATATGTGCTTACTACGCTTACGTGAATGAGGTATATGTTCTATATTGCGGCCAAGCTTTTATATACTAAATATTAATTGATACAAACATATTAATATGTACTAAAGATTATTATGGCTGTTCGACCACATCTTACATGTTCTACAAATTGTGTAACTACAATAATTATTTTTCTCTTTTTTGTACATTTATAAATAAAATCTTGGTTTTAAAAGTATTTTTTACAGTTATATTATTTTTCACTTTTTAGTTTCACCAATTTTTTTGTTATTATATTATGTAGCAATGCACATCTCGTAACAAGCTTTATGTATGTTAATTTGCATTTCTACATCTGTGGAATTAAATACTAAAGATCATCATCAGACCCTGGTCACCATCTACAATCAAATTACTCATCGGGACAAGTCCAACGAGGCTAAACTCGATACGCTTACTATGTGAGGAGAGAAATTAATGATATCAGCATTTCCAATACATCTAAGTTTCTCATAAACTTTCGCCAACATACTAAAACATTTAAGCAAAATGCATTAGTCACGTCTTATGAAAAACCAGCATTAATACACTAGATAATGACGCAACTCGACTCTGTGTGTGCATGTACGCGCTAGCACAGCTGATCGGACGCACCAAGCCACCCTGCCTGGTCGAGGCAGGCTTGTACCACCCATACAAGGGCGAAAGTCGAAGACAGCGAGGTATGGCAACATTGCTTCAGCAAGCTCAATTAGATAACACGAAGTAGTTTAACATGCAAACACATGAAGTTACATACAAGCCCCTAACTTCCGGCTCAATCGTCAGATCTACTCAGTGGTACCTTCACATTGTATTGTCATCGGATGTATGAACCGTTATTGCTTTCTTAGTACGCCCATACAATAATGTGGTACATTTTCAAAATATTCTTACCTTGTAATCTATGCCTATCAAGTATGTTTATGTTGTATCAGAATCAATGTTACCTAAGTTACAGTTATTTTTCTGTTTGATCTTATTTTAGCCATATTCTGGAACGTTTTTAACGGTTATTTAAAATTACAGTTATTAAAAAAAAGCTCTTGTTTAAATTATTTGACTACAGTTAATTGATATGTTCTGTAGAAATGTAAGCCAAGAACGTTAACTTTGATTTCGTGGAAATAATTAAGTTGCAAACAGATGCAACTGAAAATAATTTTATAATATAAGAAAAAACCGGCTACGAAATTTTCGTGCAAGTAAAGAATTTTAACGGCGCTTAAATTCGAATTAAATTTTATCCGTAATTATAGGCTGTTATTGAGATATTTTGCTACCGTTAGGAATATACAGAAGCACTTACAGACAGAGAATAAAGGTAATTCATTAATTTAAAAGCTGAACATCTCGACGGAAATGTGATAAAGCCTGAAGTCCAAGACAGTGTATGCTCCGCGTTCGTACTCTTTAAAGGTAAACTTTTATACAGAATGCTCAAAAATTCCCTTTACAAACTTCTAGGACTTGTAGAGGGAACTGAGTAGACGATATTTTGAATAAGAACCCATGTCCGTAAACATTCATCGGTGCAGCGGTACAGGAACCACATGCAAAAGTTAACACGTGGTGCAAAATTTCCTATACGCAAAGATTGTACCCTTCGGATGTGGTAAGGATGTAGTTGTTGCTCATGCAGAATCTCCCAGACGATGGTGGGAGCAACACCCATTGCACGCGCAACTTGTCGCGTACTCGCTGATGGGTTCTGTTCAATGTGATTCAGTACAGCCGCTTCCAATTCGGGAATGCGGCGTCTCTTTGGAGCACCATTGTCGTTTCTGTCGGCGATGAAGGTACCTAGTTCTCGGAGCCGTTGTATAACTGGGGCGAAAACGGTATGCGATTGTTTCGCATGTTGTGGATAACGCTCTCGATACAGCCAACGAGCTTCTCTTCCATTACCTTCAACTGCCCATACATGAGGATCATGTCTGTGTATTCCGCAAACGTGTACTCAGCCATGTTAATCAGAAACGCAAAGGCGCGTGAATGGGGCTCGAGGCAGGATACCGTGGCAGGGTATACGTCACGTGCCATCAGGTGATCGTCTGACGTAATGTACTGCCTACTCAGTTGCGTATCAAGACAGGGAAATCCGTGACATTGCTCTTTCCCTCAATGGAAGTGGACGAATGATACACCTGATTTGAATTGGTTGTAGCACGGTAACGATACGTCTCCGGACATGGGTTCCTTTTCAAAATATAATCTACTCAGTCCCATATACATGTCCTATAAATGTGTTAAGGGAATTGCCTAGCATCCTGTATATGTCTATGATATTATTACCTAGTTATCTTTATAAATTGCTACTATGTCTGTACACTGAGGCTGAATTACTTCTGAAGAACAGATAATTTACATCCTTCTGTCGAAAGTTTGCTCTTCGTACTTCTTACAGCTGCACAATACTACTCTCTTCGTCCGATCTGGAGTTCCCTGTGCAGTGTTACGGCTCGGAAACACAACCTTTCTTCCACCTTTCCCTCTTCTTTAAATAACCTCATGCAGTTCAGCATAGTTTGGATTCGCGGCCATGAAAAGTAAGTTTGTTTTTTTTTCGGCTAGAAATTCTGAAATTAAAGCTGAATACAAAGTATTTTGGGAGGCTTTTCTACAGATGGTACTTCGGGATTGTGCAGTAGATGTTAAAAAATGGATGGTATATTCCAGAAGATAAAATTATTTTAACGTCAAATATATGTCAGTGTGGAATGTGGAATAATTTTCATACAGCAAAATTTTCATCAAACATTTGTGTTTTGCGTAATGTACTGTTGACTGACATTGTTATAAATTAAATGATTTATAATTTAATGAATAGAACGAATGAAACACTCCTCAATTAAGACATGGCGAAAAATGAGCAAAATATGATAACATATTAAAGATTCAGCTGAACGTTTCAAAATGTAAATTACTATTTGTAGCTAAATTGTTATAAATTTCCCATGAATATAGACAACTGAACTAAACAAAACCAATTTTTTTTTGGAAAAGACGCCTTTCTCTCAAGGTATTCAGTAGGAAAGACTTTTAACGCATAATGTTTGATTGCACTATATTTTTTATATTCCTTATTTATTCACAGATTGTTAAAAGAATGCAAAGTGTGTTAACAGTAAATAAAGTTTCGTCTGATAACCAAGAAGATTAAATATTACTATCTTCTTTGTGTTTTTCACTTTACAGAAAAGTTTAGCCAAAACTGATACAGTATTATGAAGATTCTAATTTTTCTTTATTCATTTTGTGATGTTTTATTCTACGCATATCAACAAGCACTTAAAAAATAATAACTCTCAGAAAGAACATTTTTTAAATGATTGCTGTATCTATTTTCTAGCTTTTATAATGAAGCGACTTAGAAAAGTGCCGTCTTTAATTTTGATACTCTTCAATTTTAAGTAGAGTAAGCCAAAACAAAAAATTATTAGTGATCCACATAAATTTGTAACAGATGGCTTAATATCGCACTAAGCCAAACTGAAAATAGACATGTCCAACAACCAGAGATTTCGGCTGATTCAGTTGGCAGTTAATTCCGAATGTGGGACTGCCTCTTAACTAGGATGTCTAATGGCAACGAATGTTATTTTAATATATGAAGTTTATTTATAAAACTATAGTTATTTATAATCTTGGCCACGGAAAGCCAATAAGGCAGAAATTTTTTTCGTGATAAATGTGTCAATTTATAATTTTTCTGAGATTTCAAATTTGTTTGTAAGTCACTGTAACCCCGCGGGTACTGTTCCATTGGGGATATTAGAAGTTTGGATATTATTTATAGATATATAAATGCAAACATAACAGAAAATAAAAATAGTTTGTTCTTAATATGTCTTGACCTTTACATTAAAATAGGTCTCTCAATATGAGCTTGGGCTCTCAATTGTATTATTTCTGCGTTGGCCAGCGATTAGTATTTGCTTCAAGCTCTGTTTGACCACACATTCGCCATTCTCATCTCGTGACTTTGGCAAGGTCCAGCCAGCTGTGGAGGTCACATGCAATTTTAGGCATATTGCTTGTATATTCAGGGAAGCGCTCGTTTTACACGGTGATATTGATTACATGGTTGCTCGCTTCTATTGGCCGCTCTAATCCCTTGGAGTGGGGGAGGGGTTGCAAGGGAACCTTTCAGCTCAAAGCACGGCTGAGCCGGTATTTTTCACCGAACCAAACCCAGAAAGCCATTTAATCTACGCCGGTTTGGCTGGGTGGAGCCCAGCAAAACGAAATTCTCGTCGCGGCTTTGAGAATATACTAAATTTATTTTTATCGTTTAAGACAGCCGCTCTCTAAAACGAACACTTTAAAATTCCACCCTGCTACCCGTACAGGGGAATTCACTAGTGACGAGTAAAAACACTGATAGAGATACATTCTTACAGTCTTTTCGTGAACAGAATAATTTTTTTACGAAAAAGAGACTTTGAGTTTTTTTTTTTTTTTTTTTTTTTTTTTTTTATCCGGATATAAATTTTGTGCGATTTGTTGAGAATTGGATTATTTATATTCCACCAAGACGAATGCCTAAAAGAATACTACTCTTGCATTTATATAGTTGCTATCAATTCTTCAGAAATTTTCTTTTCGACGGTTTTGCTCCATGGCAATGAAAACCACAATGTACAAGTTAGTAACACAAAACTTAGCCGCTTTCAGTGTTTATTACGTATACTGGCTTACTTGCACAAAAAATCGTAAGATTATTAAGCGTATAATTGCTCCAACAATTATTACACTTACTATTAATAAAATGTTAATTTCTGTAGAGTGAAATGTGTATATTAAAAACACTTGACAAACAATACCGTTTCTATAATTGCTTAGCAAAAAAATTGAGTTTGGCTGTGTTGGAAAGATGACCGATTGTTTTGAGTGAATATGTCTACGTTGACGGGCTCAGACGCCTTGGTGTTTTTTTACGTTCCCGGCACCGCTTCACTCAATCATATGGGATTATATAGGTATCACTGGATTGCTCTTTTGAGATGCTCTTTCCAACCGTATACGATGTCCGTATTTCGACTTCGTTTTTTGACGATTATGGGCCGAAATTGTGTGAAGTTTTCTTATTTTTTAATATTTATCGCGTACAATTGCCATGTCATGCCATTGCCATGCCACACAAATGTTTTTTTAAACGTAATCGATTTATCTTGACTAGAGGTGTCAATTGAAAACTCAGAGCGTCGTAACTTCTCCTAGTCAAAAGTTATACTTCGCGGAATTTATAAGACGCGGCGAAATTAACTCAAAATTGCGGCGCCTCCACCCCCCCCCCCCCACCCCAAAGAACGCGGGATGCTTCGCAGTCTTCACTCAACGGTAACATATTCTTTGATCCTTTGGGAAGTGAATAGTGTAATTTCATTTTGAATGTAGGTGATAGATTCGGAGCTGCAATGCTAAACTCTATCCCCCGATTTGGTTACCAACGGATTTCCTGAATTGCCTCCCACTACAATTGCAAATTTTAAAAACGTATTCACGTGAAGAAAAAAAGAGAAACGAGGTGACGCAATAATAAAGGTTCGGACTTTCATTCGGGATTCTCTGGGTTCGAATCTCGGCCTTAATTAGTTTATTCATGTTTTTCCGAAATCATTCGAATCGAGTGCTGGTGTTGTCCCTTGCTACAGGTCTTGGCCAACCACTTCCCTGTTCCTACTTCCCTGACCACCTTGCTCCTTCTCTAATGACCTCGCCGTTGACGAGACGTCAATATCTACCTCCATACCTAACTGAAAAAGACGGTTTATATCATAGTGCTAACAAAATACTAGTTTAATTAGTCTTTCCTACAACTTCACGTATTACGTGGTCAGCAAGGCTAAACAAAGCGTACTTCTCAGAAAAAGCAGGAAAAATACGCAGTGAGAATATTCTCGCCAGAAACATTTTGATTTTATTATATTACGATAGCTCACACCGTCTATAACACTACAAAATAGAATATATTACAAGTGCTTTAACAATACTCAAGCATTAAGAGTGGGTTACTTATGTGAGTATTAACGCTTGCTTCAGCGCCCATGTAAAATACTTAAGTTCAGTCTTTATTAGGTGTAAAAAATATTTGTAAACATTTTCATCCTCTAAAAATGTTGTTATATCCTCTTTCTAAAAGTTAAACGCGCCCACTTAAAGACATTGAAGACGAGTAAAAAAGTTTCTTAGTTTGTAAATTACGAAAATGGTTTCTATGTTCACATATATTTCCAAGTACCTGAAAGATGGTTTGTGAGTAAAAATTACATATTACGCAGCGTAATAAGTATTTGTGAATGACAGAATTATTCCCCTAATTAGCAGGATACATTTACTACCATGTAACTCAAACTGACAACTGTTACCACAATACCAACGGCGAGAGAGTCCGCTGTGAAAACAGTACAAGCGCATAAATAATTCCGCCTTCGGTAAAGGTTGTTTGACATTTTTCGGTGAAGCCTGATGTAATGGGAGCGTGCTAAATAATGTATTCACCAGTTTCATTTCCAAATGAAAAATGATTCATTTAAATATTTACTAGGTTTAATTAATTTTTAGTTAAAATATTGAAGTAAATCAATTATTTTCCCCCCACCTTCCCACTATATCACAGAATATCTAAACTTATCAGTAGATAGGTAACGTTCCTTCTAAGGCAACGGCTGCTGGCTGAGGATCGAGGTAACCGGCCGCCATGATGGATTCCTGGACTTCCTGCTCTGTCCTTCCGGTCACGCGTCCGCCAAGTTGGATTCCGCCATGTTGGTAGCCAGTACGGCATCTTGGACTGCCATTCTGGTATCCAGTACGCAATTTTACTATGATCTCGCATTCCGATGGTTTTCTCAGAGTGCTCTCAATTTTTTCTCTCTGCATTCTTTCTTTCTCTCTCATTCGTTCCTCATTTGTTTACATCAGCTTTTACTAGAGGCCACCGTCTTGGTTTTTTCGTTTGTCATTAGTTACCCACATTATTTCGCGCCAGTCGTTCTATTATGCTCTCTCGTTAGAATCACTTCTGGAGTTGACTATTATTTTTAGAACTCAAAATACCTTCTGGAATGGCATGGGATAGAACTGCCGGACCTTGAGTAGCCAGGTTATCGCGTTAGACCACTCGGTTATCCCGAGATGTGCTGGGATAAGAGTTTATAAAAAGTATATAGCATGGAGACAAATAAATAATATCTGTGTCTCATTAAAGAAATTGCATTTTAATTTCTTATATAACTTTTAAGTTTTTTATTTACATGTAATAAATTTTAAGTAATTTTTAAATTTTTATTATTTATATATAAATTATATAATTATTTATTTGTGTATTTTTGAAGTTTTTTTTTTCATTTAAGTTATTGTCTTATTATTTATATTTAACTTACGTATATTCTATATAATTTCTTTGAAAATCAATACTTTCTCTTAATATTTTAGTTTCTTCAATTTGTTTTTACTTTTGTGCGAAAATTAAGTCGTCCAGCCTTGTAACCACGCACAGACCGACAGGTCCACCAGGGCAGACACACCAGCTGTGATATGCGCGTGCAGCGATGTCCATAGCTAGGCACTGCGTGGGGGGGAAGGAACGTAAATGACTGCGGCCACTTGGCTGGCCAGCCTTACCAGTCAGTTTTCTACGAAGCAATAAATTTATAAATAAGTAGAATTATTTAAGTAATTTTATTTACTATTAGAAAAACGCCGAAAATAAATCTTTGAAAAAGACAGTAAAATGTAATTTAAATGCATATATAATGTAAAAATTAGATTTTAAAACTTAAATTATGTAGATTTTACACTTTCCCGTGGCATTTGGCAACATTAAAAAAATTAAAAATCCCCACGCTTGTGTAAGGAATTGAACCCACAACCTTTTGGATATAAGTCAGCATGCTAGCCACTAACTCACTGCATGCCAATATGATGACAGGTAAGTAGATATATAAGCGGAGTTCTAGCGCAACTCAATTTGTATCGAAAAATTGTGGTTTATTGCTCCAAAATCAAGGTTTGAAATTTAGGAAATTAAGCATGCTAAAAAACAAATAAATTTACTCCAATATCAAGCATTTTTACCCCAAAATAAAATAAATTTAGCATTTTTTCAAAAATGTCCGAAGAGGATTTGTGCAAACTTAAAAAACAAGCCATTTTACCCCAAAATGAAGCAAATGTCTCGCTTTTCAAGCAAATTTTCATGTTTTCTAGAAATAGCAATTTGCAAGCGAGTATTCGAAATAAAGAAAATTTAAGAAAATCAAGTGAAAATATAAAAAAATATAATTGATAGAAGTTATATATATATATATAAGAAAATTCTAGGACATGGACAAATTTTCCATTTTTTCATTTCTTTTAAGCCTTTATACGTTATAAAAACCTGCTTCTCATTTATTAGTTTCAAATAATTTTTAACAAGTAGCTTGACGTAGCGCTCTGGCAATGAAATTTTAAGTTTACCATTTAGAATAAATTTTTTTTCTTAACCAAATTAGACGCATAGATTTCCTAATCTGTAGCAGTAAACCATTTATTTGTTTCTAGATCTGGTAGTTTGGTGAATATAAGCGAATTGTTCATCTGGTTGAGCAGATTCCATTTTTTTGTGTTATTTACAAAGAAACAAATAATTTAAGAAAAATATTTTGTCATTCTATCAATAAATTATTTTTCGTATTAAATAAAAAATGGTAAATCAAGAAAAGCAATGTGAAAAGTGTGGCGAAGTATTAAATATAGAAAGTTTTCACAAGCATAAAAATCATATTTATCACTTGTAAAAAATGTTGTGCTGAATATGTCAAAAATCAATACGAGTAAAAAAAAAAAAAAAAAGTACTATGCGAATGTGGAAAATATGTTTCTAAGCTATCTCTCAAAATGCATAAAATTACTAAACTACACAATGCAAATTAAATTCGACATGCCGATTATTCAACAAAAATATGTACACTATGTAACGAGAATAAATCTATCTATTAATTTTATATCCATAGAGCTACTATAGACATAATTACAACAAAATACAAAAAATGCTTTAGTGAATACGATATGTCGATATAAGTTAGAAAAATGAGGAAATACTATGCGAATGTGGAAAATATGTTCGTAATGGATAAAGAGTACAAATCTATAAATTCATTTTCTCGACATAAAACTACTAAGGATAAACATACAACAATAGGTAAAAAAAACCACAATAAGAAATATCCTCATAAGAAGACGTTAAATAGATAAAACCGAGTTCATTGCTATCAATAATTTAAGCTCATAGTTCGATTTTATACACTTATATATCTACCCTCATTTTTGTAGTCCTCACAAATTTGTTTTCTTATAAATAGACAAAAATAATTCATCGCACAATATCGCAGTTGAATTGGGTGAGAAGAGATTAAGAGAGTTGAGAATTATAGGTAGAGATTTTTAAATTAAATATTGGTACAGGCTACGGAAAGCTGATTTAATTGCAGTAATTATACAATTTATTATAAATCAACAAAGAAAAAGGAACTTTATATATTTACCTTTTTCAAATTACACTATAAAATATAGAAAAGCTAAAAAAGAATGAAAAGTAATTTTCTCATTTTCTACTACTGTTATCATATAACCTAGAGATAAAAGTAAGGCAATAACAGAATGGATAACAAAGAATAATTTTACAAATTTACCTTTAGCTGATACCAATATTAATGAATTGTATAAACAAGATAAAAATGATTTTAAAGGAGGAATCCCCATTTCTACTAATGTGTTTATTATAAAAGTAAATAGAATAAACAATAAAATTACCGGGATAATACACATTTTAAAAGTAGGATATCAACATATAACATTGAAAATTCCTTTAAGTTAGTACAGCCTAATCAATTTTTATCTTCAGTAAAAAATAAGGTTTTTGAGACCATACGCGAACATCTTAGGAACTTTAGAGGGGTGAAAAAAAAGCATTAAATTATATACCAACTGTCGCAAGCAGAAAAATAATCAAGTAGAATTATTTACATTTAAGTTATATAATCACACAGTACTAACCGAAGGAGAAGTTATAAAGATTTATAAAATTATAAAACAGGAATTATTACACAATTATCTGAATTTCAAAGATGATGTTCTGGATGGACTTTAGATAGAGTAATTGGAATACAATTAGAAATAAATAAGTATAATCCATTAAAAGATCATCATATATTGAACTACCTGAATTTATAAAGATTAAGAAGGCATGCATAAATGTTAAAAACAATGATCAGAAGTGCTTTCTTTGGGCAGTAAAATCTGCACTATTTTCTGCAGAAAAAGAGCCACAAAGAGTATCTAGATATAAAAATGTGGACCTTAACATTGGGAAAGTATTAGATAAATTTGAATGTCCGTTTAAAATTGATGATATGCCAAAAATTGAAAATCAAATCGATACTTCTATAAATGTATACGTTTTTGAAGATGAAGGTAATAAATCCATGGTATATCTACTAAAACTTACAAAAAATAAAAAGAATACTTGCATAAATTTACTTTATTTCAAAGATGATACAAACTCGCATTATTGTTAGATTAAAGATTTATCAAGGTTAGTTTCAGTACAAAAAATAATAGGCATTGCAAAGTTTATATATATGATACGTGCTTTCAATTCTTTTATTCTCAAGAATAATTTAATAAACATACTGAAGATTGCTCGAAAAATTTACCTGTGGATATAATCATACCTTTAAAAGGCAAAAAAATAAAATTTAAAAATGTGAAACACACCACGGAAGTTTCTTTCGCAATACATGCAGATTTTGAGTCAATTTTGAAGAAAATATCAACTAATCAAAAAATATCCAGTTTTAACAGAAGATGGCACTGATAATGGTATTTGCAAAGAAATACTCAAAGAAGAATGTAAACTTATAAATGGGCAAATAAATAACATTGATTTAAAGTTAAAAGATTAATCATATACAATGAAATATCAATCACATGAAGCATCTGGTTTTTGCTGTTATATTGTATCTGCTTATGGTGAGTATAAGCCACCAGTTGTATATCGTGGCTCAGATGCTCATTAAATATTTATACAATCAATAAAAAGCAAGGTAAAAAATTGGTGAAATATATTCCCAAATTGAACCAATGCACCCATTAACAAAACTAGAAAAATATATTATATAGGAAATCAAAAATATGTACTGTATGCGAGTGTGAATAAACGGAGGAAAATAAAAAAGGACATCATCATGATCACATTAGTGGAAAATTCATTAATCGAGCATGCAACAATTGTGACCTAGAATTAAAATTACCAAATTTTGTACCAATTTATTGTCATAATTTAGCTGGGTATGATGCACATTTATTTATTAAAGAGTTAGGATATGATAGAAATATAGATTTAATAGCAAATAACGAATAAAATTTATAACTTTTGGGGAAAAAAAAACAGAAAATTTAAAAATGAGATTTATAGGCACATTTAAATTTATGGCCAGTAGTTCAGATAAAGATTGAATTTTACAATAAATTAATTGAAAATAGTATATCTGATGAATATGAACATTAAAAATGTGTATGGAACCAATTTAATACAAAAAAACTTTGTTAATACCATTTTTATATTTAAAAAGTGATATATAGCAAATATAATCGAAGATTTTAGAAACACATGTATAAATTCATTTGATTTAGAACCTGCGTGGTATTTTACAGCACCAGGTTTATCATGGGATGCAGTGTTAAAAATGACTAAACAACCAATAGATGTATTACATCTCTATATATGATTTTAATGATTGAAAAAAGGAATTCGAAATGGAATATCACAATGTTTTTAGGGATATGTTAAAGCAAATAACAAATATTTGGAAGATTTTAATCCCAATCAAGAATCTAATTATTTAGCATATCTCGATGCGAATAATTTATATGGTTGGGCAATGTCGCAACATTTACCATGTGGTGGTTTCGAGTGGGTGTAGTATGCATTAAATGATTTAGATTATTGGAGTGAATAAATATTAAATTTGAAAAACGAATTTCAGTTTGGTTATATATTAGAAGTTGATTAAAAATATCCACAAGAACTACGTAGTTTACACACAGATATTCTATTTTGTCCAGAAAATAAGTTAGTTTCAGCTACCAATGAATCTAAATTATTAACAACTTTACGTTATATATATAATGCAAATTGTAGTTTGAAACAGTGCCTAAATAATAGACTGAAACTTACAAAAATACACAGAAAATTGACATTTTATCAGTCTTATTGGTTGAAAAAGTACATGGATTTCAACACAATGATGAGGACTAATGCAAAAAAATGATTTTGAAAAGGACTTTTATAAACTGATGAGAAATTTTGTATTTGGTAAAACAATGGAGAATATAAGAAACAGAGTATATATAAGGCTTGTTTCAAGGGAAAAAATTTGCAAGAAATTAGTGGCCAAGCTAAATTTTAAAAGAAGTTTGATATTAAATGAGAATTTTTCAGCTATTCACATGAATAAAACTTATAGAAAATTTAATAAGCCAATATATGTGGGCACGGCCATTTTGGATATTTCGAAATAATTAATGTACGATTTCCACTATAAAATTCTGAAGCCAAAATATGGTGATAATATTTCATTGTGTTTTCAAGATACCGATTAGTATTTTTATAACATTAAAACAGAAGGTTTCTATGAAGACATGAAGTAGATTTTAGATCAATTTGACACGAGTGATTATCCAAAAGACAATATTTACAACATGCCACAAATAAAAATATTTTTTCTTAGACTAAATGAAAGACGAGTGTAATGGCAATGTAATTAAAGAATTTGTTGGTTCGCGAGCAAAGATGCATGCATACCGAGTTGAGGATAAACAAAACAAAAGAGCAATAGGCGTAAAAATAAGTAGTCAACAGTAGAATTAATTTTGATGACTATAAGAAGTGTGTGTTTGATGAGAAAATTCAATATAGGACAATGTATTTAATAAGAAGCGAGAACACAAAATATGTAGAGTAGATGTTAATAAAATAGGTCTGAGTAATTGTGATAACATGAGAATTATACTACAAAATTGCCATATGGATATCAAAATCTATAATTTTATTTTATGTACGTCTTACGGGGGACCAGTAGTCCCCCATGCATTTTCTAATAAAATAGTATAATATTTTAAACTTTCTTAGTTTAAAAACAACATCGATGTCAGAATCGTCAAAATCAATTAATTTTCCATTTTTGTCTCTAATTTCTAAAACAATGTTGTTAAATTGTTCATTATTAATTTTATAAAAAAATGGTTTTGGGGGTTCATAAATAACATTGTCTCTAAAACCAAACATAGTTTTTGGTGGAAAACTAGCAATTATATTAGTCTCCAAGTGGTTAGATTCGTCATATTTTTTTAACATGCCATATGCCAAGTTACATTGAACATTGATTGTTTCATATGTATTAAAATTAGGCAACTTAGTGCCCACGACAACTTTGTCTTTTACAATAGTTAATTTTCTTTCAAAACCAAGAATATCAGATAAGTGATCATCAAGTTTAATATCAAACCTGGTTTCAATTGCTATTCTATTTTTCACATTGTGTGTTGTTATTTCAATTTTGTTTGTTGAAAGTGGCTCAATCGAGTTTATAGCTTCTTTCAAAGATTCAACATCATATTGGCCTCTGGGAATATTTATAACTGTATTTTTATCAACAACAAGATTGATTTTTTCAATTGCAGTTATACTATTACTCTCCACATTTGGAGTTAAGAATTTTGCATGAAAACTTATTAATGCTATCGATTTATCTTTATGAATAATATCATAGTGAAGCTTTTTCTTAAGAATATAACTATTGTTTGTTAACTTGAAAACTTTATCAACAGCTTCTTTACTTTTTTAGACTTTTGTGTTATCGAATGCGTCGCAGTAATTCAAAACAGATTTGTTTAAATTTTGCAATTCTTTATCGAAATGTCTTTTATTGCAAGCGTCTTTTCCATCAATAGGATCAGCCGTATTATTAATTCTGCGATTTTGAATAGAAACATTGTATGTTGAGTAAACAAAAACTTTACTTATTTTATATCGTAAAACAGAAACAATGGTAGTATATTTTGTTTCGACATATGTTTTTAAATCAGAAACGCTAGTGTTGTATTTTGATTCGACATCATTTTTAATGCATAATCCTCAAAAATTGTTTTATATTTTGAATGTACATCTTTTTTTAATGCATAGTCAACAACAATAGTTCCATATTTTGAATCTCGATCATTTTTAAAGCACAGTCAGAAACAATAGTTTTATATTTGGAATGTACATATTTTTTTAACATCTGTTTTGCATTCTTCGCCCCAGAAAAGAAAAATATGATATTGTAAAACCAAAACAAGTGCTTAACACACTTTGTAAAGAAGAAACACTCGAATTGCATTTTGAATCTACGTATGTTTTTAAATCTTAATCAATATTATCAAAGTTTTTATTTAAAGATTCGATTTATGGTTTCCCAAATATATCTGTCATTTAATAACATAGAAATTATGTCCATAAACGTAAAATTACTCGAATAAAGGTGTAACATAATTAACACAATTAAACATAAATGTCCACAGATAACAGAATTAAAATTCTGAACTCGAACATCATTGTAATAAACATTATTGTTTTTTAAATAATTAATTGAATTATTAGGAATTTGCCTCCAAGTCAGTCGAAATAATAAACGTTATAATTTTCTTTAAAATAACAAACCCAACGAGTACCAGAATTTGTTGAAATATCATAATTAACCACGGCACACTCTTTTCTTAGCATATTTTTTTGGTAGTTCGTCAATCATATCAAAATTTCTAAAAATTTTATATATAATTTTTTATATATATTTTTCAATATCGATATTGGATAATGGAGCTAAATTTTTTATTAATTAATTAATTTATTTATTTATTTTTCAATTACACTACTTCCAGATATATTTTCCATTGCTGAATTATGTATATGTTCTTCTAATTATGTTAAATTTTTTAGTTCGTTCGAAAGAAATATATATTGAAGTAGCTACTCCTGCTAAAGCACCAAGGCCATTTAAAGCAGCAACAATGATAGGGACAATGCCACCCTGGTGTAAACCATTACCGGTTTTTTATTTTAATATTATTTTTTGAGTATTGGCAATGTCAAGGTTAACAAGAAACCGTTGACTTCTTTTAATTCTTTTTCTCGAGTTCTTCTTTTGGTAATAATTTTTCTGTACCCAAATCTCTTAATTGATCAATGGGTATATCGAAAGTTAAGCTTTTTATCTTCATTTATATAAGTTATATATATACATAAATTCAATAAAACATTTAAATTCGAAAACCTAATTTTCTTTTTGTAAACATAGTTGCAGAAGCAATTTTTTCTCCAATTGGAATATCTTTATTTAACATTATTTCTTTTGCACCTTTTTGTAAAATTTTATCATCTTCATGCCTAGCTGCTAAATCTTTGTGATCTATATAAGCAATATCATGAAATTTACAAGCTTCATCTAATTTATTTATTCCTGCATCTCCTCATTCTAAAATTTCCATTTTATTTCGTAAACGGTCCACAATAATTATGACCTGGCAAATGCATTTCGGAAAAATTTTAATTGTTTAATGCTCAGTTTATAATGCCTTTGCCATGGTGTTCACAATTCCAAAATGAGTGCGTAATAACATTTAAAACTCTTATTAGATATGGAATTCCTTTCGTGGTATTAACAACAAAGTCGGAAGAAATATTTTTTTTTGCATATTCATAATGCTTACTTTTTCATTGTTAAAATTCTTATTTCCAGCATTTTCTTCACCGTGAATAACTAATAATCAGTCAATTAATATTCTAACATTGTCCATCCAAATATATTCTGTCGGCTAATTATTATATTTTTTGGTATCTTCTCCAGATCTAAGAGAATTTGTAAAATTCGCTCTTTCTGGTGTGTTTGGTGTTGATCTTGATGCTCTTATATAACTATTATAAATTAGCTCAATTATATTTGCATACTTCCAACTTCTATTCGTGTTTATTGGCTTTTTAGGGTTATATTCTTGGAATGCAGCATTCGTTGATAAACAATTTCTGTGTAATTTCCATAGTCTTTATCGGTGATCACCTTCAAGATCCGATTGTGTTTTTTTTGTTAGCAAATTAGAAAGTCCTTTTGTTAATGTATATTCTTTGCTTTTAACAGAGAATTTATCATTATTTATCTTTTATTCTGTACCTCCAATTTTAAATTTATGCCCATAATATATTATCCGTGGTTTATAGTAGAAACATCTGCTATAGGTGTAAATTTTGCAGTGGTACAATTACCATTTGCTCTTCTACATTACGTAATTTTGGAAATAATTCTCTTGGAAAATAATTTTCTTCTGGTGTTGGTGGATAATCTTAAATTTTTTGCAGCAACAGGTACTAGCGTTGTTATTAAATTTTGGTTTTCTTCACTGACTTGTTATACTTCTTTGCCAATATTTAGTAATTCACGAATTAATGGTAGATCTTTTTTCTTGGTTTTTTTTTCATATTCTACCTCATGGCTCTCTTTATTATTTCTATACTTCTCGATGATCAAATTCACTCCAGAAACACCTTGTGAATCCTTCACTTATAATTTTTTTTTCTTATAAATGAGTTATAAAAACCTTAAAAGTTTTGAGAGACAACCTTTCCCCCAAGTTGATCAAACTAGGGGAAATTTAAATGTTTGTAATAATAGAATCGAGTTTTATATACCCATACGAGATGGCTTTCGTTTTTCCAACTATGCTTATAGTTTGGAAGAAAATCGCCTTCTAAAAAGAGATAAAACTGAACATGAGGCAAAATACGAAAAATTTGATAATATTGATGTTTGTTCTAATTTTTTTGCCATTTAAGTTTTCTAGAGTAGAAATTTAAAATTATGGACATATCATTGAGGCTACTGATAATCCAGGAATAACTTCGTCAATGATGAATATTTTGCTAAGATCACCAGGTGAATAAAATTATTTAGAGTCTACTGGTGTTTAAATAAATTTTGGGTAAAATTTGTTCGTAGTGATAAAATAAATTAAATAACGTATACATTAAGATATTTGTTTGGCTTTAATCGTGATAATAATGAAGTTTACTCTAAAGGTGGTTTTAAAAAAAAAACACTTTTTTTTTTCACCTGTTAACAATTGTATATTTGGTTATGAAACTAAAAAAAGCAGATGGTCCGTTTGATAAAACTATGCTGATCCAGGTAAAATTGTTATTGAAAAATTAGAAATTTTGTGGTTTATTTTTGAATACGAAACTAACACATCAATTGCAACTAAAAAACTAATATATAAATATCCTGAAATTCACATTGGTATTAAATATTGGCAATTTTTATAAAATGAATTCTCTGCTGGGACAACTGTTTTTAATTTTAATATAAAAGATCAGTCTAATAATTTGCAATTTGACATGTCTGATTTTGTAATTGTGGGTTCCCAAACTAATAGAAAAAAACCTGCCGAGCAACATATGCATGCTTCAATGTTTGATCATTGTAATGTAAGAAACATTTTTGTTTAAAATGGAAGAAATGAAATTTTTCCACAAGAAAATTAGAATCTTAGATATTGAAAAGGATCTGCATTAAAATATTTCTGAGTATTAATGAGTTTAGAAATTCTAGAACATAATTAGATACTATATACAGAAATAATGAACTTTATTATAAGCCAACTATAAACTATCATGGTGATACCAATTATTATTCATTTTGGGGAAGAAAACCATTGTAAGTTATTGACTGCCTATATAGAAAAATGGCAGTAGTTAAAGATAAAACAAGTATTAAAATTAGTGTAGATTTTAAAAAAGCACTTAAGGCTAATACAATATGTAATGTTATTTTAACTAACAAAAGAAATTTAACTTATTATTATTTAAAAGAAAATATCGCTGAAGATGTATAAATTTTTTATGTTATTAAATCTATAATGTAAACGATTTCACAGAAACAAGAAATTGTTTCGATATTTTAATACAAATTTTAGACTCAGTGTGGAGTGGTTGCATTTAAAAGTTTAACGAATTTTTGATCAAATAAAAATAGTCATTCCAATTAGAATTTTCTCATACTATCACTTTTTCGTAAAGCATATATGGATATTTAAATGTTATAAATGGATCAAATTATAGAATTTTTAGAACTTTGGGATATTGTATATGAAATTATATAAACAGAACATTTCAAAATTGTTTTATAAATCGATTAAATTATCTAAGATCAAATAATTTTTTTATTTTTAAAGACGATGTTTATGATTTGGATTGTTGCGATGGTTGGGATTATGGAATCAGTAATGGCTGTGCTTCAGATTTTTCTTTATTTTTTAACCTTTAAAAAGTGTTATTGGGGTTTTACTTTTGTTAAATGAAATTTATAATGTCTATTGATTTTAATTTTTTTATATTTTCACTCGATTTTACCTTAAATTTCCTTTATTTAGATTTCTCGCTTGCAAATTGGTATTTCTAGGAAACATGAGAAATTTACTTTAAAAGCGAGAAATTTGCTTGCTTTTGGGGTAAAATAACTTGTGTTTTAAGGTTGCGCAAATCCTGCTCGGATTTTTTTGAATAAATTATAAATTTACTTGATTTTGGGGTAAAAATGCTTGATTTTGGAGTAAATTTGCTTGTTTTTTTATAATGCTTAATTTCTTAAATTTCAAACCATGATTTTGGAGCAAAAAACCACGATTTTTCGATGAAAATTGAGTTGCGCGAGAACTCCCTTATACATATCCTGAGATGCTTAAACATTGCATATAAATTTACAACTGAAATTATAGATATCACTTGTACAGTTACATAAATATTTTTAATGTTTCTCTATGCGAATTTAATTTGCGAACTCTTAGGAGATTGGCTCATAACATTCAATTTGCATGTAACATTTGTAGCACCACGAATGTATCTTCATAATATTTTTATTTTATTAAGAACATATGTTTATAACAGATCGTTTACAATACAGGATTACTACAAGGGAGTAAAATCCACTGTATTTATTATTCAATTTTAAAATTTATTTAATTATTTTTAAGTCGTACTGTAATTGCATGTAGAGTAGAGCAAAAAACTTTTCTTAACTACATTTCAGGACTGCTCTTTTCCAGTCTAAATACTATACTATGGTAATTATTTATAATCTCGACTATTTTTCTTCGGCAAAACTGTCCTACTCAGATTGTATTCAATGTGACTAAACCAAGCACCATCATATTATCTGTATATCAGGGAAGTAAGCAGGCTACAACACCAGCGAGAAATTAAAGAATATATATATATATATATATATATATATATATATATATATATATATATATATATATAGACTTACGTATAATATTTTATTACTATCCGAAACTTATTTTTGTGCTTTTTTTCATTAAGATTTAAATTATATACATTATCAAAGTATTTTATTTATATGTAGGAGCGTTCTTAACCACACACACCTTACCAAAAAAATTACTTACCGCTCATACTTTCTGCTCTACTGGTAGGCACCAGTCAAACAGATACATTATATAACCAAATTCCTACCAGACCCCCAACATCCCATCTCCCATAACCAAACAAAAGATTAAATTGAACTGCACGCCCAATACAACAAGCAAATATCCGATCATAACTCGAGCAACTATACAGCTGAGGCCCGCCCATATCCTAACACCCATTGTACTTGTTTTACCAACCAGCACTGCTTATACCTACCAACCACACCACCCACTATTACTGTAGCATATCACAACCATTCGTTCACACAGACCATACAAAGCAAACATACAGCCCATACCAGTGACAATAAAATTCTTCTCATACCATCAACCATGCTGGCTGAAACCAGTCAAAATACAATAACTAACCATACCAAAACTTTTTTTACTAAATCATGCCTTAGCATAACAGGACTCGCCGACACACACATACTGTCCACACCATTCGACTTCCACTTGACCTAACTTTTCCTAACCTTACTTCACATAATTAACTTCGCATAACGTAAGATAACTTAACCTAACTTCGTCAGTTACACATATAAACAAGCCATACCATCTTTTCTACCAATCTCCACCTCCACCACCTCCTCTACTAACATCATAATTTAAACCCACCAACCATACCACCTACTATAACACAATCATACCTCAACCGTTCAGCTAGCACAAGCATTACCAACATTTTCCTACAATCCATACCATCTGCTCCACCGACTGTCATCAAACTAAATAAACTAATGACTCATACTGTCCACTAGAAATCATGTAAGGCTCAGCCATTCAGCAAACACAAGCCTTATCAAAATTTTTCTACCACCCCTACCATCTGCTCTACCAACCATCATCAGATTAAATATAACCATGCCTCTTATTAGAAATCAAGCATACCTAAGCCCACACCCACTAAAATATACCAAAACAATCGTAACTCCAACATGTTTGTCATAGCATCAGAACCCAGTCACCTATCATACCACCCATCAAATAAACCACCTGAATATACCGGCACTCGCCATACTAAACATTCAAACTATAATTCAAGCAGACCTCAGCCCGCACTGACCTTAGCGAAATAATCACAAGTCCAGCATGTTTGTCATACCATCAGACACCAGCCAAATATCATGACAGACATTAATATAAATCCATCCATCAATCATCCATAACAATAAAAATGCTGACCACCACACCTCAGACATACTAAACAAAATATGAATAACCTTACAGTCCAGGAGTACTGGGTACTATACCAACCATAACCCCAGCATACTTTGGTCATACCTGCCCAGATCACATTGTATTGGCAACATAACAACTACTCATTTTATACCACCCCTACACCATTAATTAACGCCACCAGCCAAAACATACTAGGTGGAAACACTCCAGCATACCGAACATAATATAAATCAACCAACAAACCAGTTAATTATGCCAGTCATCCATACTAATAGCTGCTCTTATGAAACCTACCAGGCGACATACCTCCAGCACACTTAACAACCATATTGATAACCTAATGCTACTGAGTACTAACACAGATATATAATAACTTTCACCATGACATTAGCTCGACTCAGCCATTCAATGTCGAAAGCCATACAACCCAGCATACCAACATATTATACAATCTGAATATATCAACGAATCGCCACAGCAGATTACCATACCAACAAAAATGCATACAACCCAAACAATAACATTCACTCCAAGCCAAACATACCACAGTCATGCTATTAACAATACAGACCATGTTAACCACCATACCTCAAACTTACTGATCAATATTAACAGCAACTATAATGATTACCATTTCACCCTGTCTAACTTCACCAGTTATACATATAAACAAGCCATACCATCACCCGAGCGAATCAAATATTCCACTCATAATCTCCAACTATGTTATCATAAGATCAATATTATTAATTTAACCATCTATGGCACCCATAGAGTTTTAATTTCCAGATATCATACCATACAATCACACTAACCAAGCATACCAGCCAAGCATTCTGCCCCTCTCAAACTAACTAAACATCCCATCAAACCATTCCACTCTTACAAACTAATAACGCAAATTATACCATTCTCCCCACATCATCGAAGCTACACTTTTGTGATACTGCCAAAACAACCGAATATGGATCTGGCCATACCAATCAAAATAATGGCTATACCAACCATAAAAGTAATTAACTGTACAACCCAGTCATATCGATAGGTTATACCATCAAGATGTACTATATATAAAAAACCAAACCATACAGGCAGCCCACACTGGCAGATAAAACAATCATGTTACTCCATCAATTTCCAAGAGACCATACCAACCCAAACATACTAGTCATCATACTAATAAAGCATATTACCCAAACAAGCAACCTATAACAACCATGCAGAGAGGTTATATAGTATAAGCATTCTAAAAGCACCTCTACTAATGATGAGCCAACAAACAATTCATAATATTATCAGACTAACCAACATAATATTCAAACCGCAGATTTCGACCTTCTATACTAACCATCACAACAGTCGTTAAATCTTCTGCCCTCCAGTTTAACAGCCATACAGGCACTTCGCACTCAGAGGCAAAGCTATTCCATCAAAATAAACTCCCTCCTACCATCAACCCAAACTACAACAATGTTCCAATCGCACATTTCAGGCAATGCTACTACGATACTGATAGACTATACAAGCAATACACACCACCAAAACAGTCAGTCAATAAATATATCTGGCCAGTCATATAGAATAGTTTAAAATATAATAAAGAACGCACTCACATCTCCAGCAAATTTCTCGAAAGGTTGGATCTCTCGAACGGTAGACGTGAGTACGGCCGACCAACTTGCAAAGGAGATTTAGGCGAAGGGTAGAGGAGGACCAGACTAGTTCCAACATTGCCGCTAGGGGAGGTGCATATTGACAAGACATTTATTGTCCACCACACGACCTGATCACATTCACCTAATATGACAGTCTGCGAGTGCATTCATACAACCCTTGCGAATAGCAACTTTACCATTCGCTAAAGAACACATTTATTAAACTATCGCATTATATAAAACATACATAGATCTCGTCCATCATACACAACTCTTCGCAAACGTCTCAACGGACGAATGACTGCCACTGATTGTTTTGTCAATGACTCATGCGAACCAACATTTCTAGGGTAAAAAATAAATATGCATTATTACTATACTTTCCACACACATACAAACAGAATTATGATGTAAGTACCTTATCTCCATTGCTTGCTACCCGTCTGGTTTACCTAAACACACCAACCATTTACCTCTTTTGTGAACGTAGTAATATACGAGGGAACAATATATCATATCTAAATTCCAGCCACGGGTAATCAAACAGATACTAAAGCTTATAATGCAATACTTTTTAAAAGATATGCAAACAAAACACTTTTAAAAATAAGTATCTGCATATAAATCTTACATACAAGAAATAAACGACATATATACCTTAGCTGTACATCACACAGTCGAATAATGTATTTATACACATATTCGGAAGTCCGTAGTTTCGAATATTCTACCAGCCCTTACCTATTCACATCCAACGTATTCCATTTATTAGTGAACATTCTCTATCAGTATTTTATTTCATCACTCCTATAGAAAAACTTTTTGAACTCTCCTTGCAAGCATGTTAACATAGAATCAGGATATTCTGTTTACTAGAGAGCATTCACTATAAGAAATAGGTATGTTATAGCCATCTCAACTCCAACAAACCACTCACTTATAAACTTGATTTTAAAAAATCCATGATACATTGCAATTGTTTGACATATCACAATATTATTATTAATTAAATATGTCGACCAGCTTTTCCCCAATTCCCAATCATAGTATAATGTCATATTGAACAACTATATAGGCCAACATTCCATATTCCCATAGAAAATTGTTTAAAATATCTCGTAACATTTTGGTATTATATCATAGTCGCTGCTAAAAAAAAAAAAAGACCCTACATCCATTTATACATATTCTTCCCTACAAAATATTCTAACCTTTAATATCTTAAATACCTGAACTCTACCTTAAATTCAATCCATTATATCATATCGGTTATACAAAAACACTACCGTTTAAACCATTCAGGAAAACAAAACTATCATATAAGCATTACTATGAAATAGTCCAGCAAATTTCTCTGATACACCATTGCATCATGTAATAGCAAAACACACACCCATTCACATAATACCAACACCCATACAATTTACCATAGAACGATCCAACCTAACGAAATCTCGTTCCAATAGACCACATCATCAAACCAGCAATTCAATTGTGCCAGCAGAAAAAAAAAAACATTCTAACCATCAATATTCGCAGACCATATCATGCCACACCGCCCATTCAGACTGGCCATAACAATATTTAATAACAAACATATTACCATACCTTACTGCCAGAACATACCAATTACACAACCAAATATTCCAAATTCTGACCAGCCATATTATCACACCATTCCATCCATTTGCAATGACACAATACCAGAAAAACTAAACACTATATAGACAACATATATCAAACTTCGATCCATCATTACGACTACCACTATTAGAAAAAATATTTAACTCATAATATTTGAGTTCATATCATACTCACTGCTAAAAATCATGTCAAGCATTCATTTATACATATTCTGCCAGACAAACTTTCTAACTTGCAATAACTCAAATACTTGAACATAATATAACACTCAATATTTGCAGTACATTTCATTAGACCATATCGGTTATACCAAGCACTTTCCTTCACACCACCCATGAAAAAAAAATGCTTTACTATGAAATATTCCAGTGAATTACTCAGATAAACCATATCATCACCATGTCACGATCATCTTGATCATCATATCATGTCATCATCACATCGTTGTCATAATCATATCATCAGCACAACTTCGTCATCATATCATCACATCATAATCACATCTTCATCACATCATCATCATCGTCATTATGCAGACTTATACTTCATCTTCAGTCAGATACAATCTGAAACACCCAATATAGTGTCAAAACAATTGATACTGAAGTTGAATAATGTATCCCATTTCATATTAATTAATAGACGTTAACCTTCCTTTATTTACTGATGACTCTGTAGTGGAAAAATAATTTCATAAAAAAAATCTCATATGTCTCTTCTAATTACCATTTAAATTGCCAGAGAAGTCCATCTCAATAGTTACACCAAACAAAATATAAGAACATTAAAAATATATATATGTATAATGTTCTTATATGCTCACAGCTATACAATTGTTTTGTATATATCGACATTCAATACAGTAGGAAGGAAAGAAAATATATATTTGATGATAAATTGAATAAAAACAATAGTCTTCCGTAAACTTTATCTTTATTACGAACACTTATAAAAATCCATAGTATTACTTACCTACACTCAAACCTATTCTCCATTCAACAAAAGTATTTATGCTTTACGCTAATTTTATAATACAAGTATTTTTGTGACCAGTCAACGTACGCCTATTCACATACAAAGAATTGCAGTTAACACATATGTAGGTCTTGTAGCTGATGACAAATGTACGATCTTCATGTTGTCTGGCGCTAAACCTAGTTGCGAATGTCTTACTGCAGTACTTGCGCTCTCTCCTCGATGATTGACAAACAGAACCTTCACACTTCTTCTTATGGATATCACAACGAGTAAACAAATTATCGCATTTATCACAGTCGAATGGCTTATATGCTGGACTGAACAAGCAATGACTACTTTCATGTCAGGCGCACATTAAAACTTGGGCTAAAAGTATTTCCACAATAACAATATTGATACCATAATGCTTGTAGCGACTCTTCAGATACACTAGATGTCGTCGATGCTGTCAGAGTTTTAGATGGTATGTCTTCAACCTTTGATGCCATCTTTAGCAGAGTACACGTTCATAGTAGATGATTACACTCGTGATGATCCCTTCCGCCGCGGCAGTTGGCGAAATTACATCCATTTTTACATGATGCAAGCTTATATACTGTTTTCACAGCAGAACAATTTGTGTATGTTATCCATTTCAACAATCTCACTAACTTCTAGGTCTGATGAGTATGAATATGTAAAAAGCAATATGCTTGATGCAGTTTTATTGGAAGGATAATCAGACTGTTCATTATATAACCTGCGAATTAATCCATGAAACAACCATTCGTCTTTACACTTATACATCTTTCAATGTTGGATAAACTTTTCCTTTTTCTCTTGTAAACCCATTTTATTTCATGTCATGCAAAAATTAAAAGGAATTATTTAGGTAGGTAGATAGGTAGGTAGATATGCGAGTTCAGTAACTGTGTCGAGTGCTGCAAATGATTTAAACTTTCCATATGTCACATTAGCCGATAAAAAATTTTCTGACGGCTAGAACAACAAACCTTCATTTTGGATTATTTGTAGCGACGAGACACACGCTGCTTTTATGTGTCTAAAAATGATTATGCTATGTCTCAAGTCACTCAAACTCAGTAAGAGAAAGATAATTTTCATTCGAACGACAAACGAACTGCGAATAAGACCATCTCGACTGACTCAATATATGTCGGAAGGATAATTGCATTGCCCTGGACTCGAACCCACGCTACCCTTCCAAGTAACTAGATCTTAAATCCAACATCTTTGGCCGTCGACAACCAAACAAGTTAAGAAAAAGTTTCTATAATGAACACTCTTATACTTATCCTTGGATGATATCATAAGATCGTAACCTTTCTTACCATCTGTTTAAAATCTACCGTTCAATATAAAAAGAAACATAATTTTTAACCAAATTTTAAATGCGCATAAATCATAAAACCTTCGCGATTGGTAGTACTCTGAAAATATCCGAAGACACGTTCACCAAGAATAAAACACGCTATATTAATAGTCCTATCCTATATGTAATTATGTATAACCTTATATATAATTATATATTTTCCTATCTTATAAATAAGTGTATATATAGAGCTATTATATTATTATTTCATATAAATATTACTATCATATAATATTTATATATATTCCTATGTGTTTTCTTCTGACAATTCAGGACCTTAACTTTTCGCTCGCCATTTTTGAAGAAAGAAGTGGAAAGTCAGATTTCAATGCTTTCGTGCGTAACATAGTTTTATAATTAGTATTTGATACTACATCACGGTAATTTGATAATACGCTTGTAATTCTTAGTGGGCTGCAAGTTCAACATTTTGTGCAGAAAGAGGTAGAATTATTTGAGTGTTAGTTGGATACTTTACTAAGGTTCAGAACCTCATTAGGTGGATTTTCTTGTTTTGAAAAGTTTTGTCGCCATAGGTCCTCAGTGAGAATTTTTTTTTTTTTTTGCTTCTAATAAGCTAGAACCACGGCACACTCTGATAGAGCACGTCGTTCTTAAAAACATATTCTTTATTTCAATAAAAAAATAGTTTATTAGAATTTTTCTACTTTGTGTTTCAATGAACGCCTCAATTTGGCTACCTGATCAGCCAAACGCAAATTACAATCACAACGTAATAGCTGGTTATATTTCAAGCTAGTTATATGCGTAAGTAATCACTCAGGGTGGTGAAAGTTGTTATATGTCTCAACATAAGATGTTAGAATAACGATGTGAAGTTAAACGAAGGTGTGCGCCAAGTTTGAAACGTATGACTATTTTCCAACTTTATCGTGTGAATTACTTTTCTCGCCATCCTGTATTTGAAATAAATTTTGCAACGGGGAAGAAATCTTAGCTTCTAACTTCGATTTGTTAGATTTTTGTATATTTAATTTAATTGGAGTGACAGCCTAATGTCATGTTACATATTGCCGCCTTCTTCGGTTTTTATTAGTGACGTATACGGTTACTATAAAAGAAACGGATTGCCCAAAAGTATATGTTTGCGCAGATCAAATTTTTGGAAACGAGACATTTTATGGCAATTTTTCCTGAGATGCAGTTGGAATTGAGTTTCAAAGCATTAATTGCAATTGATCTCTAAATTTGGTGATTTATGAATAAAGAAGACGAAATTGAGATGTAGAGAAATGCAGAATATATATAGTTGCAAAAACTTCTTTATGTGACTGATTTGTTCACAGAAATAAGTTCCATATTCCACTGTTCACAATGATGCAGCTTACTCCTCATTGAAAGCAAATTATTATTTTATAGAGAGCCAATATATTTGAGTTTAATATCACACATTAATATATTCAAGAAATATTTATAATGAATCAAAGTTTAAGTTTATTATTTGACCAGATATATTTATTGGAAATGCTGTTCAGATATACTACATAATTACCTAAAGGAATATCTCCAAATTATTCTTAATTAAATTCACTTAAAATTAATTTACACTCCTATAAATTCTGTAGTAGGGAGCGTCAAAATCAAAATATAGGCTTTGGTATCTTATAATTTTTAAAATTGATAAAATGCATTTTCTAATCTTTTACAGTATTAACCTAATAAATTATATGTGAAGAAAGTTTACAAAAATTTATTTCTTCTGGTTGCCGGTTTGCCCGCGCATCTCTGTCTGAAAGAAGCATGGTTAATTCACTAGCGGAATTAATATTTTATATTGTTTTGCTTACAATATCGAAGAAGTAAATATTTACAAAACTCACTTGAGCCAAAATTATTTCTAAAAATATAAAGAATATACAAACACGGTGATTACACTAGTTTCGGATATGAGCGCGAAATCTTCAAGTTTGCCATAGCATCACAGAAAAAAAACTGCGCGTAATGCATCTTTGTGGATGACGTAGTGCCCACAAGGAAGAATGGTTCAGACCTCCGATCCTCCCACGCTTGAGCTGCTCCGAAATGACGAGTCACGGGGCAGCGCAAAAACTTCCGCAGGATCAGATTAAACGCGTAAAAAAGATGTGTCGCGAGAGACATTCATGAACAAGCCAAGAGGGAGAAACTTTCCCCATTTTTTTTTCGGGTTATGCAAATCGCTGGGCGTTAACCGCATACACCAACAAACTTCAGGAAATCCTCCATTCGTTTAATGGCATTACATTAAAAAAAAATATATATAACTGATAAAAGTTAAAATAGGACACTTGCGTCAACTTAATGCATGCCCAATTACATATGTAATCAAAAAATATTGCATGCCAACAGTAATGATGAATTTAACACATTCCAAAACCAGATGGTCAAAATCATTGTCGACCACAAACGTGTATGAATCATAGACCAGTTTCCGTTCGTGCAAAATACGGTTGGCATGCACCTCTCTCGTATCAACGCTACGGAGTTTTAATGCGATAGTTGGCGACAGTGTCGTACTAACTTACGATTAAAATAATATGATAATTATGTAATAATATAAAGTCTAGCGAGGGCAAAGAGCATTCAACAACGCAATTGAAAAAATATATAATGGAAATAGGACTGTTCTGCTTTTAAATGAATGCTCATTTATAAATAAACATCAAAAAATTAAAATATAGCATCAATTTTAAGAAATTTCACATCACACGCAAGTGAGCGACCAGAAAACATACACTAACAAACGAATTGTATTTCTTATAAATAGGCACAGAAAACCCCGAGGACCTGGTTTAAACCACGTTTGGACTTGTTTTTGTGTCCACTTAAAATGTTCGACAGAACTCACGCCAACAAGTTATGTATTGTTTTGCATTATAAATATTCACTTACCCATTCATTTTTTTAAAGTTCCACCAAATAACGTCTCGCCAATAAGACGAATCTTCTTACTGCTAGCCAGCTGACACACACATGCAGACAGGGAGACATGTCAAGGCCACTGAATTCTCAAACTTACTGCTTTCAGCCATTATTAACCAGCTGCAGTTACCAATCTATAGTCTACAAACGAAAGAAAAACTTAAATTGCCAATATACGAGTAAATCAAATATGGAAAAATAAAATACATTACAAAAATGAATGTGGTATATCAACAGATTTAATAAATTAATCGAATTGCTATATATTCAAAGCGCATAAAATAACCAAAAGTACCTTAATTTACAATGTAAAAAGCGTAGTACCACAATTAGAGCATAGGAGAAATGAGTTTTGAGGCCAAAAATTAAATAAATTATTTATAGTAAATATTACTCACGTCTAGATAGAATCATCACACTTTCGTTCATGTATGAAAGTCCCCCCCCCCCCTTTTTTTTTTTGCATTATTGCATTAAAAATTAAAAAAAAAAAGTTTAATCATAAATATTATTTTCCTGTATGTACGATTATCTCATATCCCTATACATATAGATTTAGATCGTTTATGGCGTGGTTATGCCCAGTTATTGAACATGTCACCATCAAGTTACGTTTATAAAATTATCAAGATTTCAACATGTGGTTTAAGAAAGGAAATGCGTGATATTCCCCGATTTACCATTGACGTATTAGAGATTGTGTATCAATCACTTCCATAATAAAACTGTATGAATCACTTAGGCTATATAACAAATTAATTATGTTCTTATCTCAGCGGTTTAGATAGATACCAAAATCAATTTTAATTTTTCAACTACAATCATATTCAAATAATGTCATTCAAATAATTTATGAACATCCTTTGTATTGTAAAAAATATATACTGAAAGAAATCAGCAGAGAGAATTTAACGGAACAATTTTGTAATTGAATTTTATGGTGGCAACACTAAACTTTAGGACCAGCAACAGAATATTCTGTAATACTTAACAATCCAAATTTTAGCAGAAAAATCTAACTACAGGATGACTGGAAACTAAAGGTATAAACTTCAGTAGGTGATTCCTGACCGGAAAACGAACAAAAAAGTTCATATTAATATATGTCCATAAATGCATATTTGCGACGGTAAATGACAGTGATGAAAGACATCATTCTCTCGTAACACTCACAGTGTGCTTCCTGCAAAACACTCTACCTCTGCTGCTTGAGACTGTGCCGTTGGCAATCCGACAGGTAATGAGGTTGGTGCATGATGGAGCGCCAGTCCACTTTCTCCGTACTGTTCGTCAACACCTCAACAACAGCTTGTCCAGAAGACAGATAGAACTGGGAGGCACTGTTGCATGGACCGCGCGATCACCGGACTTAACCCCTCTTGATCGTTACTTGTGGGGACATCTGAAAAGTGTTGTGTATGTGGAGCCAGTTCATGATGTACAAACCTTCTAACGCTATACCGGTACAGGCTGGAACATTCGAAAGAGTGGGGCACTCCACGATGCGACGTGTGGACGCTTGTATTGCATCCTACGGTGGCCACTTTGGGCATCTGTTGTAGCCTGGAGGCACTTGATGCCATGTAATGGGTACCGGTACAACTTGATTTATTACAACCTCGCTGTCCATTTCCAGACATATATTGATATGGTCTTTTTTTGTTCCTTTTCCGCACAAGAATCACCCCCTGAAGTTTGTCTCTTTATTTTCCGTTATTCCGGTATTGTTAGAAGTTATTCTGTTGTGGGAACCCTATTTTCTGTAGCAGGAACAGAGTTTTCTGTAGTAGGACCTATACAAATAGTTGCGAACAAAATATTACAATATTGATACGATAAAAGAGAAATATATTGTATTGGCCTCTCTAATGGTGCTGTTTAGTAACTGCAACAGTACGTACAGTTCAAATCGGCGATTTTTTTTTTTCAGTTTACATAAAGGTTACTAAAACTGTGTTGTGAACTGTCAGAGGAGCCATCTGATTCTGTTAAGATTACAGAACTGGCGCCCTATAATTCTTTTAAAGATTATAGAGCCAGTACAATTGACAATAGAGAAGACAAATAAAAAATGTTGCTGTTGTGAAGTAATAATTATTTAGTGGAGGCTGTTGACAATCTGTGAGGGTACTGTGCACCTTTTGAAGTTTGACGGACGCCGCCATGTTAGGCGTTAAATGTAATAGTAACAACAAGGATGCTCGAATGCCATGTTTGTTTTTAAAAGACGTAGGCTTTATCACTTAACAAACAGGACATAAAAATGAAATATCTAACGCTATATTTTTTTTTGTTGGTACTACAAATTATCTGATGTGAAAGGAAAACCTGTTTATACAACCGTTACGCGTAAAAAACATTTTTACATGAGATGACATCCACTGTTGTGTAATATATATAAAATAAAGGAAAAATCATTTTATTGAATATATAAGCTAAACCATATGTGGATTTGTCAAGCCAAGATCCTCTGCAGACACTTTACATGACATACTTTCAAAAAATTAAACAATATAAAACAAATACATTTAAAAACATTGATCTCATAACTGATGTAATAGCCAAGCAGCCTAAGACATCCATTTATCAACATAAGGTCTGGCAGTTCCAGGGTGCCTGCGTCCACGAGGAATTTTTTCAAATTCTGAGAAATAAGTACAGATAGTAGCGCATCCTATGAGCCGATGGGGTAATTACAACAGACCACACCATATGGTTAGGGCTACATTGTCGGTCAGTAAAGGCAACAGAGCATATTGTTAGAGTTACCATACACTTTCGCTGGGACAAACATTCTGCTCAGTAAAGTCAACAGAACAGATTGTTAGCACTGCTATATGTTCGTGCTGGGTGCACAATCAACTCAGTAGCGCCATCAGAGCAGCAATGTAGGGAATAAAATATTGGACTGTAGTCAGAACTCTATTCGTTTATAATTGCAACATTCTATTCTGTAGAAAGCAATGACGTCATTGAATTGTGACGCAGTGACAATTTATAATATGTTCTGTTGGCGTTACTATACACCGTTAATAATATTCGTAGATTAGCCACAACCAAACAGACAGTTGTCCATATTTTAAAAATTTTGAAGGGTAACGGTTACTAAGTTATAGTTCGTAAGATTTTTTTTTCAGTGTACTAACGAGTTGTAAAGATTTTAACTCTGCAGACATTAAAATTCACTAGTTCAAAGAAAATAAAAATTAAACCCATTGCTACGTACGATTGTATTGTCACGTATTAGGTCACACGTTGTGCTGCCCGATCGTGTTGTTGCACATAAGTGATTAACTACTACTCGACACGGTGAGAGAAATGACGTCACAGTCTCCAAGAGAAGCATGTTCTCGTAGCAGGCACTCGCCCTCTTTTCGCAACATCGAGTGTCAATCGCAGCCACTCATTCTTCACGACCTGTCCGTCCCGCGCCATTACCTGGCACCACTTAGCACTCTGCAGCTCTCTGTCACAACCACCATCATTAGTTTGCTGGCAGCCACCTTCGCCAGCGGCCATGATTCATGTCTGACTAGACCACACCGGGTCCTCTCAGAGACAGCATTTCAACACTATGAAACTCAGCTCAGTCATTCGTCAACACGCTATTACTAAGTGCTTGTATCTCTTCATTTTGTCACTGAACCCCGATCCAGAAGATTGACAATGGATTGAATTAAAATTCTTTTAACTCCGCTGGTATTATGTGAATATTGTTGAATTTTTTCTTCATATATATATATATATCAGGATAGCTTTCTCTACATGTATTCCTGAGGCTGCGAGTTTGAACCATATCGTTTCTGATTAATTATGTTTAATTCGTCCACATACCATATATTTTGATCTCGGATCTCACCCTCCTAATCTTAGTGGTCAACCTGCGGTGGAAGTGAATATGTTGAAATCCTGTAAGGTAATTTCTTTCTAGCCTAACGTAGCGGCTATTGGAAAAGCTGATGTAGATCATGCTCATGCCAAAAGGTTCCGGAAATTGTTGATGTTTGCTCTGAGTTTCGAAGCGGATTAATCGATACTCGAGATGCAGGCGGCAAAACCGTGTTTACTCACATTTTGCTGGTAAACTCATTGGACGATGAGTTATGTCGTATTACACCACGATCATCCTAGCACTCTTGGCCGGATATTACTCTTTAAATTCCACGGAACCTACGAAAACCTTTAGGGTGTAGTTGTACAGTTTTTTAAGTTTCATCAAAAAATATTAATATCCAATGTTGAAAAACAATCGTGTATGCTGTAATATATTTATGCATATATAATGTTATGGGCAGCTACCACAATATTAGAAGAAAGTGTTTAAGATTAGATTCACGTGTTAATAATTTTCTTCTCTTGTTTAAAGTGTTGATATTTGTTTAGTTATAAATACAAACATTTGAATTGCTAAATATATTAAATGTAATGGCGAAAGTTGTTTGAATTGAGTAAATATAGAATTATAATATTATTTTTCACCTGTGACCAGTGGAATTATCTACATTAGTTTGAGAGGATAAAATAAGTGTTTAATTATAGGGCAAAAGTAATGGGACATCGCGTTCCTTAAAAACAATTTACGTGAGTAGAATATACATGTATACCTGAACAGTTGATAGTATGTTCTTAAGCGGCTCGCAACATTTTCAGCTCCGATTCCTTAATATTATGTATACAAGTTAAAGAGCAGTAGTGGTGAATTTTCATTACTGGTCCAATACAGTCCAGGTGTTGGGTAGTTGATAGCAAGCGTAAAACTCTCAAATGTCCAAAAAGTCCTAAAATAAACCAGCCCCTATGACATATGTACGTTGTATTGCTCACTGGACGATAGTTACAAACATTACTGCGTGACATGAAAATGGCAGAGAGAAGTGTGCGCAGAATTTAATTAATTTTTACTAATCCCTGCCCTCTCCCTTCTCGGTAATATAAAATATGTATCGTGCTCGAATCACAGTAAGTGTGGACGTGCATAGAATTGGGGAATGTATTGTAGTGTTTTTTGTATCTCTAAACAGAGATCATCAGCTGGCCATAACAAATTGCATCGATTTTACTAAACTGTCGAGAGAGCTAAATATCCGTCGAATGCCAAACTTCATACTTGATTCTACGTAATATTAATGGCTTTGGCAAAGAGAAAAGTTCATTACGCTCTATTTGACTTACTTGCCTTTTAGATTACAATAACATTACCAATTACAATAACATTTTATATAATACTTCCCATAATTACAGTACCACATGAAAACTTGGCTACTTTTGGAACACAAAATGAAACCATACGCACATATAACTGTAACTGCAAGTTTACCACCATGGTTGTGAAATGACTTTCGCGAAACACAGTACCCAAGTACAACACAACTAATTAAGAAACCATTATTAAATGTCACTATAATTATTGCCGATATCTTAATTTCGTTAAATCGTGTGTTGCATAATCCTTTAATTTTGACACCAGATACTAGATAAATTGTAATTTGTAGAAAGTATAATCAAGTGGGATATTTATAAGTTGAACAATGTGTTACACAAATTTGATATACGATTTTTTTTTTTTTTTTTCCTGAACTTTGGGTTTGCACGAGTGCATGTGGTTCCGTTCCATTCTTAATGCGCTGTGCTTATAAAAACAAACGCTTCAGTATTTTCACTGTACGAACTGCTATCGGAATTTACAAAACACTGAAATGTTACGGGTTACAGGCACCCGCGCGAAGTGAAATATTTATTTATTGCTTCACTCCGTAACTTCGCCGCGTTTTAAATTCCGTAGGCGACGCAGTGGCATGCAGTTTGGAAGTCTCACTTGTCTTCCCCCGATTTAACAACCGGCAAATTGCCTGGGCATATATTACTGTCCAAGTGCCACGTATAGTCGGGTGAAAATTCCGAGAGACGAGCAAGCCTGAACTAGGGGGGAAAGAAAATGCGCGCGCGATAAAGACATTGTGCCGTCCGGTGCAAAAACATCAAGCACTGTGCTCCGCATAAAGCACAGGCCGTATAGGTTTAACATTGGTGTCCAGCGCTGGACATTACATATGTGATTCAATTTTACTGACAGTAATTGATACGACACAGCAACTGTAAACAGATGCCTCCTTGTTCCTCTTGCAAGAGCAACATGAAGGACTGCGCGATACACAGGTGTACGTCAAAGAAAAGCAGATAGAAGCCAAACGAAGCGAAAACGATTTCAGGCGTTTGAACTAAATGCGATCTCACTAGCATGCACAAATATAAAACGTTTGATTAGGGAGAATTGTCCATGCATGCTTTACAGTTGCAAATTGCCAAGTTTGTCGTTCAGTTACAATTACCGACAGAGAATATTACTGTCAACTTGTTGCTAGGATAGGGGAAGACTACTGGAATGAATATATCACGGAGGTTATATCAGAAGAGTACGTAATCAATTTGAGCAGCGACAGCGATAAAACTAAAGCTTAAAAATGTCACATGCCTTCTTAAAGTAGCTACGACTCTATCCTAGCAGCTCCACTGTAAAATTATTAAATATGTTGTTCATTTAAAAGCTAAATTTTATCTAATTTTTAAGAGCCTGCATTGAAATATGCGTTGAAATTGGTCCGGTAATAAGCATATTTGATTTTTGAATACATAAATGACAGAAACTTGTGCTAAGTTACCTCACAGTTTTTAACATTGCTTGTTTACTTTGTTTGTGATCTCTATCAGGCCTATAAGTTATGGTAAAATGAACCCTATAAGTTATGGAAAAAATGTGTCTCATAGTTTCTTGTTTGACTTATGTTTGTGAAGCACTCATAACATTTTAAAACACAATGAATTACAAATTAATAAGGAACTAAAATGGGACCATTACTTAAATGCACAGGTAGAGTCGCCCTTTGTTACTTAGGATTGAACTAATACTGCTAAAATTTTACTGAATATTTTTTTTTCATTTTATATTCATTTACACTCCCGGTATCTATTTTTTTTCCTTGTATGTACACATATCACGAATTTATAACTTTTGCTATCACTTATTTGTTTAATATTAGGTATAGAAACTTTTCTGTTTATGGTGTCTTTAAAAAACCGAAGAAACAGCACAGTAATGGTCACAAAAGAAATCTGACGTGTTATATAGTCCAAAAATCAGTGTTTTACCAAAGGTTGTATGCTGTGCGTGAGATCAGTTACAGCTAATGTTTTCTGAACAGCATGCATAAAGCCTGGCGTTGCTAAGGCCGGGAACACACGGCAAGCTCCACTTGCCGGGTCCGGTCCGTCCAGTTTGATGATACATGGGGAGGCATTGCGCAGCACACATGGGTACGGACCGGGCTCGGCGCTCTGTTTGCCGGGTGGTGTCTACATGACAACAATGACACACACACACACACACACACACACACACACACACACACACACACACACACACACATATATATAGAACTGGTAATTGCCAGCGTTCAAGAAAAGCCTGAAATCGTAGATAAATCGAGTGAAGTTTACAAAGATCGAGGTTGCCGCAATGGAATTTTAGTATAAGTTTGAAATTAACCCTAAATACAGATCTGGTAAGCGACCAATGTTAGTCGTTTTAAAAGCACTTTTTTACTGGAAAATTGCTAATAATAGTCATTTTGTGCGATTCATTATTTCTACTTAAAAAATCATACCAATACCGTACAAATGTATGTAGGCTATTTACTGTAAACCGAGCACTTTTGAAACCCCTCTCATATAAAATAATATTAAATATATATTTTTTATTTTAGCCATAGACGTTATCTTCCGAGTGCAGTGGAAAATACATGACAATATTTATTTACAAAGGTAGATAAGGATAAAAGATGTCTGAAATGAAACGGTAAGTACGGCTTCAAAAGTGTTCTGTTTACCATGAGCACCCTATATAATGTTTAACAATTACTAATGGAGGATATTCTAAACTTTCATTTTTCATGTGAAATATCCAACTGGGCAAATCTTTGCCGATTTAGAAAATAAATAAATTACGTGAAAAATTTAACATAATTCGTAATTTTGATGCAAGTTTTACATATGTTTACTGTAATATTCTAGTATGTTCAATTTGAAAACGTAATACGTATAATATTTGTAATTACGTAAATTTAACCACAAAGGCGACCGGGCACAGGCGCCGGGCGTTTTTTGGAGCCGTGTGTTCCTGGCCTAACTGTGCTAACAGTTCGCCGTGCCGTGCTGATGACAGTGTCGCGTAGCGGTAACAAGTAGCGCTGTTCGATATCATACACATTTAATATCGATATTTTTCCGAACAGTTACTCGTTATTTTCGATACATCGATAATACGGAAATTCTCTATAATACCAAAATTATAGATAATACCGATATTAGCTATAATAACTAAATTATCGATAGTACGGAAATGATCGATAATAACGAAATTATCGCTAATACATACATTATTGGTGATAACGAACTTATGTACCTTATAATGCCTAAATCATCAATAATACCGAAGTTATCGTTAGTACATAAATAATTAACAATACCGAAATCGTCGATAATATCGAGATAATTTATATTATCAATAATACAGAAATTACCGATAATACCTAAATAATTGTTAATAACAAAATCGTCGATAATATCGAAACCTCGATATACCGATATTTTTCAAAGTTACATATCGTTCAATAAATTTTTTTCATATCGATAATTGTCGATATATCGATATTGCGAACAGCCTTAGTAACGAGTCCGCTCGCCTAGACGTGGCGCGCGAACAGGACCGACAATTTATTATGATTTTCTATCTGTACAGTTTTACTGTCTTGGAAAACAAGCTATAAGATATTAGATTGTTGCACTCGCCAGAAGAACAGTAATTAGTCTAATTGCTGTTGTTTGGAGTCACCATGTCACAGGATATACTTTACAATCTGCACAGTTACTTAATGGCTACATTTCAACAGCGGGTTATAGTAAATACCATGCTAAATTTTCATAACTTATGGTATACGATGTGCAGCTGTATTTAATTATACTAGGAAAATATTAGCTCTTAGCTATGCTATATATTTAAACCGAATATATAGTTTTTTTTAAGGTGTTAAAATAACTTATATGGAAAAAAAACTAATTGCACGGGTGTGTGTTTGAACTTAAGGTTCACAGAAATATTTATTGAAAGTCAAAGCCACATATCCGAGAATATAAAAAATGGTCAATAAAAACGCGTAGACAGCGTCTTTTATTTATTTACTATCATAATTTTTTTTGCGTATTCGTCAGATCTCCGTGTTAAAAACGTTGACCGGAGTATAGCGATCGACCTATAAAGACATTACGTTATATATTTGGCAATTTAAAAAATATAGTCTTTGACAGACTCTTTGAAATATGCGTTGCTATAAATATATTTTTCTAAAGAATAGAAGCATAATTCGTTGTTTACGAAGATAACCTTACGAACCACTACTCCTGAAAAAACCAAATATTTTCAGTTGAAAAATATCACTAACTATAATCTCACTGGTACTGCGGCTGCCGCCTGGTAAACGGGGATGCGTTTTTACTAAATATGAAGGAGAATTGCCACTTATGCCAATAAAACTATCCCTTCTGATTTGAAACTTAACTGTATGACTCTGTGCGAATTTTGGTTCTCCTAAACAGAAAGAGATATGATTCAAACACTAAAATTATGGTTGCATAATAGCATATTTTATGTCACAAGGAAAATAGCCAGAGGAAAAAGTTCATCAGAAAACCCTTTCTTGAAGACAGTTATGCCGATAATCAGCCGAAACGTATACTAAAAGAATACGGTCACGAATGTAATTTACCTGAGACAATCCGCGGAATACTTACTTACTCTCTACCACAATACTAACATTTTCCCACATAAAACAAGACGGATGTGTACAAAATGAAGAAGATAAAGAATTTTATAGAGTACAACTCCGTTTGTTGTGTTTGTGCCATGATGTGGTCGTCGTATCTTTTCTGTTCTAGAACGAAAATAATATTCCAGAATATGTTCGTAGTATTTAATCTCATGATTTAATTTTGCTACATTATATATATATATATAAAGAGGGAACGGGAGGGTTTATGTTGCTCCATCATCACCGGAGTAATAGCTAGTTGCGGTCGTCTTCATTCAGTGTATAGGGTACATGGAGAAACTGAATTATGATAGCATTTCGTGTAACACTATGGCAAGCAGAATGACATTCGTGAATGGCCTCGGCTGTAAACACGTATGGAGCTGGAGAATAAGCTGTGGCTTCTCGTAATGGGAAACTCCCAAGAACCGTGAAAATGAAGGAGTAGCACGATTATTATCACGCTGTTCCTTGTTAAAGTTGCCGCTAGTCTGGGCTGCTGAACGATAAGCACTATTCCAGTAAAAAAATATAATTCTGGAAATCTGATCAGGTAGTTTGAGCGATGTCTCCTTGAAAATAACATTTATGGTCAAAGCATCTTTAAGTGCTGTCGATAAATAGTTTCCGTTTTCTGTTTCCGTGTCATTGCAAAGTAGATTTTTTTTACTGTGAAATGACGCAAAGGGGAGATTTCCACAGCATTTTAAGTTAATATCCTGTTTTGAATACTAAAAAGGAATTTCTATGAGGCGGTGACGTTATTTTCACACGAAGTGGGATGATGCCCACAGTGAGTAGGAAAGAAAAAACAATGTGTTATACGTAGTAACCATTTACACCAACGTTACTTTTGATATTACGGTTACTATATGATCTCAATGTATACTACTGCACACTCTCAATCGGAATGAGTCAAGATTTACTAATTGTCAGTTAAAACTGATACATCCGGAATCAGTACAAAAATGTTACTAATTTATCAGTTAAAAGAAATTTACTTATTCAAACAATAGAAAATTTGTTATTAAAAATTGGCTAATAAATAATCACCGGAAAAAAACAAAACATTCATATGTGAGCTAAGTAAAGTATGATTAATTTTTCCGCAAAACAAAAATTGTGTGTACACAAAAAATTTGTGGATATGGTTGCGATCGAATACTCACCCAAGAAGTACACCATGTTACAGGTATTATAGTTAGCCATCTTGCCCACTGCCCTACTTTACTACTCATAACGAGTAGTTGTATAATGGGTATTGAACAAAAATATATATAATAGCAAACGGCTGTATATTTAATGTTGTGAAAGTACATTATGCTGTGTGTGTGTGTGTATATATATATATATATATATATATATATATATATATATATATATATAGGTTGTTCACGGTAAAGTGAGTACTTTTTAAGGCCCTCGCAAAAAGCGTTAATTGCTAATAAATATATTTTATTGAAGTCTCAGACATTAACAATTAAGAGTGATGAAATGTATACACTGTGTTTATTAGTCATACTGCACTGTTTACATTAGAAAGTGGCGGAAAGGTATAAATTTGTTGAAAGGAAACATTTAGCAGGGCCTTAAAAAGTGCTCACTTTACAGTGAACAACCTATACTATTCTTCACACGTGTATACCTTTGCAAGGTTCGAAGTCAAACCAAGTTGTATTCCTATTCGGTGCTTTGAAAGGTAACTTAAGTGGTTTCAATGTTCGACGTTATCGATGTTAACTAATATCCGACATTTTACAATGCAACGTGACACTGTAGATAAAAACTGTTATTTTTAGTGACAAATTGATTAGTAATACTATTACTTATTAGACAGTGAGAATATTCAATAAGATACGCGGATTTTCACCAACAAAATTTTTTTCTTCTGCCAGATGACTGATGGAATTATAAGAAAATGACAAATTATAAATATGTCATTCCACTGTCGAATTAGCACAATTATTATTATCCAATTTGTCATTTCTAAACAACAATTTAATTCTGTAAAATCTCGTTGCGTTGTAAAATGGTGGATACAAAAAACAGCGACAACCTCGTTAAATGAAAACACTGTATCTTTAACAGCACAGAATCTGAACTAAACATAACTTAAATCGACTTTCGAACGAACCCTGCAAAAACATATAAGTGCAGAGAATATAGTTATATTTCGACAGCAGGAAGTACTTCCCCATTACAAAAGTCACAGCCGTTTGCCATTGCATATTACAGTTACTACGCAAAATACCAAGGCGATCATAACAGTGGCAAAGTAACGAAGTTGGTAATACGATATGAATTAAGAACGGAATATCTGTTGCATTTTGGACGGAGGTTCAAACCTAACCACATCCACAATATTTTTTTACAGGTTATATTTTTGTTTTGCGACAAATTAATCGAACTTAATATTTTTCCCACCATAATTCACTGTTTTAAAAATCCTGGTGCTTATCAATTGATCAAATAAAAGTAACTTATATTCTACTGTCCGAATAAGCTGATTTATTTTAACTGATAATATTAGTAGTATTATTTTTTTTTACTGATTCCGATTCGAGCTGTTTCAACTGGCAATAAGTAGGTATTCACTGATTCCGATTTTGAGTTTATATAAAGATATTTTTACACAATACTAACATTAGTTCATGATGAGAGGCCACCGAAAACCTGTCACCGACAACGCCCAATAATGTAAGGAAATCTTAGTTTTTGGTGGAAAGTGTTGACATCTCCGTATGCGAAAGTAGATGCTAAATGAAATATTGTAATACATTAATATATTAACAATCATGTTTTGCAAACAATAAATTCTAAATTATATTTTAACACTGGAATGTTAAGTGTAAGAAAGCCATGGTCAATTTAGGATAGAGAACAGGCAACAGCTTAAAGAAAATGATACCAACACAATCGTTTGAGATCGAACATGACATCACGTATTTGACTGATTTGTGTTCCAGCAAAATCATACTCTCTGCAGGTAACCTGACAATGTCGAATGCAAGTGTGTACAGATCTTATTTTTTCAATTACCTGATTACGTAACTGGGAGCTTGTCAGGCCTCTTCTTATATATCTGACGAGAATTTACTGAAACATGACATTCAATCCGAATTTGTAAATGCGTGTGCATATATTTCATACCGATTATATTATACTCAGCTTTCGCTAATTTGAGGGTATTCACGTTTTAGTAACTGATGACGCATTGTGGCGTTTCTTGCGGCCTTAGCTCTGGAGCTAAATTCTGGCTATGTTCTTGCTGGAATCCAAATTCTATGCAAATCTCGGCGACTATATTCGTGAGATATTTGCATATCTGCACATACCAGCAGCCCTCTTCACTGTGCAGAACCCCGCAACTACACTGCAACGACCAGAATCCAGCCCCAAATATTACGCTAATGGCTGTAACTCTACCTACACTGTAATTGAGAATTTTTCTAGTAGTACATTAAGTTTTGGCCACCTTCAATATATATTCCTCAAGGTCAGTGCAAATGTCTACTTTTATTTAAATATATTTAATTATATATATATAAACTAACTGTTCCCGCAACTTCGTTCGCGTGGACTTTAGGATTTGTTTATCGCTTCGCCCAGGTTTTATGGAGTTATAGATATACATACCTATATAATTGGTTTGAGAGATTGTTACTTTACAATCGGAAATAATTTTACCGTCGCGTTAGTGTTGGTTGTTTGATAATATGTTATTTTACTATTTTTTTCCCAAAAAGTAATGTATCTTTTTCTACGATGCGTATTATAACTAATGCCGGCGAACGTTGTTCCGCCTCTTGAAATGCTATCCATCTTCTCCTACCCAGAATATAAGTGCATGTTGTAAAGCGTCGTAATATGGATGTGTGTCTTGTATGATTTGAATTGTGTTGTTTTTGCGCATAAATATCTACTAGAATCTGTTTGGCGTGCACGTCATTCTCTTATGATTGTGCCGTGTACTTCTCGATTATGTCTTCGTGCCTCTTCAGTTTGTGCAGCGCTTGTTCACGTTCTTTTTTTCATTTTCAATGCGTCCTCTCTATTACGTCGAGTACGTCAACCGATGTTTGACAGTAGTATCACTGGCATGTTTCTATTTTAGATCAACAAACATTTCCTGCAAGTATGAGCAAAATCGGCCCATAGATATAGAAGTTAGACTCCAGTGCCGCCGATCGGAATGAAACATAACTAAAAACCTTACTCGCCACATCAATACCATATGTTGTGAATATGGTCTCAATTGGTCCAGTGGTTTGTCAGTGATGATGCGGTTTAGTCAAGCACAAAGGATTTTATATATAAAGATTGCTTAAGCTGATTTTATCTTAATATTTTAGTTTTATAGATCATAGGTGAATGCTTTGACATAATATAATACGAATAGACCAGAAACAGAGTAAAAAGCTACAAAAATTAATAAAAATTTAAATTTTGACATCTTTAAATTTGTTAGTAGATATAAACTGATCGAAAGATCACGCTATAAAGAAAATAAAATTATTTCCATAGATTTTCTGACGATTTATTTAGACAATAATTTTTTATTATGTGTAAATATCTCGTGAGACGAAGTTCTTAACAATTTTGGCAGTGTTCAATGAAGAAGCGTACGCCTCCATAAATAGAGACGGCATTGGAATTAGTTCACTGCAAGGAAGACAACAAAGTTTTCAGACCTCTAACACAAATTCTTCCTAATATATCGTACTTTATATAATAGAATTTTTAACATTTAAAAAAAGTTCCTTTTTAAATAAAAAAAATGTTGTAACTGTCCTCCATATATATATATATATATATATATATATATATATATATATATATATATATATATATATATATAAACTAACACGTTTTATAAGGTAAGCTATTCGGGGAAACAAATTGTAGGCTATCCACGGTAAAGTGAGCACTTTTGAAAGCCCTCTCATTTGGAATATTAGTCAATAAAGATTCTTTATTTTATCCTTAAACGTTAACTTCTGAATGTTATGGAATATACACGTCGTGTTAATTACTTACATGGTAAAATTTATTTAAAAAGGCAAAGAAAGGATAAAAAAAATTGCTGAAAAAAAAGTAACTAGAGCATCACAAGGGCTTGCGTATTTTATCAGTGCTCACAAATTATTCTTATATTTGCGTGTGAAAAAGGAAAGGCGAAAGGGCAATTATTCAGTGACACGGTTACGCACCACTGTGATATAGTCTTCGGAATTCCCCGGGTTTTGCGAAATCCACGCCGCTCTCTTATCGTGTCTCACGGACGAGTTTTTCATTGGTGATTTTTTCCCGCGGACAGAATCTCTCCATTGATCTCTCCGCAGACGAGTGGAATTCTTCCTCTTGAGACTGCCGTCCTTATGTAGGCAGGTCGGTTCGCACGTAGATACTTCCGCATGATCTTTTTCGTGTCTTGTCACCCTGTCTTTTCCTGTTGACGGTCCTTTCATACACGCAGATTTTTAAGGGCCTCGTCTCGGTAAAGATGTTTTGTGTTAGATAACTACAAGCGCCTAGGCTTTAAGGAATTCGCCTACGGGGGGGTATTTTCTATTTTCAGACAATATATTAAGAGAGTTCAAGAGCCAATAATTATATTTTACATTTAGAGCATATTATTTATCTTTTGAAAAATGAAATAGTTGTCTGGCAAAAGTAGGAAAATAGTGCAAAGTATACAAATTTTGCAGATCTCAAAATTGAACAAAATTATAGCTCAAAATATGTGTAGATGCAATAAAAATATCTTGATAGTATTTTATTTGTTATTTTGTTTACTGTTCACACTTATTTTAATTTTAATTTATGATTTTAATGTATGGTTAAAATAGCTAAAAATATTAAACCATTATCGCAGGTAAACCAAGGATAATATTGCAAAGAAATGATCAGTGTATCACTTCTGCGACATCAAGAAACACTTTAGAAGAAACAACATTTTGTGTCAAAATAACTTTCTGAAACTTTTACAAATCTCTACTTAATATAAAAGTATGATATTTACGCTAAAACTTGATGAACATATATTTTATGAGATTTTTTGACGTTTTTGCCAAGTTAGCTTTGTTATGAATTCATGAAGCCATAAAATAGCTCAAAAACTTATCAAAAAATATTTGGCTCTGTAACGACCTATAGGGAGCAAGCAATAAGAGCTACATTGGCATGCTCATCTAGTGCGCCATCAGAGCTACGCGCACTGTTGTGAACTGGCGTGAAGTATTCTAGTAGTGTTGCGTGTAACTATGGGACTTAGACGGTGAGTATGTCAGTTTGTTGATTTGAAGTTTACGCTTTAATAGAGGCTTCCATCTTAGTTTCACTCTTGTGAGATCAGTATTTTTTAAGAAATCTCTGTTTGAAAAATCCGTTTTTAATTATGTTTGAGGTTCCAAACCAAATAATATTTACATCTATAGTTATACCTTAATAGTACCATTGCCTCTTTTTTGGGGTTATGTTTACATTTCTTGGGTAAAATTACTTAGTACATGCAGGATATTTGTGTCAAATATGGTATATTTCAAACATGCTGCAAAACAACTCAAGCTCCAGGTAGTGAACCGCCTTAATGACGACCTTAACAAGGCCGTCTCGCGCTTCAACAAATCTGTGCGCAGGGCAATCGCATGGCGTGCTGGCACTGCCGTCGACTTGCTACTCTGAGACGCTCACTTGCGACAACCTTATTTTAAGGCAAATTAATAACAGTAAAGGCGCGGTTAAAGTATACTTTGCCTCTTTTTAAATACCATTAAAATTTCATTCCATCCTAAAACGAATTGCTAGAACACGGGTATCAACCAGTATTGCGGTCAATAAATTAAATTGAGAGATGAAAATACATAAGTAAAGTGAGTATTCCAGCGCGGAATGTGCCTTAAAAGTCTTATTTGGAAGCCGAAATTGAAACGTTTTTTAAGTTCGTAGTAACATAGAACAAAACATTTTAACTGAACGTGGACACACCGTAGGGTGAACCGGGTAGAATATCGCTTGAATCCTTCCGATAAATGAACTGAACGTAAATTTTAACTTGGCTTTTGTATTATCTCTGCAGTCCAATGAACCAGAGAACAACTTCTGAGGTAGTATATAAAATTGGCGGTAGCTTGTTACGAACCTTGCAGCTTGTATGAGATGCCGCCGCTTCAAAAATAACACTGATCACCGGAAAGCATTCTATAGTTTCCGATAGGTGGTGCATACTTTGTAAAGAAGACATACTTGCTGAATCCAGTACTTGCACGAGTTTGTGTACACACCTCCCAGTGAGTCAAAAATTCTGGCCTTCATCTAATTGACCACCTCTAACACCTACAACAGTAGGACTTTTCCTCAGCGTACAGCTGGCCTTTATTTTTTCAGGCATAATTTTATTTCGCTAGTTGGGAGAAGTAGTGATAGTAGATGCGGTATCTGCGTTCAAAGATAACGGCTGCTGTCTCTGGTCGATGCTGTTAACCACCGTCTTGGATGGCTTTACAGCGAGCGACCGTTAACTGAAAGCCGGCCGAGATTTCTCCTGCTTTGTCATGCCGGCCAGGCGCCGGCCTTCTTGTATTTTACCTTAACTTTGGCTGCCATCTTGACACTACCAACCAATTTTATTTTTTGTAATTTGTTTCTGGCTGCCATATTGTATAATCCATTATCTTGAATTTTTTGTCTGTAAATTGTTTTTCGGAAGACACAATGGATCCTAATTACTCGCAATTGTTCGAATGTCATCTTGTACTAGAGTGCACAATGACAGTTCTTTACAATAATTCTTGTTAGAGGTGCCGACGAAGGCGTTCATCGTCGATTGCTTGCTCTCGCTCGTCGACTGCAATCTTTGTTTCCTAATTACTCACTTCGTTCAACGGCCGACTAAAAGGTGGCGTGTATTATGTGTATATATATAATTTGTTTACAACACTAATTTTACCACAAAGTGTTATTTATCATACGTAATACTTTAGCAGCAAACAACACATTTACTTTAATTTTATTTAAAAATTCCTCTGGAGGGGAGCACTTGTGTCGGTAGACACATACCCTAACCGACTGAGATATCGAGACATATGGCGATGAAAAATTTTAAATAAAGTATTTAAAATTATAGAAAATAAATTATGAATACTACTACTTTTTAAAAAAATTTTATATCATTTTATTGAAAACTTCAAATTCTTGCATTTTTTTAAATAATTTTAATTTTTGCAAAATATATCATGCAGTAAAATTTTTTATTACAAAATTTAAATATACGAAATAAAACTATTAAACTTGAGCGACCAATGGAATTGATGATCATGCATGGTCAGGCTGGCAGGTTGTTCATCTTGTCAAAGTAAAAAAACTAATACCTTGCAGTTTTACAAGACCGCATCTGCACATTGTCGGGTAACCTGGGTTCACTCATATGCACACATGGGAAGTGTCACGTTGGGAATTTCCTAGGTCTGCACCTGCAGGGTGTAGGGTAACGTGCTCATTCACAAGTGGGAAGCACCGTGTTAGCGGTCCAAACCAAAACATATTTACTGGGTATATTAATTTTTATACCGGGACTACATTTTTTATATTAAAAAAATTTGCATTGTTACAAGTGGCTCCTGTCTTCGTGGTGTTCTCCTGCCAGTCCTCCAAGGACACTACTGGTAACCAGAGGAGGAAAGGTGGAACAACACGCGCCATTTAACATTAACACCAGCGGCGATAATGTTATGTGGACTGTTGTCGGTTCCATTTCTGGAAGAATAAATTACTTTGGAGTTGTGCAAAATTTCTGGCTGCCACCTTCCTCGGCATTCTGCCTGGATCACATGTAAGCTGTTCGGCGTGATCGTGTCAACCAGTCATTACTCTAGAAGCAGGGAACTTTCTGAGGCAAGTTAGCTTAGCTAGATATAACGTGGCGTGACTCCGTGACTGCAGTCTTGTGTGGAAATTAGTTTCAGCTGTACGAAACCACTTGAACGATGGCCAACAGCGCAGTGGCCAGCGAGACTACTCTGCGAGCATCGTGTGTGTCTACCTGCGGCTGTACTGGGTGGTCATACACTGAGTATTTTTCAGTCTTTGACAGAGCGACATCGACTGGAGTACCCCATCTGGTGTCTCCTTTGGAACTATTTTCCGCTGAATGATACTTTCGACGTGCTCCCCATGCCTAAAACAGGGAATCTTCATCCAGCGTGAGATTTCAGAGTTACACTGGTTGGACTGTTGGAAATTGGGACTCGATACACGAATAGGAGAATTATGGAATTATGTTAGTTTTTGGTACTGGACATTCTGGCTATATTTGTAATCAATAAGTGTGGACTAAGTGACTGTAGCTAGCATAAAGACTGCTAAAAACACTTCAATTTAATTGAGATTTGCTAAAATATTGTGCTCTGTGTTAGGATGGTAGTAATTATTTGCAGGGATAGATATTTTAATTCTGTATGTAATAGTTATCTGTGTTTATTTAAATTGTAAATACATTTTAAAATGAAAATTTATTATTTTTTATTTTGTTAAATCTTCAATCCCTTGTTCCATTTACATAATTTTAAAAAATGTTCATCTATATATTATTAACGGTATAATCTTTTAAAATAGCAGTAGCTTGCAAAATTAGGAATGATTGTTTAGGCATGACAATGAATTCTGACACCGAAAAGAACAACTAAACTGGAAGCATTGCAAGCATTAAATGGTGTGTTTGTGAATGAGGGAGGAGGAGTTTAGTAAGATTGTCATGTCAGCATGAATGCTAATAGCCAAATAAATATTTTTGTAAACCATATGGATCAGAACGTAAATAGCCAAATAACTAATGTATGCGATTTAGATGACAAGACAGGAAAGTAAATACAATAAATTAATATGTAGATATGTGATATAATGCATAGGTGAGTTTGTGAATATGAGACTAGACTACATAGACAAGAAAATTGTCAATGTGAGTGAAATAATGAACAGTGAAAATGAGAGTGAACACTATAATTTAAAGTGGACAGTGTAATTGAAAAAAGGACAATGTAATTAAATGAAATGTGGACAGTGAAAGTAAATTAAAAAAAAACCGGAAATGACTGCTTAGAAGAAGGAATGGCAGGAATGTACTCAGCAGGGTAGTAGCGAGCATGGGGAGAAGCGTAAAAAGCGTGTTCCCACTATGATTAGCCGACTGCCGAGGTAAATGGGAATAAAGGTCAAGTTGTAAACAACACCCTACCTTGCGGAGGAGTGGGGGAAACTTATCTGCAGTGTTGGTATCACTTAAGAGAAGAGTGGGGTAAGGGAGTTAAAATAAGCCCGCCCCCTACGATTGCCAGATTCCTTGATGGTCGTACTGGCACTACTTAAAATAGTTGCCACCCCGAATGGTCAGTCGAACAGTGGACTTACTACCTCGCGGCTGTTCTGAGAGACACCACACTGATTATGCTGCAGTCTCTTCTAGATCGACATCGATTAGAGTATCCTACACTGGTGTCGGTATTGAGCTACGTTTCTGTGAACGATACTTTCGACACAGACTTTACGCACAATAGCGAAGATACGTTCAGCGACCAGGGCCCTGATTACGATCTCCTGATCACGACTGCGATATGCACCGAGTGCTAACGAAACACGTACCACAAGTAGTGAGTACAAACCTACTTGCGTTGCATGTTTCGTTATACTTCTGTGGAGCTTCTGTCGTAACGTGGATCTATGACGTTAAAGCGTAGGAAACACAAGAACCACTATTCTGCAAATAATATATGTGATTGTAATGTGATAATTAGTGGACTTTTCTTAGTGACAAATATGGTATATTTGAGTATTCAATCTTTTTAGTATGCTCTGGTATGTTTATTACTTTGCATGAATATTTGTCATGCGAGATATAAGAAATGTAAAGTAATTTTGTGTTTTGTAATGGCCACCTGACGAAACGTAATTGTTGCCATGAAATACTCCAACTGCATTTTTCCATGGTGAAATTACATTCACGCAGCACTTTTTACGTCTATGTAACTTTATTTGTCACAGAATGCTCCCCAAACAAAGATATCTCCAGTCTATGTAAAGATAGGTACGTTTCTATTTTAATGAGTTGAGAGTTATGACACACCCAAATGTATCTTCCCAAATACATACCCCCAATGGGCAAAAATTGCGAGGACGAAAAGTTAGGAAATTATTTGTAACACAGCACATTTTCCGCTTCAATTACAGACATAAGAAGTGTACCTATTAATTGTAATACGTCATATGCATACGAGCCTATTATTTGGTATGCTAGTTAATTATAATCGAAGAAATTTTGGTAATCGTTTCGTTTAAATTATTATACCATAACCGTAAGAGTAAGTATTTTCTTGATGTATTACGAGTCACAAAACAGTGCAGCGGTTCCGAAAGTCACCAAATTACAGTTTATTAATTGCATATTATGGGCATCATAACCTACATGCATTATGTACACAAACATGCATTATGTACCAATACATAATACGGCACTCTAACTTACAAAGGCATGTCGTAACTTATATATTGTGAATAATTCATTTTTTTATATTATTAGAACGTACTACGTTTATTTCTTGGACAATTAGCATAAAGTTAATTATTTTCAGTGATTACTCTCAGCTCACCACGGATAATTGTAGTCGTGGTGAATATCGCACGTCAGTTGCGATGTCGGCCGGCACAGAACGTAAGTTCGTACTCACACCTTGAGATTACCACCGCTACTACGTCATCAAACTCCGACATTTGCGGTACAATAACGACACACGAGACAATCATACTCATCTCGCTTCCGAGTGCGTTACACACTGACAAGATCGCTTCTCAACGAACCGAATTTTGCAACATGTGACGTTCGTAATCAGTGCGCAGGGGGGCCACAGAAAGTGCTATGACGGGATACCATATGGCTTCACCACCTATCATTGGAAGGTTACCCCGAGGAGGCACGCGTTGTAATCGCAGTTGGCTTCTTCATCGATGCAAACGCCGATACTGAGGTTTGACAGCAGTCCGTCAGTCTGTACCTCAAATCATGCTGGGTGTGATGGCCTGGGCACTAGGTGTTCAATAAGCAAGACAGGTGTCTTCATCTCGGTGGTTAGTGCGGAGAGTGACAGTGAGTGAGGTCTACGATAGCAGCATCAATAAGAGATTGAAGAATTGGGGGAGAGAGAGAGATGAATTGCATTGCTTCCAGGGTCCATAATACAGAACTTCGTTGCCATTCACTCAAGAAGCCAGTGTTGGGCTTGTGGACAGCAAGGTCACCTGAGAGCTTAGTGCTCACCACAATTTCAGAAGTAGCACAAATCTAGAATCGGAAAGGCAGCGAAATTCAGGTAAGGGTAAAACACATTCGAAAAATTTGTATACATCCAACTAGAAAGGCAAAGATTGACGATTTGCTAAATGGGTAACCCCAATTTTCCCAACAGATGTTCAGAGTAACAGGAGTCAGATGACATATTGTTGGAGGGGCGACTGGATGATGTCCTTATTTAGGTGGTCGTTGACACTGGGGGAATCAATATAGTGGTAATACCAAAAATTCTCGAACTTTCCCCCCAGATACCACCCTACGACATCATGGAACAGTACTATTCGAACTCAGTAATGGGCGAGAACACACCAAGTAGTTGTATGGAAGGGAGCATTTAAAGTTTGGTAACCTTAGCTTAATGGACGATATTTACAAAGTCGAAACAGAAAATGGATATATTTTGGGTCTTGATGTAGTACCAAGACATACTGGTAAACTTCTGCTCGCCCACAGTCCAAGGGTGTGTCAACAACCCCCTACCATTTGAGTGACAATGCAGACACCATGCCTCCACTTTAACCATTGTATGGATGTATTCTAATTGAAACTGAGTTTTTGGGCACCAAATGTTATGAATTCTCAGTTGTTCAACACCCTGCTAATTTATTGGAGCATGGCACCTTCTGAGGCTCTGGTCATTGATTCACACAATGCTTACCAAGCTGCGAAGAAACTGGGTATCATAGGGACTGCTTGACATAGCCCCATTTGCTTAAAACCAGGGGTGCTGGGTGCCAAAACATGGATCGAAGAAACTTGGGTCGTTTTGGTGGAGAAATGCTATGTAGGAAGTAAACACAAATTCATCTACTGATTTAAGGGTTATGGGCAGGTTACTAGGTTCTGCTACTATGGAAGGGTACTGCCATGACCAATAACTGTACTTTCCAGAATTACTGAAGATACTGCTATTAAGAACAAGAGAGAATCTCAGGTGACGGCCGGAGGAGTATTTTTCGGAATTACTGCAGTCAACTCGGGATACCCTCTCAGGTGGACCAAACGACCTACCAAATGATCATGTGGCTTGTGATCGCATTGATACAGAACATGATGGGCTTGTAAAGTGATCATCAAAACGAATGCTACAAACTTCACTCGAGGCAGTTAATTGTATTCTGAATAAAATGCAGGCATTATATATCAAAGAGACAGCAGTCAGTTCGTGGTCTTTCCTATTGCACTTGTTAAGAAGAAAGATGGCTACAAGTATGTCCTGTGGATTACCGCCAGCCAAATAATGTGACAAAGAAAGACTCTCAAGGATAGATGACATACGGAATACCCTAGCTTGATCACAATGGTTTTCTAATTTGGATGAGAAGAGTGGATATTGGCAATACAAGGTGATCTCAGACAGCAAAGGGAAAACTGGTTTTTGTGTTGGAGGGAAAGTAACTTGGCAATTCAAATGTATACCTTTTGGTTTGTGCAATGCCTTTTCCACCTTCGAAAGCATGGTGGAAAATTTTTCGCATTAGATATCTGTCAAGTTTACCTAGATGATAACATCATAGAAAGAAAATGTAAAGAACTGTCATGTCTAGGATGTGTAATCATGAAATTTGACACAGAAAGCCTGAATCATATTACTTACTGGTGCCACCATTTTCAAAAGAAAATAATTTTATTTTTGGGAAGTATAGAATCGACCTTTGGAAATTTAACAGACTACAAGAAGATCAATGCAATACGAACAGCGAAGTGATGAAACAAACATGTGGAGTTTTCAGGGCTATTGTGCTTACTACTGTCGATTTGTACCATGCTTACCTTGATTGCCAAGCCACTGCATAAACTGAGGAGACAGAGAAAATTCATTGGACTTCTGAGTATGATGTTGCTTTAATATGCTAAAGGAAATTCTGATATCTCCCTTACTCCTGGGTTTCTCGAATGTTTATATGTTTATATTGGATACCAACATTACTGAGGTAAACATTGCAGCTGCATTATCTCAGATTCAGGATGGAGCGGAGATGCTCCTAGAAATTTGCAGAAATGAACTGCACCAGTTTGAAAGAAATTACCTTTGTGAAATAAGGAAGCTTCTGGCCTGAAAGAAGGCTAAATTCACTCTTCTATTCCTGTGTTTATGACAAACCTTTTATCATAAGTACAATTCATACTACATTAGGCTAATTATTAAATTTCAAGAACCCCGAAATTCAAATAGCACCATATTCAAGAATATTACTTTAATCTGGATGCTGTCGCAACGATGCAGATGCACTTTCTATGAGGCCAGTGAACCATTATGTCGTCAATGTTAATGTCAGGGAGTAAAGGGAAGTGAATCGCTAAATGAGCAGAAGACCAGAATTCAAGTCTCTGTATCTTGTGAAGGGTCACCTACTCGGTGCAATAAGATTATTAGGAAAGAATGGCTAAATAGTCCCACTTGAGTAGAAACATGCTGGCTGTCAGCCATAATATAAGGATATATCGAGTCTGAGCACAACAATCAAGGCATACTGGCACAGAAGATTTCCCTCACAGAAAATAACGACGTGCTTAAAAAGAGCTGGAAAAATAATTATGGGAGATAAACATGCATACAGTTGTTACTTCCAGAATGCAACCTCCCAGAAGTCTTAAATTAACTGCATAATATTGCAGCCAGCGGCCACTTTTAAGTTAACAAGACACTAGACATTTTCCCACTGACATTCTACTGGTACCATTGTTGGGGGAATGTTGAGAAGTGGTGCCGAATATGCGACCTCTGCATTGCATGAAAGCGACCAAAGACTTGGAGCAACTTTACCTCTAGGAATATAATGATGGCCAATTCGAGATGATGGCAGTAGATATTCTGGGCCCCTTATCTGCCACAAAGAGAGATAATCGGTTTCTACTGGAGGCCCAAGATAACTTCACTGAGTGGTTTGATGTCATACATCTCCCAAACAAAGAAGAATATGTTATGGCTGATACACTTAGAGAGCATGTCTTTTCGAGGTCTGAGGTGCATTTAAAACTCCATTCGGATAAGGGAAAATATATTTAAACTGTTGTGCTCATAACTGCTATAATGCACATACAGTCATGCACATTCTGTCTGATGTACCTATCAAGAGGCTAAGCGCACTTTTTAGCAGTGCCTGCCAATCTTCGTAGCAGACAACCATGAGGACCGGGACTCAAATGTGACATTTCCTCCTTTTGATCATCGCTTGGAATTTCGAGAGTATAAAAGAGTTACATTATTAAAGATGCTGTTAGGGAGAGATCTATGCCTCCCTGGTAGCCTGGTTTTTGGGGTGGGAGATAGAAGAGGAAGCTTTGACCCCAGAGTATGCCAGTGATTTACATCGCAGACTTGTTGGCATTCATAATTTTTCTCAACATTACCCCAGAATAAATAGTGAAAGGATGAAGGAGCTGGATGGTAGGTGAATGTTGGGCATTATTTTTCAAGCAGAAAATCTGGTGTGCTGTACAGCCCTCAGAAGGAAGACACGTTTTTGTCCGAAGCTACATAAATGATGGGAAGGTCCATACAAGATATTGTATCAGATCAATGACTTGGACTTTCGGATTTATCGTCAGGTGTCTTGGGCGATGCCAAACGTTTTTCATATCGACCGACTGGCATTCTACGAATGTCCGGATTGCAGAGTCTGTTCGGGACGAACAGACTGGTGGATAAGGTAATGTTACAAGTGACCAATTTTGTCTTAGTGATCTTCCCTCTCCCTTAGGCATGCATAGTGCAGTTCTCAAAGGGCAACGCTAACAACAGGAGAAGGCAAGGCAGAATATCATTGGCCTGATTTCACTTTTACTGGCTGCAATAGTGCTATCGGAACTAATGTCACCATCATCTCTAAAAGAGTAAAATACTTTGGATTCGTTGCTCGAAATTTTTCGTCTTCAGGTTTTTTTTTGGCACGACTTGAAAAGTAAAGAACTTTTTAGGCCAGGGTATCTGATCTATATAATATTCGACGTTCCACGGTGTCGAGTAGTCTTTTATGGACGCTAGTTTTAGGCGTGTGTAACTACTGGTATGACGGACGATGGCGCAGTGACCAGTAGGTGTAGTCTGCAAGCATCTGGAAAGTAGAGAGTGAGACTGACTGGCTGGACTGTAGACTCGAAGCGTGGGTTTCAGACGTTGTGACAATTAATGTGTAACTTATAAGTTAGTAATTCGTAACTGTTGCCAGTGTAACAACTGTGATAAACTGTTTATTTAAATTTGAGATTTGCATGAATGTTTTGCTCACTGATGGAAATAATTTTTTTTGTCAGCAGGATTGAAATGTTTTTAAACCTATATCCCCTATGAACTTAGATATACGCTCGGCTATTAGTTTTCGTGGTTATAATTTTTAATTGCTTTATTCTAGATGCTTTCAAAGTAACTGTGCAGAGTTGATACAATAATGCCTTAGTTTGTTACAGAGTAAAAGTCATATTTCTTCCAGTTGTGCCACAAAAAATAAAGCATGTACACGGCATTCACTGTCATAGTTGACTGCCATCTGCAAATAATTAGGGTCGGTCTATCAAATTCATATCGTTAGTACTTTTCCCAGCCCTGAGAATGTGTGTATATATGCCAGGACCTAAGACTCTTATACAAATAGTGGACTATAATTTTCAAACTATTAAATTCATTATTTACTACACCGAGTATAAATGCATGGCACATTAAGCCATACGATTTTTATAAGTGTAGTTAGTCAAATTTTCCAATCGGGTATATTTAATGAAATCCAGTATGTAGGCATTATTTCTGAACCCAAGATTGCAGGTTTTAATGGCCGATAGTGAAATTTTATACATCGCTTAATGTGAAGAATTTCTTTCCGAATATATTCACAAATGGAATGTGACAAGATAGCTAACACTTCACCAGGTTTCCGGATATATTCACAAATTAAATGTGACAAGATGGCTAACACTTCACCAGGTTTCCGGATATTAGACTGAAGTGAAGGGTGGTCTCCCTCTTCAGTGACATCGGTAGAAGAAAACTAGGCCTGCCTCGCAGTCCAATACTGTGGATACAATTGCTTCTGCCTGAATGATTTCAAAATTTAAACATTAATATTCTGTAGAACTAGTAATGGGATCATTGTACTTGGATATATTATTACCACTGCACATATTTTATATTTTGAGAATCTGTTAGTAGTTGTTAAAATAGTCTCTGTCCTACACTTAAAAAAAGCATTCAGTGAATTGTAAATAGGCAATTGCTGTTTTATTGTTCTAACCTGGACCAATTTAAGAGTATTTAAGTATAACTAAATATTTATAGTAATGATAGGTACAAGTTTAAAAATATTCTTCCTTAAAATACCAACTCGATATATTAGTTAAATTTATTTCAGAAAAATAATAATTTTTGTTTTTTTTTTTGTTTTAATATTGATGAAACTAGATAGACTTAATAATTTCTTCCACTCGGTATCCATCTCATAGTTGCTTTTAGTGTTTGGTGTGTTCTCAGTAATATGTTGAGAACAATTTTACTTTATATGTAAGTTGCTACAGCTGGTTCTATCATTACATCCTCCTGTAAGAGCATTTGAAATTACATATATAAGATACTTCAAATTCAGTTCAAAATAAAAATACCTGGTGTTTATTATGTTTAATTATCGGAAACTTCGACTCTACATGTAGCTACGTTACCAAAAAGGTTCTTGAACATAAAGTAAAAATCAAAATTTCATTTCAATAAACGAGGTATTAATGAATGTGAAAAGTATAACAAAAAATGTGTAATATCATGAAAACAAATAATTAAACATTTCGTACGATACATCTTCATGAAACCAATCACTTCAGATGAAATTAGCACCACTGCAGTTTCGTAACGTTGTAAAAAATACACATATGTGTTAATAATTCCAGCCTTTTAAAAAACTTAAGTTTTTATTGACAGCATTAATAAGCATTAACATCATCAAAATGTAATGTAAGAACCCGATCTATAACATAACTAAAATTTATTACGTAATGATTTGGCCTTGCTGTACCTCTGTTATTAAAACTAACATATATCACATTAAATATAAATTAACTGAAAATTAAATATTAAAATTGTACTTGCCTTGCGTCATTGTCAAGGTACACTATAGAGATAATTACCTAATATGGGGGTCGTGGTGAAATATGGCGTAGTCAGATTACAGGCGTCTTACATTCGTGAATATTGTTCGATTTTTTGCATGGGGGAAATGTAACAAATATGGCCTGCGAATTGTCTCGGGCATTTCCGTTTCCCCCACACTGTATTTCCACCACTGCTCTATCATCACCTCATTTCTACATAGTACGGTGTTTACGATCTGCTGTTAAGCACTTACGAAAACCTCTTAACACTTGTAATACCTAATACGTAGGTACATGTAAAATTCGCATAATTATTTAGCATCGTGCTGAACTTCACAGTAGTGTGTATACTGCAGTTGGTGTCGTGTATTCATTGGCTTCTGCATATATATATATATATATATATATATATATATATATATATATATATATATATATATATATATATATATCAACGCCCATCTTGAGCGAACTGCACCTGATTGGGACGCACAACATTGAAGTGTTCATTTATTGGTGCAGAGTTACCCAGGGCGTGTCCAATTATGAACTGTCCAAAAAAAAAGTATGGAGAAGGTAAATATTTTTGAAGTTTAACGTGTGACAAACTAATAATGCGAATTTTGCAGTTCTCTACTAATACGAGTTCTTCGTGATGTTTACTGTTACAACAGACACACTGGTAGCACTGTTTATTCTGCTTTAATATTTTCAGTGTCCCACATCCTTTATGCTTCAAGCATGTCTCCACATGACAGTAATGGTAATATTTAGATGGTTTCCCAATAAAAATGGTCTTATCACAATATCTCAGATGAAATAACTGGGAAGTACTGCTCAACATCGATATAGGCTTATATAGGTGTACGTGTATGGGTATATATGTATTTATAACGTCAATGGAAAACGAACACTAACCACTGGCACGTCGGTCTTGGTGTACGGAATATATATATTTTTTAAATTTTATTCAAACATTTCCTCCTGTGGAATAATTTATTTTTAAAAGACTACCATTTCTCATTTGAAGAGTCCATTTGTTAAAACAACTTTTGTAAAAGGAGCTACGTTAAATAAACTCTGTTTGAATCTTTTGTCAGCAATTTAAATTAAATGAAAACACAAGGAGCTAGGACTTCGCTTTCATCTTTTATCAAAAAAAAAATGCGCTGCGAATACTCTGAAGTATTTCATTTTAAATCCTGCTGTCTAACTGCAGCGAGCTCGAATATCGAGCAGGGAAGCAATTAACTATAGGTGGCCGCTCGGGGGATCTCTCATTCGTTATCATTCTCTTGTCCTAAAGTTCACACAAGAAACTGCACTAATGCTAAGATCTGATGTAAGTAAATTTTCTAACCACAAAGTTACCAGAGCCCGTTAGTAAATTTTAAGGTCTGTGGAGGAAAGTACTAAGAGCATCCGCGAATCTTCAAATGAGCGGCAATATTAAAATGTAGAATTTCGGGCGCACTGTCTGAAAGCCAGTAAACGGTGACGGTAGTATAGTTGGGAAAACATTACACACTATTTCCAAATTAAGTCCGCCCTACTTCATTGCTCTCATTGTTTCTGCTCAAAGGTGTCTGTCGTATACTTGCACACAAAATATGATAAGTTCTGATGTGTTACAGTCTCGCTAATAAGGTTAGTTATTTGTATCATATTGACAACGTGGATGTGATACACAACGCTCTTGTAAACAGGAGGTTTCGGACCGAGATAGAAAACTGTAAAACAAAATTGTGTAAATTTACACGAATGTACGTGGCAGCACAATCTCTACACATGATCGTGTATTTCTACATGTATATGTGTACGTGTACTTTTACTGCGTGTCCCATGTATATTTACAAATACAATGCCACATTAAATCGCATGTACTCTGTACACGTTATTTCACTATACTTGCTACTAATTTTCTGACACAAATAGTAAATTAACACAATCATTGTTGTGGTAATTTTATCACACCAGTATATTACTGTTTAATGTTTATCATACGCAATTACAAGTACATTGTAGGTGTAATGTTACCATACCAGCCTGTAATTTTATCTTATTATGATATTAAATAACATGCACTCCGTCCATGTAATTTGACTGCATATATTATAGATTTCCTACCACATGTTAATATTTCCTTTTGAACACACAAAAGGAGTTCGAAGTAGTTCTACTCCCTACCGCTAGATCGCATGTTTTAAGCAAATACTTGTGGTTATATTTAAATGCACAGTTACATTAGCGTAAAATTACAAATACAGCACTTGTTTTTTGGAAATTACACATAAAAACGTAAAGTTACCGTAAATTTGAATGTGTAAATATACATTCATATACCGTCGAATTTGTAGTTTTACACCCTCGTTAAAGTCAATATACCAGTTTTTTTTTTTTTTTTTTTTTTTTTAATGTACAATTTTTTCAGTGAAATAGGAAAACGAACTTTTACACTGATGTGCGAGTTAATACAACATTAGCATAGTTAACAAAAAAACACACAGACTTGGGGTTTTGTACCTTGAATTAGTGTAATTTTACACATACTTTCACATTTGTAATTTAACGCTTTTGATGTCAATATACCAGTAAATTTGTGTTTTTACTGTAAGATCCTACTACCTATTGTGCGACATAGGAAAACATACAATTTTACACTGATGTACGTGTTTTAATACAACATTGGCGTGGTTGTAAAAAAAACACAAGCTTGGGGCTTGTATAAGTGTATTTTTTACACATACTTTCGCATTTCTAATTTAACGCCCTTTTTAATGTCAATACACCAGTAAATTTGTATTTTTTTGCAGTAAGATTGTGCTACCTAGTGAAGGAAAGAGATAAATGTGTACTTTTACACTGATGAAAGTGTTTTAATACAACATTGGTGTGGCTGTAAAATTACATAAGTTCAGGGTTTTAGAGCCTTGCATTAGTGTATTTTTACACATACTTTTGCATGTGTCATTTTACATCGTTTTAAATGTCAATATACCAGTATATTTGTGTTTTTATAGTAACATTTTACTACCTTTTGAATGAAATAGAGCAATATGTACTTTTACACTGATGTACACGTTTCAATACAACATTGGCGGGCGTAGTTGTAAAAAAAATACACAGATTTTGGTATTCTTCATGTTCGTGGATTTTTACACGTACTTTCAAATTTGTACTTCTCTTATTGTTAATATACCAATATATATGTTTTTTTATTATATCATTGTACTATGTTATGAGTAAATTTGTACATTGCTGTAAATTTACACGTGCTCTACTTGTTTTTACAAATAACACACAAGAAATGTAAAATTACCATAAAGTTGTACATGTATTTTTACACTTTTTTTCAGTGACAGTCCACGCAAGAGAGAGCCCCACTATACATACGTTACTTAAACATTAAATGAAAGATATGTTGACTGATATTTTTTTAATGGCTTTTAATGGGTTTTTATATTTGTAGCGCATGTCTTCTTTAGAAACCTTCAAATATATTGCGGTTAGAAATGATTTAAACTGTTATATTGTACTTAGTTTTGATGATTAATTAACAAAATATTTCCGTGCTTTTCCCGCGAGTTGTGGGCATGACAGAAGAATGGGGGAACAGAACTGTGGTTCAGAATTCGATCATTTTAATAATCACTAGCCGAGTGCTGTGCTCACTTGCACACGGCAGACTTTTCAAGTGCTTGTCACACTGATTGTTGTCTGAGTGCACTGAATGCATACTTGGGGCTCAGGAAAAAATATGCTAAGTTCCGAGCCCTGCTACGATTGAAATGTATTGCTCGTCAGCCTGTTTTCTTGACCACAGTAACAAATATTTGAACGAATAGTTCATAACGATTAGTGACTCGAGTTTACAGTCTGACACATTTGGACTATTGCACAGTGAACATACATATATGCGAAAATATGTTGCACAGTTTGCCATAAAATTGCCTTTGCATTTCCGTTGAAACATTTATAGATGATTTCCCAGAGCCTTAGTTACGTACTACATGAATTATATAGTGAATAAATAAATAACTAAAGTCCCTTTGTACTAAACTTGGAGGGAATAGCATTTAGAGATCATAATAGTAGTTATGATAACAGGTTTCTTCAAATATACTGGATCATTGTAAGCCGAGGCCAACCCACAACCCAATCACTAGTAAAACGAATTCTTATGCAGGGAGCAGGCAATGAATAAATGCTTTGTATACGTAGATAACGATGAATTGAACACTCCATAAATCAACCTTAGAGAAAAATCACTGCCCGTAGCTGCATAAGTTTAATGTAAGCATTGACCGTAAGGTTGGCAGTGAATTACAAGAAGTAGTTTCATGTCGTAACTTCTCACTAGATACAGTATTAAACATTTACGTCAACATAAATTCGTTACTTACTTTTTGTTTTGCACATATAATAATAAGAATGGCATAATAACAACACATATGTATTTCTAACAAATTCATACTTAAAAATAATTTCGCCGACGCATCGTTTTAAGTTATAGAGGAAATTGGCTTAATTTTTTCACGTATTTCCCAATCCCGCGTTGAAATGCTATTTTTTGTCGTCAATTTATGTGGCAGTTCCTTTCCCTATTTAGTTGTCGTTAGTGCCTTGAACAACGTTGGCAATTCGTAACCCGAATATACAAAATATATATTTTTACTTAATCAATTAGACATATATATGTATGTATTTATATATAGTCAATTAAGATGAACATTTCGTAATTACTTTTTGTTGTATTTCAACGTTCTTTCTAGTCGTGGGAAGTCTAACATTTCAAGTTATATGCCGACCTGCCAATGTGTTAAATTGTAATTAAAGTTAGTTTTTATAATTTAAAACTTGAAACTTTGGCCGAACGCATTCAATTATATTTGCGATACTGAGTAGCAATTTTGGAACTTCGATGGGTGTCAGTTGCTATTTCTGTGTCTGTCGAGAACAGTGTTTGCTAGTCGATACCTTGGTACATATTTAATTACTTTTTACAAATAACGCTATGAAATTGCTTTATATTACACGTGGAGTATTTCTCCTCTACTTTGATAATGTTAACATAGTTACTTGACGTTTTGTTGGACTTTTAATGTGAGTATTCCAAGATGCCACTGATATCCACAATGTCAGTAATGAATTTTGTAATCTGTATTTAATGTGTGAATGAAATTTTAATGAAATACAATAGTATTACCCCGGACTGTTTCATTCCTATGGCAGGCAAAAATTCGAACCTTGCACGTATTCAAAGAGGAATAATCAAAATAACATGACACTGATATGACAGGAAATGAGAAAATATGATTTTCAAATGTCAGAACATTTATTTATTAATAGTAAAAATCGCAACACCAGTGATCGCAAAGATATATTATTTATTAATTTTAACGTGTACGTTTTTACAGTGTACCAACATTGTGACCGAAAATCTCATGTTGCTTTGTTATGTAAATAAATACAGGTGACTTCTGAACAGCTGATTAAACATACGCTAGATTATAGTATTTAAATTAAGATTCTGCAGTAGGAAACGCAACGGGTTGAAAGTAGAAAATACGCAGGGCTTTCAAAAGTGCTCACTTCACTGTAAACAGCTTTTACCCATATATACCCGTGCATAAAGACGACAAAATATATCCTAAATGAAACGGCGTATTTCCCTCGTAAATTATTACAATTCCCGTAAAAGTTTGCTTTGAAACGAACAAACATCAAGCATGTTCGCCCCTGGCTGATCACCGTAATCAAATTTCTGTAATGAATATAATGAATAACTGAACCAGTTTTCATGTATTCATAATATAACTTCTGCTTATGGTTGCGAACATAATTTCTGATTTTATAAATAGTGAAACTTATATTTCTGAGAATATAAATACCTAGTAAGCATGTACGAAGTACAGCATTAAAGTTATATTTTCTTTACTAGGTAAATTAAAGTTAGATTAAGAATTTTACTTCTATATTTGTAGGGCTAGAAGATCTCCGAGTATCTGTTAAGAGAAATAACAGATGTATCACGTTCAGCGTCAGTTTGTATTTTATCACGGTTACAAAGTGACACTCGTATATTAAATGTGCTGAGTCAACATTCTGACAACAGTTTCGTAACGATCCGAAATGTTTCACACGTAGGGTCACATACAACGATTTTTATACGAATGGGTACTACTCATGAAGATCTTAAAATGTGTAAAAAATATGAGAAAATATGTCTACCAAGACAAGAATCAATTCCTGTCAAGTGCAAGCCAAGAAGATGCGTAGATAGTTTTTCCATTCCATTTGTCGTTTTTAAACTAATTTCTTAAATAAGAAACTTTCAGTTTGGCAAATAAACCCATTTTGCAAGTTGTATTATTTCATATATCTTTTTAAACTAGAAATAAAATCTTATAATTGCAGTGTTACAATTTAAGCACTCTTATAATTAAATAAATGGAACCCATAAGAAGGCATCAAAGTGCACAAAGGTTTTCTATTAAATTATCGTTAATTTGGAATATCGCATGTAATTAAATAATTCGTTGAAAAAAAAAATTATATAAAGGAATAATAATAAACAGCTCATTTTGTATACTATGGAGTAAAAAAAAATTGATGAATTGCTGAAAATTTTAATTCGTAACTTTGATACTACGCCCAAAGATCTGAAAGTGAGGAATAGTGCGTGTGTGTGTGTATGTATATATATATGTGTGTGTGTGTGTGTGTGTGTGTATATATATACATATATATATAATTACATGAAATATATTTCCTAAAGATTAGCTGATATATAATTTTTTTTAAATTCCGAAATCCAAAATAAATTAAAATCATTTGAAGTAAGAAATAAGTTACCGTTGTAACTGATGAGTCTTATTTTTCTCTACTTGGGTGCAAATCATTTTAATGAAGTTCTAAGAATCTTAGATGTTTGTTAGGACTTGAAGTCTAGTTGAAACCATTTTCATCAGAGATGGAATCAGAAACATATGCGGTAATAGTGATACAATACTACACAAGTGCCTCACCTAGGATTAAATCGAGAAGAATTCGTTCCATATACTTGCACCATACACTTGTATGCAACTAACTGTATTACGGAAGTAGAATTCCAAACATCAACTTTGTATGTAATCAGTCTAATTTTTTTAATAAAAGGGTTTACTAACCTGGAATATTAAAAAGGCAATCATTTTGAAAATAAGTGCCTGCGCCATTTAAAACACCGTAGTTTACATGGGCTATCGTACAACTACTTGTGTGACGAATGTAGTGAGCATCGGTTAGTTGGTTTCCGAGATAAGGCATGAAAATTTTAGTTTCTTATTTGGCGATATAGTCAAAATGGCCCAAAACGTGTTTCTTTTACAGTGTTTCAAATATATATTGTCCGCATACAAATTCGGTTTTAATTAATGGAATTTTTGATAGAAATGGCTACATTATATAATTTATTTATGTGGCCTTCGTTTTGAAAAACTTACATGGTGTAAGTTTCCACGCCAACTGTAGTGCTACTGGTGTGCGAGATTTGGTGTAAATTTTTGGAATGGTTCTGGAAATATGGCATAAAAGTTCTGTTTTCCACTTTACACACACTTACAAAAAGGTCGGGAATATTTTGGTACGCATAATTGATGAGCGTACAATATTAGGTTCAGTTATGTTGAATTATTTAATTGATGTAAGGCGTAAGTTTGCATGCTCTACCATAGCACTACTGCGTGTAAAATTAGCTGCGTTTGGGTTGTTCAGTGCCCGAGGTAAGGTTGAAACCTCCATTTTTTCATCGGATGAACTTAATAAATAGCAGACGATGACTGTCGTAGATACTACCAGTTTATAAGGTCCGTTTAAAATTGTTTGGATCTTCTTAACTAAAGAAAAATATCAACTTGGCTGTTGTTTTGAAAATATATGACAAACACCTTCAAACATATAGAATTTAAATGGACTACAAAATAATACCTATTTGCATGAATTTTGTGGGAGTTAAAGAATTGTTTTGCGAGATAAGGTATAAAATATTAATTTGGAATGTTGTGCAATTTAATAAAATGGCGGAGAAATATTTATGTATAAGCTCATTTGGTGTTTACATAAATACTTCCAGTATACAATGTTAATTTAAAGGTGATTATGCAGCATACTTTTCGAAAAAGTCCGCGTGTCTGCTATTTTTAAATAAGTTTCTAACACACATAAAATATACAAATTCACATCTCCTACCGTAGTCCTACTTCTTTACAGAATTTTGTAGGATCGTTTAATTTATGTCTAGATATTACAAAAAAAAACTTGTTTACTTAATTTGACACTGCGTGTTAAAAAGCGGACAAAACGTCTTCGTGCAGAGACAACATTTTATGTTTGCAGCAAATACTGCCATGTGACATAGTTAAATTGAAATTGCTAGCATGGAATCGTCTATTTAGCACAATAAGTTAAAATGTCATTATTGACGATATTCTTAAAATATGTGTCTCATCCACTTGAAAAATTCAAATATACTTGAACTACCATAGTACAACTTGTCATATTTTGTAGGTATCGGCAAATGATTTCCCGAATTATTATACAGAAGTATTATTATTCATGTAATAATTACCTTATAAAATGGATGACAAATTGGATATGTGCTAGCTTAAAATATGCTTGTAATATATACTTTCAGCATATAAATTTTGGAAGAAAATGGCAGAACTTAGAGACATCACATCTATAATATGTGAGTCCACCATAAAAAAATTACATTGTCATTTTAATTTGCTTAGAAATACGTCGCTTATCATAGTGTTGCTTACGTGCCAAAGTTTGCGAAAATCTGTTTAGTATTTTTCGAGATAAAATGTAAAATCTTTATTGTTTCATGTCGTGGTGGACCAAAATATAATACCTCTAATTCAAAGCTTAGGCCGTACATAATACACTGTCAACGCAAAACAAAATTTGTTTCTGTTTGTTGATATATGAAATGATACCCTAAATGTTTTAATCACTGTTATTTTGAAAATAAACACGCATTGTTGTTAGAAACTATAAAAGTCAAATGTGTTTATTTTTTAATATATTTGTGCTGAGTTTGGTGAAATTTGGTTAACGGATTTAAAAGTTCTTAGGGGATACATACACACATACCCGCACAGACATACACAGAAGCGCAGACAATAAAGTGATTTCGTAAGCGTATATCTCCTTCGGAAGGTAAGCAAAAATTTTCTTGATATCAAGTTTTATACAACAAATAAAACATGGTGTAAACTTAAAGACAATAATATTACTATCTAAAATTATATTAATAATTTCAAAAACAATAAGCGAAATAAAATGCAAATCTTAACTAAAACCGTATACATACGAAGCTTCAAATACGCACCTGAAAATTTAAAACGAGAAAAAGAGATAAACGAGACAGCGTGGTAAACCGCGGCATATTTATTTGCTAGTAAAATTAGCATGTCTTTATTGACATTGCTACTTAGCTTGCCAGCTGTACATGGTAACAACTAGTCTGTTATGGTACCAAGGTGAAGCAATTTTCGTGTATGCCAACTATTAGGACAAGTTTTGTTTGTTAGCCGTGAATTCACAATTCACCGTCAAATAATTTATTAGGTAACTGTTTTCAGTCCCGGATAGTTCCATGTTGATGCGCGCTCTATGCAAAAAATATTTTTTTATAATTAATAGCAGTGTATACCACATATTCAAAATGAGAAAGCCTTGCGCCTACGGTCTGCATTCATAGGATTTATGAACGTGTTTTGATTTGCAAACAAACTTTAAGCGAGAATAGGGAGAAAGTGAGAAGTGAAAGCTTCCAATTTTCACGTCAACCGTATTCCAATCCAGGTCCCGAGCAAGTCCACATTTCGTTCGTTTACTCCCCCCCCCCCCCCTCCCCCCCCCCATTCACAATGTCTATTTTGTCCTCTGGTTCTCGCAGGTTCGAGGCGCGCAGCTCCGAGAGCAGTCGATTGCTCGAACGTCTAACGTTGCCCTTCAACTCTGCCGGGAATATTGATGGGGTCCGCTGGTTACCAAATCAGCTGCTTTCACCTCTGATATTGTTGCACGTACAGATTTTCTCACAGCTCCCGTTATTATATTTTGAGACCCGTTCCCTAGCTGGTACCTGCACACTGCAATAATTTGACTGTTTTGAAAGTCGGTATTTGTGTTCACCTTCGCTGGGTTATTCACAGGAATACAAAACCTCGTGAAAACACCATCATGGTTACTCGCTGAGCCGTTGGGCGCGAATTTGTGTGATAAGATCTAGGAGTGAGTGTTGTTATAAGCTATTCACGGTAAAGTGAGCCATAATTAAGGCAACCCAACAGACATTAATCACAATTAAATTTGTTTTTTTTTTTTTCGCAACCTTAGATGGTAAATGTTGAGAGTAGTGAAACATATGCACTGTACTTATTAGTCACGAGGCAATGTTTATAATAAAAACTGATGGAATGATCGACACCGACTGAAAGAAAAAAATTAGCAGACCTTTAAAAAGTTCTCACAGGTACTGGCCATCTCCCATAGCATATGTCTTTCTGGCGTGTTTTGCAACGACGAGACGATTGTTTTTCAAACCATGCAGGATTGAAGTGCTACATGCACATTGTGATGGTGATAAACAACGACGCCTTGTGGTTCGTGTATTAATTCTTCGGCATGGAGATTGACAATGAAAACTTTTGTTCACTTTTTGTGTCCAGCGAATAGGCCATGTTCCATTTAAGTGGAAAATTGCACCGCCACAACGTACGAATATGAGGAATACAGAGACCAGGTACCATAGTCGGGAATGAGAGAGACTCTCCGAAGCTGAACGTGTTTTGCGCCGTTTCCCGAGAGCAAGTGTATGGTCTGTTCTATTTTGCGGAAACCACAATTACGGAAATCTCATATCTGGGTATGTTGGAGATCTGACTGCTTCCGCAGTTAAAGGAACATTCCAATAAATTCATTTTTCAACAGGAGGGAGCACGCCGCACTGGCACTTGCATTTTAGAGAATTTCTCAACGATAAGCTTTCTGAACGATGAATCGTCCTTAAGGGGCTTACGTATCGCGCATTGAATCACTGGCCACCAAGATCGCCAGATCTCAGAGTATGAGGATTTTACAAGCTTTAATTTAACTTCACTTGTATGAATGTGGGCGTGTTTGGGTCAGATATTTCAAGCCGATTTTAAACCACTTTCCGTTATCCAATTGAGCTGAAATTTTGTGTACGTGAGTAGTTCCCATGACAATACAATGTGAAGGTACTGGTGAGTTGATATGATGCTGAAGCCGGATGTTACAAGCTTTTATGTAACTTCATGTTACTGTGACCCCGCTTCAGCTAACAGGTCACACATTCATTAACAAGTGGTAAGGCGTAGTTCAGAGAGCAATAGCTTTTACATCAAAACACTATAATTTACTGATACAGTAAGTAGTACAATCAGAACAATAACCATGACATTTGCGTTACTGCATTGACTTGCAGCCAAAGACTCCTTATAGAGCAGATTAACTGAGAACGACGTTAATTACAAAGCAACGAGTTTAACCTCAGAAAGCAATTGAGTTAAGCCTCGCTCGCCCTCGCCTCACGGTAAGGTAGATGCCCTAACAGAAGTGATAATTACCCACTATCGTGATGACGACAACGATCTGGCTTGTCTCGACGGCAGCTCTTACTTGGCATCGAACCTGGACCACTAGCCTGGCGGTCCTCATGGTGAAGATGTCTCGGGCGGCCTTCCGGCGTCGGCTGGATCAATATGGCCGCGAGTCTCCAACGTTCGCGTTATTTATACTGCACGGCCCAGCCTTATTTAGGATACCAATCCCTCCTACTGTTGCCACAACAACCGTCGCCATGGCCGAATTCCTTCCAGGAGTAAGCTCGGTCTAACAACCCCTTGCCTGGTGATGATCCCAGCATTGCACCTCTCTTCGATACACGTGCGTCCTGCTCGAGCTGACATGGTGCAGAGGAATTGGGGAAGGTACTTAGTAAGGCTGGGCATGGACGCCGTCACTTGCTGCTCCCTGTGAACTACCGGAGACAGCCTCTCTTCTATGTGGAAGCCGAGTGGGTTACAAGTAAAAAGTGTCCTCGTGCACTGTGTATGTCTTCCCTAGGGTGTTGGGAGTAACGTGAGGCTTATGTTTGCGATACATGTATAGACTTAGTGAATACTTGTCTGCTGAAAGCTGCACACTTATCATTTAATAGATGTATTTCACATGATGGAAACTGCTGTATTTAAATTGAATGACTTTAATACAAAATTATCAATAGAAATAGTGAAGATATATTACATAGTAGAAACTGTTATTGCGACTAGCAATTATTTTCAGGTATTTAGTTTGACTTATTTGACTGCATATTTGTAGTATGTACATAATGATTACATGGACAACATATGGCACTTCATGGTAATCAAGAGTTTTATAAATTTCTATTTACACAATGATAAACTTTCAATTTGTTAATGTAGTATGTTTTAAGGTCCTATAATATTGATGTGAATGATTTTTATGTTCTATACATGGTAAATTAAGTTTACGTAAGTGTCCTTTATGTAGAGACGTAATTCTAACTGACACCCAATTGGGGTGTATTGTACCAAAAATTCCGACCTGGTTTCTTTTTGGCATGTATCCGATAAGAGATTCACTACAATCTTAATGAGATTACATATAGAACTGTTGTTTCTTGTGGCCTTGGATGGGGGAGTTGTGCTCTGCAACTTATATAAACCCCTGAAAAAATTATTTGTCCAAGCACTGACCATAGGGATGGCAGATTGAGAGGGAATATGGTGCACTGGTTCAGGCCAACAGCTCAAAGGAAATGTGCTAGTTGCTGGACTTTGAAAATACATCTTACTTAGACAGTTTTTATAAATGGTAAAAATATGCCACCTTGCGGCTTTACTTCGTTTTTACAATCTTTCATATTCTATGTTCTGATAATTAAGTATATAGTTTGAATAATTTTTCACATATGTTTTATGGTAACAGGTAAATATTTACAGTGCAGTCTTAGATCTCTATATATACAATTTACTGAATTCAGCAGATTATATTAAATTCGTGGCCAACTTATCTTAGTGAGTAGATACAGCTTATATTTAAGAGAAAGTCGCAGGGCGCCATATCTATGATTCATGTGACTAATTATGGCATCCTCGCTGCACTGATCATGTCCGTCAAGTGGTTCAATATAGAGCTCACCCGGTGAATTGAATTAGCATGCAACAAGTCTTGGCTGCAATCTGCCAACATAGGCGAGAGGCATGATGTTTCATGTGTTGAATAGTGCTTGCCCTTTATACAGCCTGCACCGAGAGTGTGCTACTTATCCTAACTCAAACATTTCCTCTATATCCAATACTTATAATTGTAAGTTCTGACTTAAGCGCATGTCGTACCATATGCTACTTTTGTGTAACATTGTAATGCACTACTTAAGTTAGTGCCTATCGGAACATGTACTTGTTTTTATACTTAGCAGGCCTGCTTATAGTTATTAGGTATAGGAATCCCATCTTAATCCACAGTTATACTTTTTTTATTGCAATGCGTGTGATCAGTGCTTGTTCGGAAAAATGGTTACTTGCCGGCCTTGGAATACCTTTAATAATGTCTGCTGGTTAAAGTTAAGTTTACTTTCTGCTTGCAGCTAAGCCATTCGAATGACTTTGTTTAGTTGAATTGATATTCTTGCCAACTTATAATAAATAACTGCGAGCGCAATGGTGAGAAGTAAAATCGTCGCCATGCTAATATAGTTGAAGTGCTTTTGTGGCAGAACGGAGAATTTGTGTGGGTGAAACTGCACTGGAGTGTATCTGAGCTAATTATAAGCCAACATTGGTAATTCAGGGTGATGTATTTTGCATTGGATGTTAATACTGTCGTCGAGCATGTAAAAGGAAATATCTTCAGTAACTCGCAAATGTTTTACTTCAAAATTGTCTTGTATCCAGTGAAATGGCACAACTGTATGAGAAATTGGCAGAGCCGCGCTGCGTACGTCGCGAATGTGAGTTTTTATGTTGTCAACATGCACCCACATGGGACATGGATTTCAATACTACCAACCGACATGGTCGGGATTTCTTTGCTAAGAGAATCATTTGTAGAGCCAATACCAATAAGCTGGGTGCATTTGTCATAACATACTAATGTGGCTGAATAGAATTTACAGTTAATGATTTGACTGGCATACATGTGAATTTGTAGTAATTATATAGCTTTGCAATACAATATGAATTCAAATAGCTGCTTTCATACGTTTAACTTGAGGGCTATCGGCAATATCCTTAGTAATAAAATAAACTCCGTTGGCATTTTCGTGTGTTGTCGGTACTTGGTGGCTTTTGTGTGTATTTTTATATATGGCAAGTACTTCGTTTGGCATAGCAATGTGAGAAGTTTCATTTTGAAAAAGATATGGTACATTAGTGGTTTTGAAAAACTGCCATTCGTTATCTATATTTTGTACTGCGTCCATGAATATTCAGAAAAATTTCAGTATCTGACAACGTATATTCTGTGATTGGGGTTGTGAAACATCTAATTATATCGTTAAGCTGTAAGTAGTTTGAAGTTTTTCTAAATCAGCCGATAATATTTGATGTGACACTACCTGTAGTGGCAAGTGATTTCTTTGGTAATGTTGAATGTAGGTATTAATTATTTGGTCTTTAATGATATTGTTCATGTATAGCAATACAATACTAATTAACATATTACTCTGGACTTTGGCATAATATACTGCATTTTGTTGATTTGCGATATTTTCTGACATGGAGTTTAGTTTATTTGCCAAAGAATTTATGATAACTTCTACCTGGGATTGGATTTCTGTTATGCTATGTGTAGAAAGATTAAGATTTTTGCTAGATAACAAGATGTTACTTTCTATTTCATTAAATTCTTACATAGTATTGTTGCTGAGAAGGGATGTAAGATGTCTGGTAGTGAGGATCTCGCAACACCAGTTGGCAATATCCCCAAGGAAGGTGATACCTCTCTTTATTCGGGGAGTCAAGGATATTTCATTTAAAAATTTCGAAATCAGACTTGTTGTAGTTTTGCAAAAATATCCTTGGAGTGCCACTGTGTTGGTGCACAGAGTACTGTTCCTGGTAGATCACACACTGTGTAACAACGTCTGGATGTTGTTGAGTGGGCGTGGGTGCTGTAGAGGCATGTGGTAGAGGAGGGGCACCGTCTCCTCATAGTATAGTTGCAGATACAGTTCCAGGTAGTATACTCCGGTGTGGATTTTGTAGAGTTTCTCCTGTGGTAATTAGAAATATTTGTAGCACTAGGAGTGCCGTGCTGCTGGCCGTTGTTGCCATGTTCGGCCATTTTTACCTGCAATGTAACAGACCAATGTTAATCTCTTATATTAGCGAGCTCAATTTTTCTAGTATTTACGGTCTCGATTCTGGTTTCGCCCCATTTGCGAATTTCGATTGAAATTGTTGATGACCCCATTATGTCGTGGATGCATTATGGGCCTTGATATTTAAAGGTGAGAGCCTTCTTTCTGGCTTTTTTTAAACCCATTTCAGCTACCCAATTTTAAGGGTATTTGCTGTAACTTTTGTGTCGAATATTTGTTGTGGTTTTTGCTGTGATGTTATTAAGTGGATTTTAGCTTGTTCTTGATTATGTGTTAGTTGTTCACACCACTTGTTGTTGCACTCTGAGTATTCATGCGAAATGACGTGGGAGAGTTGTACTGTCATCCTGTGAAGGAGGTAGAAGGGACTAAATTTAGTGCTACGGTTGACTGTTGAAATCTAGTTGAAAAGTATGTAGGAGATGTATTCGACCTGTTCTTGTTCTATAATCTCATTACAGGCAGGACTGAATCCCATGGATTGCAATTTTTTATTTGTAACTTCTTAAATTATTCAGGCATTAGCTCATTATTAAGTGACATTCCCCTATACGTTAGAATGGTTTTTGGGCAGCCAAATTGCAAATATGACGTCTTTGACGAAGTTAGCATATACTTGCACATCCATTTTTCAACTGGTTTCGCCACGCCATACCTGCTAAAAATTATGTCATAACAAGGGTGTATTTGTTATATTTTGCAGATGTTTACAACGAGCCTTTCACATCTAGGTACCATGAATGAAATAGTGTGGGGGGGGGGGGGATTAGTGGCATTTATCCGATTGGTTTCTGGTTTGATGTCTTAATCTTTTAGCACATTGAACTGTTTTTTTTAATAGTTTTGACATCTTTGATAATTGTGTCCCAATAATAAATATATTTGATCTTTTGTAATGTTTAATAGTGTCCGAAGTGACAGTCGCCGAGAAGGGATTCAAGGTGTGCGGTGATGATTTCATTGATATAATATTTGGGTACGAGTGTTCGTTTCTTTTCGCCTGTGGTGATGTGTATTTTCATGCTATGGTGTATCGTTGTGCTAATCTCTGATACTCAGCGTCTACCTTGTCGGGGTTTGTTAAGGTGATCTTAAGCTGTTGTAAATGGGGGTCATTTGTGTACTCGTCTAAAAATGTATTAACAATTTGTGCTATGTGTAAGTAAGAATCATCTTCGATTTTAATGTACTCCTGTTGGTGGTGATAAACGGGCAGATAGTGTGGTGTGTTATTGTGTGGTTTAATAATAATTTTGCTATTGAGGAATAGATCTACGAAAGTTGGTTTAATTTTATTGTGGAGTGTCTCCATGGAAATTTCAATGTTTACCTGGAAAACGTACTAAAATTTTTGCTATAGCCTGTAGTGGCAAGTATTCCTAATTAATAATCATCTTTGCCACACATGCCATATTTGTTCCATGAAACTTATATTTGATGAGTTTTTTTATGTCTGTCCAATTGTTGGTGATGTATTTGGTAATATTTTCCTTAATTTTGTCGTGTTTTTGTGTATTTTGGAATAGAGTTTCTGCTAGGTACAGCTTAGCATGTTATTTTTAATTTCGTGACTGCTATTATATATTTGTATTGTAGTAGTGTCGGCCTTTCCTGTGTTGGACAACCAATAATCATGTCGATGACTACATTGTATTAACCATTAACTGTTTTAGAATCGAAGTCATATTCTACGAGAGCAATGGCTGTCATTTGGATTCGTATCTTTAGTTCAGTTATTGTTTTGAGGTATCGTAAGTCCACGTAAACAATTTCTATGACGAATTTTTTCCATACAAATACTGCCGGAAATATGTAAGAATATGTGACTGCTTACAAATCTCTCTCTCTGTCACTGAAAAGCGTGTCTCTTTCAACGATAACATTTTACACACACATGCTATTATAGCTTGCTCTTTGGTGCCTGGAATTTCTTGCATAAGTAACCAGCCTATTGCCATTTGTGATGCATCATAAGCAAGAATAGTATTTATGTTTTCATCAAATTTAGTTAAAATGGGAGAGTTGTGAATAGTGTCTTAATGTCATCAAACGCTACTTGCTCTTTTGTGCACCATTTAAATGGGACAATATCTTTTGTTAATTCAATGAATGATTCTGCTTTGCAGGTGTAGTTTTGTATATTATATATATATATATATATATATATATATATATATATATATATATATATATATATATATAAATGTGAGGCCGAGGAATGTGCATATCTGTTTAACGTTTTGGGTGGGATCAGGTTTTCAATGGTGGTAATTTTTTCTGGGTCTGTCCAAATTCCTGTTGGTGTTATGTAATGCCTGAAAATTTGTTTTTCTTCTTGTGCAAATGAGCATTTTTGTGTTAGATTTTACATTAAATTTCTGTAATCTCTTCATTAATTTTTGTATGCTTTGTAAATGATCTTGAAAATTGTTGCCAGTTATGAAAATGTCATTGATGTATGCTACTGCAGTGTTTCACCATAAGGGGCCGAGCATGATGTCTACAAAATTTAGAAAATAGTTCGGGGAAGTGGCGAGCCCCATTGGCATTTGGGTGCATTAATATAGGCCGACTCTGTCGAAAAAAATGTGAGTTTCTCACCGATTGCCTTTTGGACTTGTAATGTGTAAGAGCTGCTGAACATATAAATGGAAATTATGTGTTTAGAGTTTCGTAATGTGTTAATTATGTTCTCTGTACATGATATGCGATATTGTACTTTTTTGAAATATTAATTGAGTAGTCTGAAGTCTGTGAGGATTATGATTCCTCTGACATTTTTATTACAAGACTTGGTGCAGCATATGGGGATTCAGATGGTGTGATTATCCCAGTGTCTAGCATTTATTGAATTTGTGTTACAACCTCTACCCTTAGTTAAGGGTTAATTCTGTATGGCCTGGTACATATGGATTTATCTGTGGTGAACTATAGTTTAATTTCATAATCGTTTGTTTCTGTTACTTCTGTATTAGAACTCGCAAAACCTGCCTTTGTGTGTGTGTAGGAAGTCGGGTATTGCTTATTTTTCCTGGTCCGATAGTTTGTTGTTTATGTTTCCTATCTTGACATTAGGCATACTCATGTCAATGCTTTCAATTTTACATATATATAGTATTCCATCATGTGGTTTGTATGCTGTTCTATGGAGTTTGTATTTAAAGAAACTTCTAGTAATTTATTATTGTCCGATGTGTGTACAAACATAATTATTTAGGTGAGTATTGGTACATCATATTTATTGATGAAGTCTACTCAGAGTATAATGTCGAGTTTCAGATTGTCAATCAAGAGGAACTCTTGCTTAAATGTGTACCCTAAAATTCTAGCATCTATAGTTGTTTTGAATTGGGGGCACTTCAATTTCTTGAGTAGCTCCTACAAGTGAAAATAATTCTGTGACTGGTACACATTGTTGGTTTGTGATGACTGTCATTGAAATGTACTACCCGGAGCACTCTGTATAAATAAGTGTGTTGAATCATTTCTCACAGATCCGGAGAAGGACACGTAGTGTTGATGTTTTTGTAAACTCGGAGCGACACTTGTCTTTGCTCCTGAAGGTGCGGTGTTTATAACCCGGTAGTTTGCGGAACTTGTAGTGGTTCAGGTTGCATGCTAGCCTTTCATCATAGCCAAAATGTTCTGTGTTGATGTTTACTGTCTGTGTTCTTTTGTTAAGGGTGTTGTTTATCGCACACTGTAACTTGATTCTGATTTGACCAATCGCAATTCGGTGGTTGAATCTGCAGAAACATTCGCCAATGTCTGTGTAGAATTATTTTGTTTGATATGGAAACAATGGGCAATTGGTGGCGCGGTGTCCTGTGTATAAGCAGAGCGTGCATGTCATTGCCATCTCGCTATGTGGCCCTATGAAGGCAGTACAGTCCTTGTGCTCGGCACAGTATTGCTGACTTATGCATTTCTTACTGACATTCCACACCTCTTCAGCATCTGCTTCCTTATTTATGCTGCGCTCCTCTTTCACTGAAACTGCACTTTTGTGTTTTATACACTGGGGGTTTCTGCGCATCTCTTTGGCCTTCTCCTTGTTATTGGGTTTCCCTGACCTACGTATTTGTTCCCGAAATAGGATACTAGGGCCCTCTTGTTTGGATAGATGTGTCAGATGTTGTGTGATTTGTTTTTGATTGTGGGGTAGGTAGGTGAAGTTTTCACTTTTTTAGTTAAATTTTGCGATTTCCACATGTGTTATCTGGGGAACTCTTTTGTTGAACAATACTCTGCAAGTGTCAATTACTCTATGTGCCTTTTTTTTGCATTTATCTGCAGGGGTGGCACCTAATTCCCCCTTGTATAGTAGTTTTTTTTGTTATACTATGCATTTAAATTGTGTTGGGTTTGGTCATTGTGTCGTTTTGTGAATTAAAATTTTGTGGCCGAATTTGTGTGATGCGGTGGTTGTTTACATTATTTTAATAGTTTTTCAGTGTGTCTGGTCTGTAGTTTCCCGAATCCCGAGAGTTGTTGTTGGTGCCCATTTTGTGCGAGTTGCCTACATACTCCTAGATTACAATTACAGGTTGTTGGTTATGTCTGGAGTATTTGGTTTGCTGGTTGCGCCCATAGTGCATGTAATGAGGTGTTTCCTTGTAATTGGGTGTGTTGCGTTTGCGGGTGGTATTTTAATGTTTTTGCATTTGTATGCTTAGGCTTGCAATTTCCTCTTTTAGTTTGATAATCTCCGCTCTCGAAGTGTCTGTATCTGTGTTGTTTTGGTTAGTATTTAGTACCTGATTGTAACTAAAAAGTCCTATTTCTACCATTTTGAGGTCTGTAAGCATGTATATGATGGTGTCATTTTGTAGTCCTATAATTTTGTCTGCGATGGAGGGGAGGAGGGATCGCCATACTATGGAGATTAATTCCGCATTGCTGACATGTGGGTTGTATTCGAGTCTGTAATAGATTAGATCTTCTATGTGTTTCTGTGCCCTTTCCCCGATTTTCAGTTTTTTTGTGTGTAAAGTAGTTGCTCGAGTGATCCTACAACTTCTGGGGATTAAAATGTATTTTTGAGCTTTGTTACGATTGTGTTCAATGTTATTTACCACCCTTGGTTCTGCATGTAGTTCTCCAGTGCATGCTTGGCCAATCTACTTAAGTGAAATTTTAATTGTCTGCATTTTCCGACTCGTCCAAATTACTCATTTCTTCTGCTTGATTGTACTGTTCTAGGAAATGGTGTATATTGTCGCTGTTTTCCCCTGTGAATTTTGGTATATTCATCGGTTGTTGGATGATAATGTTGAGTGGAGATGGGTTTTCCATATTTGTATTTGGTTCTTCAATGGCAAGTGGTGCTGCTAATGGTGAATAAGTATTTTTGTAAGTAGATTCGGTGTTGGTTTCAGTCTATATTGTTGTGAGGTAACCTGGTGTGTATTCACTAATTTTGGCGTAAATCGCCAAAATTAGTGTTGGTGGGCGGTGTGTTGGATAAAAGTCCCCTGTTAATGATATTATTAACTAAGCTTTTTTTAGGTGTGTGGATGTTACGTAACACTCTTTAATTTGTTCCGGATTTTGTTCTCATAATTTTTCTTTAGATATAAATAATTGTTGGAATTTTACGGTTGTGTTCAATTGTATAGCTTGCAATTGCTTTGTGTGTCGGACAGGTCAACTGAGGCATGTATGAGTAAGTTTTTGGCCACTTGGCGATGGTTGGGTGGTGTCGCTCATTAAGTGCGGTGTTACTTTTTGTAGGTATAACTTATGAGCTATCATGCACATTCTGTATAAGCATTTAAATTGGTTTTCTCCACTTGGCAAACACAATTTACTGTGGAGAGTTGCGTTTGAAATAGTAATGCCGATCTGAAGAGCGGTTCCATTTTAAAGCATACATTAACTTTTTAAAGGCAGCTGCATACACATACTCACTACGTTTTACAAGACAATGGGCGTCTCTGTATGGTCGCATTTTGCTGTCGCTGTAAGGTTGCTCATGCGCTTGCTCAGTGACCGCAATATTCTGACCCTGAATTGTACAATGCAGGACACTACTCTTACTCGTGAATGAATTGTTGGGTTGGCTATGTTACTCTGGTTTAATACTATCGTTATAACTGATATCGCAATTTCTACTGGAAATTTAAATTTAATTTTATGAACCAAAAACTCTACTTTAATTTTCAATGCTTGATGTGGCAGAAGGTGGGAAGCGTGAGGCACTTCCACAAGTTGCTGTGACCTCACTTCAGTTAACAGGTCACGCATTCATTTACAAGGGGTGAGGTGTAGTTCAGAGAGCAAGTGCTTTTATATCAAAACACTACACAATTTGTTGTTACTGTAAGTAGTACAATCAGTGCAATGACCATGTCATTATGTTACTTTATTGACTTGCAGCCAAAGACTCCTTATAGAGCAGATTAACTGAGAACGACATTAATTACAAAGCAATGCATGTATGTTAAACAACTTCCCGTTATCCAATTGAGCTTGTTGTAGCAATGTTGCCATACCTCCCTGTCTTTGACTCTCGCCCTTGTGTGGGTGGCACAAACATGCCTCGATCAGGCAGGGTGGCTTGGTTTATCTGATCATCTATGCTCGCGCGCATGTGCATTCACAGAGTCGAGTTGCATCGTTATCTAGTATATTCATGCTGGTTTCTCATATTGCATAACTAATACAATTTGCAGAAATGTTTTAGTATATTGGCGAAAGTTTATGAGTAACTTGAATATCTTGGGAATGTTGATTGAAATTCATTTCTCTTCTGACATAGTTAACAGGGTGAGTTTGACCTCGTTGGACTTGTTTCGATGAGTAATTTGGTTGTAGATGATGACCAAATTCTGTTGCAATTATGTAGCAATGAACATTATCAGGCATAAAGCTTATCGTGAAATGTCCATCACTACATAATATAATAACAAAAAAAAATTCAACAAACAAATATGGAAATCGATACTCCTGTAGCTGCATGAAACTCCTGTCAGTTGGTAGCCATGGGTTGTGCCCTATTTTTGACAGTTTCACGTTTCCAGGTTCTGCGATTTCTGTAGGTCAAGATTGGAGGTCGCCCAGAACGTGTAGCATTAGTACAATGCCCATCGACCTTTCACATACGCCGGACGAATGCGACCGTTGATTTTGGCCTGTTTACCTTCCGTGCAATCGCCCGGCTAGACATCCCACTGAGATGGCAGCCCACATCACGCCGTTATCGAAGTCAGATAGCTCTGTACCTCGTGCCATCTCCTTGTCAACTGGCTCTACAACGGCCTGCAGCGTATGGCGGCCACACAAGTCAACTGACGTACTGAATTACCTATCTTCACGGGTGCCTAATTAGGTGTTGGTCGATAGTGTAGAACGTATATATCAATTGCATAAGCGTAGTAAGCACATATCTTGCGCAAGGTTCTTGACTTCTCACGCCAAGCTTTTATATACAAACTTATTCATTTGTAGTAACGTTTATTACAGCTGTTTTACCACATCTTACAAGTTCTACGTATTGTGTAACTACTATAACTATTTTCTTCTTTTAAGTGCTTGGTCCAAAATTTTTTTACAGTTATTTTATTTCTTGTGGGGGTTTGTGAATGACTCTGTCTATGTGCCTCTCCTGCCATAATCTGTGCGCACATTACGACGCCACATAGCAACAGAAGTGTCTGCGGTAACTCTTGACATGTTCGCACGTGTATGGGACAAGTTTGACTACCGTTTTATGAGCATGCATAAAATTATAGTCTTGTGAAATCAAATTAATATTTTAGCTTCAAGCTGTATTTTGAAAACTATACCCAAACAAGTATTTATAAAATATTTTCTCTTTGTAGTAATTATGGCTGAAAGAAATCTAAGTTCTGTGGCATATTCATATTTCTGGCATAATAAAAAAAAATTTACTTATACTCTTGTTGCCGACTTAATTTTATTTGTTAGAGTTAAAATAATTGCACTCAAGAGGGACCTTGAAGGAATAAATAAAGCCGTCATCATGTCAGCCAAAAGTTAACCCGTATTGTCTTTTGATAACCGATTTGCTGAAGGAGCATCAAGACAGTTGCGTCCACTGTTCATTAAGTAGCCAGGCAGGAACTCATCTCTCCCTTCTGTAGCAAGTCTCTCTCATTAATTTGTTCAACCGTGTTTCCTCGTTGAAGACGTCACTTGCATAGTTGCTGAAGTGTGAATAATTGGTCTTCCTCAGTAGCTTGAACTTGAAGGTCTGCCTGTGACAATTATGATTCTCTATATCCCCTCAACATAGGTCACTAGGAAGAACTCCTCAGAACAGTTTTCAATGTACAGTCCTCTTAGGGAAAAAAAGAGTATAGCATACTATATAGAATTATAGGAAAAAATTCGACTCCGTATTCTGCTTTCCTTTCGTCGCCAGGATAATCATGCATAGTTAATATTAGAAAATTACCGGATAATCAAACATTTCGTATTTCAGCAATGCCAATATAGTTCACAAGTTGTAATAAATAATACGTTAAAGAAATCGAAACTAATTTTGGATACATAAAATACATTTAATATTAAGAAATAATTTATATAAAAGTTATTAAAATGTGATTGAAATATTAGGAAAATCTATAAATACAAAAATGTCACAAACCGTGAATGTTATGAAGTCACGTTTTGAATTCTGTGGGTTTATTTTCCTGGATGCTAATATTTCAGTTCTGTAGTTGCGTTCCATTGTCCTATATTCATTTTAAATTTTGTCTACCATCTTCACGTTTTCTTTATAATTACTACGTGTAGGCCTACTGCTCGAAGAGTTCTTTTCATTTGCGGCCTAATTACCTTAGAAATATAGGCTTATAATATCGGGGATAGGCCTTTCTTTATGTAGTCCATTATATGTTCCTTATATTTTTAACACAAGAAGAAATTGTCCTGTAATTTTAATATAGTACCAACAAATTTTCTCACAACATAAGCTGTGTGGAAATGAATTTACTTTAAAAAATGCTAATAATTTTTAACTAAAGGAAGAAAATTTACACATTGTATTAGTGAATGAATATCATGACCCTCTAAAAAAGTAAACGAAATTATATCCCCGTTTAGAATGAAAGAAATAAATAAAAATAACTGTAGTTGCTTCCCTCACATCGCAATAGACGCTACAGCTTTGAGTATTTGCGAAAGTGAAAAGTCAGGTTATTACTTTATTACTCACAATATTGTGGTTTTAAAACTCTTAACACGCTCCGTTTACGAGAAAAAAGGGTGATCTGAAAAGAACACTTATCGCAGGAACAGCTCAACCAATACTTGCAAAACTAGGAATGAAACTCTAAACGTGAATTTTATTTGTATATCAAACATTCCATTTACAAAATTGTTTCACTAAAATAACTTTTATTATAGATATCAAATGCAACCAAGCATTTAAAAACAAATTTGATGAACTTAAATAGGCGGTTAAAGGTGTGTGATTATTCATTTTAAATTTGCCTGCGATTTCGGAAGAATGTAACTGCTGAATTATATACCTCCTTATTTATATTTTTGGAAACCTGTGAATCTATTCATGAGAACATTTAACGTACAAGTAATGCTGTTGTCAAGTCCCCTTTTAACACATAATCTCCAACAGTTGAATTAGTCACATACCGTTGTATCGAAAGGTAGTTGTATTAGTGCCATATAATATAATAATGCTCAGATAAGCATGACTGGGATCTCGCCAGACCTTATACTAACCGTCAGAGAGTGACAGTTGAGCAAAGAATGGGGAAGAAACAATATCTTAGTGCATTTGATCGTGGCCAGGTCGTTGCGGCCAGACTTATAGGCCCCTCTATATCCGAAGTCACGTAGACACAGGGATTCCCACAAGTCGCAGTGCCAATAATGTACTGTGGGTTTCTGGAATCGCATAAAACCACCGATGAGAGGAACTGCCGTGGTGTACAACGTATAGATAAAGGGTTTACAGCGAGATAACTCGGTTAGTAAGAGCGAATAGACAAGCAAAAGTGGAGCACATGGCTCGCCAATTCAATGGTTGACCACGTCGACCTGTGAAAAGCCATACCTTCCAGAAACATATTACTTTAGGGTACAGAAGCAGCTACCTCTGTTCACCGCACGTCACGATGCCCAACTGATAGCGTGGATGCGCGAACACCGCCATTAAACCCTGTATGCATGGAACAACGAGTTGCTGATAACTAATAAGCCTACTTTCCTCTACATGGGTGCAAATCAATTTATGAGAAGTTCTTGAAAGCTTAGATGGTAGGTAAACGTTGACGTCTCTATGACAGCAGTATCATTAGATTATTAGAAATGAAAGCAGAAACGCGTGAAACAGTACAAGACAATTGAAATACACAAGTTACTTAGACGTGATTCGAACTCAGGAAAACACGTAAAATGACGATAGCGTGCAATCAACAGCATCACGGAGGTAGAACTCGGAGCATACACTTCGGATGTAATAGGTTTAATGTTTTGAATGATAAGGTTCAGAAACTTAAATATTTACTCGGCCATAATTTTAAAATAATTGTCTGAATCAATAAAACCCATAAGTTGACATGGCCTACCATAACTTTACTTGTGTGAATAATTGGGTGGAATTCAGTGTATTGGTCTCCGAGATATGGCATAAAGACATTATTCCTATAAATAGGGCTGTATTAAAAAATTGCTCAAAAAATACTTTGTGCACGATGTTTGTAATAGATAATGCCAACATTAAATATTTGGTTGAAATTGTAAAATTTTTTAGTATATCTGTCATGAATATGAAAATATTTATATGGCTGCCATTTTTAAAATCATTTTCTGACCCCATTTAAACTATGAAATTTTACACATCCTTCTGTAGGTGTGCAAAATTTTGTGGAAATTAAATGAATCGTTCAGAAAATATGACAACCTTTTCAGTTTACTCACTTTACACTACGTTAAAAAACAAATCCGGTTAAGGAGGATCTCTTAATTAATATCGGTTGTTTGGTCCTCAAGATATGTCATAAAAATTTTCATTGATCATGTGACGATCTTTATAAATGAAAGGCAAAAATATTATAAATTAGCACATTCGATTATTGTCAAAGATGCAATACTCAAAATTAAATTTAAATCTGTTACATAGTTTCGTCGCTATAGCACACAAAGCTAGAGTGATTTTATATGCGCCTTTCACAAAATAAAAGACTTAGATAATTCAAACATATCAATTACTATACCCTGTCACAGTACAATATCTTCGCCAAATTTTAAAGAGATCGGCAGATTGTTTTTCCGAGATACGGCATGAAAACTATATTAATTAATTTGGGGCTATCTTACAAAATGATGGAGAAATGAGGCTTTGCACAGGCAATTTGTATGGTTATAACTGATACTGTCCGTATAGAAAATTGAGGTGAAATCCATTTTGCAGGTTATTAAATAAAATATTCGGAGCTAAAATATTTATAGGCCCAACATTTTTAAAGTATGTGTGCCTGACCATCTAAAAATTTAACATTTCACATAGCCTGTCCTAGAGATAATTGTCTGCATAATTTTAAGAAATCGGTTGTTTTGTCGGAGACAATAAGATTTTAATTTATCATGTAACAATATTTTACAAAATGGTAGACAATACAGTTTTTTGTTCACACATTTGATTCTTGTAATATGTACAGCCATCATACAAAGTTTCATTGGAATTAATTTCAAGTTTTCTACGATACAGCATACAAAACTAAAATAGCTATAACGCCGCCATTTTGAAAATAAGTGCCAAATAAAGTTCCATTTACTACATTTATCTGGCCAGTCATAGTATTATTTACATGTCTAATTTTGTGAAAATACGTTCAGTAGTTTTCGAGATATAATTAACAAGCTTTATTTTTGCATGTCGCTCTATCTTAGAAAATGGCGGGCCATCAACAATACTTACCTTCGAATTTAATGCTTATAACTTGCGCTGTCCGCCTACAAAATTTGGTTGGAATGGTTTCCAAGACATGACATGTTTCCATCATTTTAAAATTGCCGCCATTTAAATATGAAGTGCTCGGCGTGGTTGAAACTAATAAGTCAGGTGTCCTTACTTGTGTATTTTTGTGCATTTGTGCGCCGAAATTGGTGAAGTTCGGTTCACGCATTCAAAAATTGAAAAGGGGGAGGGGGGTGAGTAAATACACACGCGCAGACACCTACATACTCACCCTCGTACACGCGCCCATACACACGGACAGAAAAGGGATCTCATAGGCCTTTCCTTCCTTCGGAAAGTAGGCTTGAAACATCGCCTGGATGAATGAGTCAAGGTGCCCGTTGATACACGCCGATTGCAGGGCACGCAAATAAATTATATCATAGAATATACAAATAAATTATTTTTTAACGACATCAAATCAGCTTCTAACATAATGGGCACTCTCGCAAGATCTGTATACATCGTCATGTCACCATCTTCATAAAGCTTGTCCATTCCAAAATAAAAACTGTCAAAATAAAAAAAAATTATCATAATAATAAACGCTTGGCTTAAACTTTTGCCACCCGATTCCAAAATTATACGTCATCTACTGCATAATGCTGCGCAAGTTCTTTTTTTTTTTTTATCCGAAAAAATTTATGGGGGTTTTTTTTCGAAGGGGAAAGAAAATGGTAATAAGTTGTGGGAGCTAAATTCTTAAGCTTAAAGCGTGGTTGACAATGTGTGAAATCACGTTCTAAATCGTAAATTCGCGAGTTTTCAGTTTCCCGAGTCAGGAAAATGTAACACGAAAAGCCCCATAGTGCTTATAAGTACACGAACAACTCTCATTTTTGCGTCGCTGTAGAACTATACGGCATTGTCTCCGCACGTAGGTCTTCCATAAAAGACATCTGCAGCTGTTGAAGAAGCGGTCGTAAAATGTGACCCCCATTTATGTCGCCGGCAGTGTGTAAGGGTGTAAAAAGGCTTGAAATAGAGATGGGTTGTCTGCTGTTTTAATACACTGCAGGCAATAAAAAGCCACGCCTGCGGATATGGTTTCGTATATTAAATTGTGATTTATACCACGAGTGGCGTGAGAGTTTGTGACGTTACGAAATAGAACAAACAGCGCACTCCATTGGTTGATTTATGAGATTTAGGCATCATCTGGGGTACCATTTATAGAAAACTGCCAACATAAATCTTATGTTATTTAATGTTTCTAATGTATTTACTTAACAATCCTGTGTAATTTCTAATTTTCACTAGTTGCGTTTGTAAAATGTACCATGAAAATCGAAGTAAAATTTAGATAATCAGTTTTAAATTTACATAGTTTTGTTACATTACAATCACTTCATGCTAAAGGCTTTAGTTTTGTTACATTACAATTACTTCATGCTAAAGACTTTCCACAATTAATTAAGCAGTTTTGAAATCAACCTTTGAAAAATCACACTGCCTCTATCTGCATAACAGTTACACTGACGAACATGTACTCACTGAAATTGGTAACGAAGGTGGGGAAAGTAGTTCCATAACTTAACGTTGATTACAATAGTTATGGAAACATTTGTGAATACTGAAATAATGTTTTTTTTTTCTGGGCTTGTAGGTGTACTAATTATCAAATTTGTAAATTATTAACTTTCCTAATAATTTCACAATTTCTCTTCACTTATGCGTGACTAAAGTGACGAGACCTATCCAAATGTTAATATTATATACGGTAGAAGAATACACAATATGTATACAACTTGATCCTAAGGAGACTTTTACTACCGGAACTATTATCGCTGCCTTTCCAGAAATAGCAGTAGTGTTTCAGTTTAATTCGCACGAATAAATTGAGGATATTATTTTTGGTAAGTTCGTATCCAGTCGTCTTGCAATGGCAGTTTCTGATTTCGTTCCTTGTTATTTCGTGAGAGCGATATCAGAAAAAAAGACTCAGTTCTGGAAAGAACATCATAAAGGAATTTTACGCATTGCGGCAGCACTACCGTATCTGCTAGGGTCTGTATGACAGCAGAATACACCGATAAATTCGCGTCGATTGTTGCGCTGTTAAAAATTTCCTTTTTTCTCAGGACTTTTAACGGAGAAGTAAAGTAAATATACGGAACCGAAGTTCATAATGGATACAAATGGAGCTGAATTCCTAAAATTAAATATACCTTAGGAAAGTCGCTCTAGTATCTACATCTTCAAGTTTCAAGAACGAACAATGCCGAGTCTACACGAAAGTTTCTTCGCCATAACCAGAAAAATGTCGTATCTGCGGAACATACAGATATTCTTTAAAACATAAAACAGTAGCATTAGGCGTTTTTAACATTTCGCAAAACTTAAAACACGCAATATCAAAAGTTAACCGGAAAATTTGCATATGAAAATATAATGTAAATATCAAAGTTACACCGCTAATTATGTGGAAAATTGTACGTGGTTAGGGTAATAATTTGTTCAACGTTTCGGTAGTACTAATATCTGGTTCAGGTATACATATTTTAACTTCCTAAGTTATTTTTTTTACACAAAATAATATCCACATAACGAAAGTAAAGCAGCGTTTACACCGACAGTTAACCACAAATATTTATAACTTTTGTTACCAACACGTTGTTAGTAACAGATGTTGGCAACAGGACACCAGAGACATTTACTTTTGTTAATAACATTGCAGCCGCATAATCTCAGTTGACTGCAGGATAACAAGTGTGGAGGAAATAATTGTACTCGCTCCGCAGCATGTGTCATATTGGCGAAAGAGAAAATACCAAGAAGGGTCTGGGTGAGACCTTCTCTGCGGGCAACAGATAGATAAAGTGGGAGTGACTTGTTAAGTGACTTGAATGAAGATGACATTGACCTTTTGTCAGGCGAACCAAGATGTGATGGGAGCTTTAAAAACTTTTTGAGAATGGCTAGTTGTGACCTTGAGTTTTTCATATCAATGACAGGACATAAGATTGGCAACATTAGTCGCTGGCCAGTGGCGAGTACATAGTATGCCGACAGGAACACAACTTAATTTAAAACGAGTACGAAAGAAACATTCCCAACTAGAAAAACAAATACGGGAGTAATTTATTTCAACAGCTCCGAATGCTGTGTTCCATGCCAAAAATACTGTTAAGAAAACAAAAGAAAGCCTTGCAGTGGTGCATCTAAGAGTTGTTTTCATGTGTTGTCTTTAATAAATTTTGTCTTGTATTTGAGCATCGATCTCACCTTGTGCCTTAAAAAGGTTTAGGCCTATTTAAATACCGAAATATGCCTGCATTTGTCTCCCACAGTGCCTATCGCATATAGGCCTACTTTGATACATGCAAACCATCGCCAGATATGTAATTATTTTTCTTTTTAATCAACTACGCACCATTATACATGTCCCATAGTACAGTAATTAAGCATTTATTTATCATGTGGGCGTACAGTTTGTGGAAGCCCACAAAACCTATAGGCTTGGATTTGCTAAACGTCTATAAACTTAAGGGACTACGGATTTATTACTATGTTCACTTAACTCAGTGTCATGTTCTACTCCAGCCTCTCGAGTGTGCCATGGAGCTGTTTTGTCGTTCAGAAACTGCAGCAATTCGAACACAAACCACTTGCTTTTTACGGAATCTACTCCTGAGACACTTGTCCCTTTTTCGACTCTCTCTGATATTGGCCAATCAACATTTTCATTTTATTCTGCACTTCTGTCTTGCTTATTTTCATTTCGTAAGCAATTTCAACCCAAGCGTTGTTCTTGCGTTTTCTATCTTTGAATTGCGCACACGTTTGGTCCCAAAGAACAGTCTTTTCGCAAAACAGCTCGATAAGTTTAATCACCTTATCCTTCAACCATTCCACTTCACTCGACATATTTTCCATTTGAACCGGCGGCCCATGGCAATGGCGTCAGGGTGGAGGGGGAATGTTACTAACTACGCAGGCTGAGATGCAGTAACACGTGTTGTTAACTAACGTTATCAACATCCTTTGACCTTTACCGACTTCCAGCAGGTAACATAATTCTAGTTACTAACATGGTATTTCTGTTGCTAACACAGCTTGCTGGCAAGAAATACAGAAGCATTTTTAAAAATGTTACTAACAATTGTTAGCAAAACGTATTTCTAACACCGGTGTAAGCGCCGCTTTAATTATTTTCTACCGTCTTCATTTTAAACTTAAAATACAGAAAACTACCCAGAAAGTTTACAAAAGACGTTCCATGAAGTCAAAGAAAGTTCTGTGAAATTTTCTGACATAACCTTTATTTGAAAGGCAACGTGTCAATAATTATACGGAGCGTTTACATAGACATATGGAGAAAGTTTACCAGCATTTTCCCGCAAAATGAAGACAAATTTTTTTTAACAATGTGTGTTATTTGAAAGAAGCGTTATAATCAAATCGCTCTTTAGGTGTCTCTTTTTTTAAATTATTTTTCATTATTCTTGGTTGTCTTATAATAATAATCTTTATTAAATAATCCTTTTTTAAAATTTGTTACTTGTAAATATTATATTGCCTTTGGCATATATTTCTTACTTATAGAATGAAAGGACTGAAGACTATTAATAGGTGTGAATTGAAGTGAAATACACCAATCTCAGCAGCGGTGACATTGTGCTCAATGTGAGGATTTAAAATGGCTGTCGATTCGAAATCCTGCCAAGTACGAGGCTCGCACTGTGATTTCGGTTCTGCACGCAAAAGGTGTAACTAATGCTGAAATTCATCGCCATACTTCAATGTTCCTGGGAAAAAATTACGAAAAAATAGCAAATTGCTTTACTGTATATATTTCAGCCAGTAAAAAGTGAGTGGTAATCGTGATGAAAGAATAAGAGAAGGCCTTTCGTAAGCACGAGTGAAATAAATTCAAATATTCAAGGAAATATTCACGCTGGCAGGTATTAAAAGAACGAAGAACTACATAAACAATGTCTAGCAGTTTCAAGAGCAGGTTTACACGAAACTGTTACAGAAAAACTAGGCGATAGGAAACCGAGTTCACCTTCAGCGCCGATAATATTGACATATGGTTAAACGAAATTTGCGTGCCAATTGCACAGGCACTCCTTACGAGTTAAGAAATGATGACGTTAGAGGCTGCATTATGACACGTAATGAAAATTGCGTGTAGCAGAACACACCTTTGTCGAGCACCAACGTATTCCATGACATCGCTTTTGCATTGGGTTTACGGCAGTTAAGTGGTCGTACCGTGTTAACGGTAGGGCTAGGATTTTTTATGATAATTTTATGGTGCCGTGATGTAATGCTAAGCAGAATCAACCGACCGCGATACCACCTATTCCTTACAGAAGTTTTGCTTACATTACTGGATGAAATGCCACCGTACCTATGAATGCCACATCCAAATAGATGTGGATTAGCAGAGGAAGGTCTATTCCATAGCTGCCACGGTCATTGGATCCCACAACACATTACTATTTTGTTTGGGTTCGATACTCTTGGTAACATACGAGGAAGGTGTAATCGCACGAGTCCACGTCGCGGCTGGTTTACTTAACACGCAACTCGGCGCATTTGACCGTGTGCGCTTATCTCTGCACCAGAGATGAACCCTTTATGATGAAGTTGGAGGCCAACAACTACAATCTATTTTGTAATCCATGACGTTTGATCTGGTTTGATTGTTGGATGTGTCTGAGTAATTTTTTTAATTTTCGCATGTCATGTATGAAGTGCTGTAATAATTTGTCGCCCATATCGGCCAATTCACGTATTACTGGACGTGGCTTCCCTATTGTAAAATGTTTATTTCGCTGCCCTGAAACACATAGTATGAGTTGAAAGTTTCTTCTAAATGTTATTGTATGTATCGTTATGTAATTAAGAATGGTTGCTACTTGACGAATTTAAAACTGTCTTGAGTCGTGATAAGAAAGGATAATTTGTAAGGACTTACAGGTTCACAGGGACGAATAGTGAGAAGATACCCAAAGAAGAGATTCATCTCTAATCGAACCCACGCAAGCGGTCACTAAAACCGGCCATACATGATGACCATATCCGTATCAGTCTTCATACCCGTTTAATGCTAACGTTTCTGCTCTCGTGTAGGTTCGTGTAGGTTACAATTATTCAGCCACTTCGGAGGGGTCTGACTCCAGGTATAACCATTTTCGTGCCCGTGGGTATGCCCGAAACAGTGAAAGGACGTGTTGTAAATGCCTGCTTTACCCACGGAGCTGCAACAGACACGATATCAGACACCCGAGTAACAATCTCGAGCCATATATATATATATATGTGTGTGTGTGTGTGTGTGTAGCTCGAGATTATATATATATATATGTCCGTTTATGAAATGGTTAAGGTTCCTGTAAAAAGAATTTTTGGAGAAAATTAAACTTACTGTACCCATTAATAACTCACACAGACATAATAAAATAAACTCATATAAATAATCTATAAATATGAATTTGTTTGTATATACGTTACATTACAAAGTCTGCTAGCAAGGTGTTCAACACGGTGTATCGAAACATTTTTAGTTGTTGTATGTGGTAAATTACAGCTGTTCATAACATCTGCTCTTGTTAGAAAATGTATATTTCTATAATACGTTGGTCTAAAAGCAATAATACTCAAGTATCGGCACAGTGCAGTTAATTGGTTGTTGTTATTTGATAATCAAATCGATTGATTTTAAAGTACGTAATTTAAGCTGTAAGGCGTAAGTAATTTTAACACATACATAAAAGCCTTATTTTTTCCTCTTTTTCCGGTATGGTCTTCTACGGACTAAGAACCAATTTCAGTGCTTCGTCCTTTGTTGTTCTTTCTTCTTCCTCCAGTACTCCTTCATCTTATCACTATGTATCTTTTTCCTCTCCTCAGACCATTTCTAGCCTGTTTTATTTTCCTTCCTGCCTTGGAATCCTTCCCTTTTAACACGTTTTTCTTAAAAATGTGTCTCTCTGTTGCTTCTTCACTTATATTGTTTCTTTCCAAATCTTTCTTAACTTCCTGAATCCAGGTTGTTTTTGATTTCCTGTTCCAAAGATATTTGACGATCCGTTTGGTTAACCTATCGCCATTAATTCTATATAAATGTCCAAAAAGTAGCAATCGAATTTTCCGTGTTGTTTCTGTAATGGATTCTATTTGCGATATTTTTCATCATTAGTTCACAATTTCCAGAATTCTGTAGTTTTTAGTGGACCAAGTATTTTACGTATAATTCTTCTTTCTAGTACTTCTATTTTATGCAACTTGTAATTCAGTACTAGACATTCACTTGCGTCAAGACATTCCGGTTCAACTACCGTGATGTAATGCTGTATTGTAAGATTTTAAGATAAATATTTTTTGTTTTAGATATACCTAGTTATGCCATAAGCTCTTTCCATCTTACGTATCCTTTCTTCTACCACGGATTTTTCTCACCATTATCCTGAATTCCCCAAATAATTGAAGTTATTTACCCTCTTTATTTGACCAAGATCTGTTGCTAGGATTTCTGGAGCATTTTTTATATTTGTCATAAATTTTGTTCTTTTTTTTTCTGCAGAAATTCGTAAACCTGTTTTGTTGGCTATCTCTTCTAAGAGATTGACTTGTATTGCTGCGTATGTCAGGTTTTCAGAAAGTATGGCAAAATCGTCTGCAAATGCTAGAACAGTTTATTTCAATACCCTTGTTCTTTCTCCCCAGTGTTATTGGCGATAGCTTGTGTTATTTTAGTTTTTCATTCCAAATACTTATTACTTTCTCCAAGATGCAGTTCAAAAGTAGTGGAGACAAACCATCACCTTACCTTACCCCTGTATTTATTCTGAATGGTTTAGATATTTCGCCCTGAAATTTTGCTTTTGATATGTTTTCTGTGAGGGTTTCATGGATTAGATATTCTAATTTGGATTTAACTCCAAACTCTCGGATTACTTTATATAGAGTTTCTCTATTAACAAAATCAAAAGCCTTTTTAAAATCTATAAATATTACTACTATGTTTTTGGAGTAAGCGAGTCTGTGGCGGACTATGGACTTCATGGTCAAAATCTGTTCTGAGCCAGATCTGCCTTTTCTAATTCCACTCTGATATTCATCCAAATAACTGTCAAGTGTTGTTTCTACCGTGTTCAGTAATATTTTCGAGAATATCTTATAAGCCACTGGCAAAAGGGATATATAAGAGCCATTTTTCCATTCTTCCTGGATCTTTTCCGTTTTCCACATTTCTTTAGAGATGAATTGAAGTTTATCTGTGATTTTTGGTTGAGACCATTTTACAAGTTCAGCTGTAATGGAGACTTCTCCACTGGCTTTGTTATTTTTTAGGGTTTTAATTCGTGTTTCAATTTCTTTAACTGTAGGTGGTGGATCTGTTTCAAAGTTTTCATGGAATTTGGGAAAGTGTAATTGGTAGTTCGGTTCTTCACAGTTCAGAAATTGACCAAAGTACTTTCTTAGAATCGTACAATTCTCGGTAGCCTATTGGTTATTATGTAGAGCCTTGTTTTTAATTTTGCTATATTTTGTATTTTTTTCTTTCGAACCAAAAAATAATGTATAATTATTACTGAGAGCATAATATTAATTATTATGATTATCAGAGTAAAATATCTTAACAATTTGATAGTATTTCAATGAGTGACGCAAATGTCTGTCTTACAGAACGAATACCATGTGTTCCATACATAACCAGTGCCATGACTCATATAATTTTCCGTGGAGTAAGAGTGGTCGTACTCAGATACATAGGTAAATGCAGACTTCAGAAAAGAAAATGACAAACTAGGCAATTTTTGGACGCAACTAAAGGGGACTACGGGGACGATTTGATTGCATTTGTGCCCCTGCCAACTGCGGATTGTCAGCCATTTTTGAGTTTTTTGCATGCCATTTAAGATTTTCTGATGGCTCTTTATGCACTCTTTTTCCTATTCTGTTATAGAAAATTGTATGCTTTCTGTTATGGTCATGGTTATCGTGTACGGCCGGCTTAAGGGGAATCCGCTGCCCAAAGGAAGAGCTGCTGCTCGGAGGCCTGTCAGTCGCCAACTTCTCCACCATCTTGGTTTGGAGACCTGCGTATTCTTCTTACCTTACTTCACAGGTGTTGTCGTAGTTCGATGCTCATTGGCTCCCTACGTGCACTACAGGTGCGGCTTGGTTTTCGAAATTATGATTTTCCTTTGCGGATTATTTTATCAGTGCATATCAAACTTCGATGTATCAAGTAGCTGCATAATTATATCGATACTTCTGCGTGTGGATTGCCATCCCCGATAGCATAATTGTATTGAAAAAAGCTTTTATTTACCTTGTCATGACAAGTCTGCGAGCTTGTAGCAAAATAGTGTTGCAAGCCACAATGAATGAAATAAGCTAACTATCTCCATTATTTAAAATTATAACTTACACTGTAAACTTACTAGGGAAATTACTAGACATTCGTACGGTAACATTTCCAAAATTATTTGAGAAACAATTATTTTTTAATGTAAGGCAGAAATAACGCATTATGAAGTAAAATTCACTTATATGGTAGTAGATAATCCCATGCTTGGATGGCGAAATGACCTTACGACGTGTGCAATTCCTCAGCATTGTCTCAACAGTTGGAGGGGAGATGAAACAAAATGAGGCGCCATGTTGGACAGCTTTTAGGACTTGTATACCTTAGCAAAGACATAATTCTAAGTAATTAAAATTATTTAAAGTTGAATATTCGTAAATTACAACTACTAAGTTGTTACAAATGGAAAGTTTGTGAGAAAACAGGCATATTCGCAAGAGACTGTGGGAAACGTATGGATCTTTGTTTCCGTGTTCAATTCACAATATGCACATTTATCTTTACCCGCGTAATTTTTATGTCGAGGGAATTATTAAAAAATATGGTAAGTTATTGACTTCAATGTACTAATAAAGAAACTAAAGAAATTCTACACACGCTTTGCTTTTGTACCACACAAAATTTAATGAGTAATCTGCTACAGAAAATATTTGTTATAACTAGTTCCAGGTGTAACTAATTTGTCAAGTTGCTCTTTGACTGGTGGGAATAATCAAGCTAACAATAAGAAATAACTTACGGAAAACTTGTATAGTAATTTCAATTAAAAATTTACTTAAAAAATGCTCATTTGTTTTACAGTGTGGACTCCATTATTGTGCTGATATTCACTATAACTCAGCTAACTTGTTGCCTTGGTGTACTGGATACTACGCCGGCCTTCAGAGCTAAAGAACTGTGGTTCGCAAACAACCTCCAGTAAGTGTCAAGAATTTTAAAATAGTTGGGTCGGTAACTGTTAATTTGAGGATGTAGGTAACAATAAAATATATTATACTAATACTCCAGAATTTTTAAAACATTATTTCACTATACAATAACGTTTAGATTTCCTTACCCTAATTAGATTTTCCCACACTTTTGTAAGGTACTTTTACGTACGATTAGCGAATAGTACTTACTTATTATGTAAATTAACTCTACATCTAAGAGGTAATTTTACCTTACGTGAAAGGATCATTTGCTTTCCTTACATGAAAGGCGGAATTTTACCTGAGATTTTTATACAGTGTTGTAGATTTGAAATACAACCTTCCTTTAAAAAACTGAGAGCATAATGAAAATCGTCTGCAAGTTTCATTGAGAGAAAGGCTTGTTCCAGCCAATAAAAATAACTGTTTGTATAAGGCAAACTAACTGTTTTATAAGGCTAAATATATATTTAGTTGCCCTAACAAGATATTTCTTTCAGCAGACATAACTTAAAACGTAACAAAATTAGTTTTGTCCATCTAAAAATTCCCGCTTGAATAAACAAAATATTTTTGATGGGACGAAAGATATTAGAATCTTAGCAAAATAATTAGTTGCATTAACTGAATATATATTTGTTGGGCATTCATTTGATCGTATGCGTTCGAAAATAGAGCTCGAGTTTTTTGTGTTTATTGTGGAAATTAGGGTAGTAATGGTATTTGTTAGTGAATTTATTGATGCTTAAAAATGCCAAGAACATCATAATCAAACCTTTTAAACAGGAATAAAAAAATTATATCTGCAAAATTTTACTATTTACGCATGTTCATTATTGAAAGTATAACTCATGCATGTAAAAACATTCGAATTCAATGGTTGGTTTTATCTAAACTGTGATTTCCAGGTCGTAGCGCTCGGGTCCAAACGATCTGGGTTGGAACCTCGGTCGAACTTTCAACTTATTTATATGAACCGAAACTCTTTATAGCGTTATTTATGGTTTCTACACACTTTTTGGATAAAACCTTTGAAAAATTACCCCATGTCTAATGGGTTTAGTTAATTCCTAAACATGCAATTTATCACAAGCGTTTTATATACCTCTGTGAACATTAAATTATCTTATGTTTCGTTAAAATAGTTGTTTAACGTTGTTTCTTTTATAACTTATAATATTACATTTATAATAAATATAAAAATACAGCGAAAAAATACGTGTGTTGGTAGCGCCTAGTAAGGAATAGTTCTCATGCAAAATAATATTACATCTGAGTGCGCATGAATTCGGTGCGTTGTAGGCATACTTTGGTGTTAATTCCTACACTTAGTTAAGCTTAGTATGCACGAGGTGGAGGAGTATCCTGGAAGTAGAACTTAAGCAGCGCTTCAGAAAAGGCAAGTAACTGTGAATGGATTATAATATATGTAGAGCCTGTGGCTGGAGGTATTTCGTGTGGCAGGTACTAGTATCTAACGCCTGGTCGCTTTACGCGCGAGGCAGTAAGTGACGTGAAGTCATTTACTCGTCAACTCGCCTCATAAAATTTTCATCGGTGACTCATCATTCTATTGTGTAATGCTGAAGACAGATGTATGCTACACTTCCATTCGGTATGATATGTAACCCATATTTTGTGTTTCACATCTAAAAATGACGGTGAAACATTTTTGTTGGCGCGTTACAAACTGGTCTCGGATATATAAAAGGGAAACTACTGTTCGAGCATGGGATATTTCTTAAAGGCTATTAGTAAGCAAGCACCCAAAAATTTTGAAAAGTTGTTAAATGACAACTACACGGCTGGAGTTCTGCGTCCTTTTATAATAGAAATTGTATGGAGGGAGGGGGCTCTTTTGCAGCAACAAACATAATTTCTCAACTTTCTGTGAAAGCATAAATCTTCGTCATGCGAGTGGCTGAAAAGTTGAGCTGTGTCAAAGATAATCAGTTTAACACGATTGCTCTTCTGGGGATTTTCCGCTGTGTTAGTGCCGGCGGTGTGCGAGCCAATGCAGGGTTCAATAGCACTGCGGGATTATGTGCATGTTCCACACACCGCCTCTTGCGCCCGCACGAGAGCGCAAGTCAGAGAGCTAGCGCGGCTTACCTGCTTGAAGTTGCCCACTCGACCGCGGAAGTGGACTGTATGAAGCCTCGGGTGCTTATTGCCGGTGCGGTACAAGGCCACAGAACAACCGCGCCTACAGACACGCAGCTGCTGCACGGCAGGCAAGACAGCGAGGAGACGTCACAGACGAGGTTGCGAGGTGCGCACAAAGTTCCATCCCAGCTAGAATTTACGACAGTACCTCAGACGTTAGAAAACATTTCTGTCATACACGCAACATTATTGTAGATCTCAAATCAGTAATAATTCATTAAAGAACTCAGTTACCAATGTGTAGTTTCCCCTTCAGCTGCCCGTACATTACTACTACATCTACATTTGCTGCAGAGATTGCCCTTGCAAGTATTTCCTCTATTTTCTATATTTCTACTAACAGAAATCTTCGATTTTACGGGGTTTCTCAGGCACTGTAGTACTGATAGTTGGCAGCTGAAATCATACTTTGTGTTCACTTTCAGCACATATCGAATCATTTCTTCCAGACCGACATAGCAGAAACATACATCTTGTACTTGAATTTCATTACCTACTGTTGTGGTGTGAGCGAGCCATTAAGTGACGTTCGCGTAAACCTAGCAACCCGCTCAGAGTGGAATCAGGTTGCGACAAACAGTAACCAGTAAACTGTAGGGCAATGCATCCAACAACGCGCCGATATAGGCCAGTGCGAGGTTCGTCGCGGGGCCAGACGCCATCGAGATGCCTGCCGGTGGCCGACCTTTCAAGAAGAGTCACGAGAGGGGTGTACCGGGGACCGCCGCGGCCGATATAGGCTGTTCACGTTAAAGTGAGCACGTTTTAAGGCCCTGCTGAAATTTTCCTATTGACAGATATTTATGTTCCCATCACTTTTTAATGTAAGCATTGCTTTGTGACAAACAAACGTAGTGTATACATTTCTTAACTCCCAAAAGTTAGTGTCTTAAACTGTAATAAATTATATTTATTAGTAGTTAATGCCGGTTAGAAGGGCCTTAAAAAGTTTTCACTTTACCGTGAATAGCCTATATACGGAGAGACGCAGCCTTCGACAACAAGGATCAAGGTGAACTAGTTCCAGAGGTTTTCGTCGGAGAGATATTAGCCTGATATTAACAAAGTGGCTTTTGCATAAATGAATAGCAGTAAATATAATTACTCTCCCGTTTAATATAACGTTATGATTGTAAACTATTGTACACTTGTGAGTTATTGAGTTTAATATAAAGACGATTAATGAGAAACCCGTCTTTGTATTGAGCACGCCACTAAGTCTTAATAGACTCATCGGAGTCGCCTGTACTGTAAACAAAATATTTATATTGTCTGGTGTCAGTCCTTAGTAGGACGCACCATAACATTAATAATTAAATATTATATAATTTAATAACAAATTTTAACGTTAAATTTTTCTATAATTCACTGTCACCGTTACTCTAAATATTTCAGTCAGTGGTTCCGACGTAATCTACATACTATATAGACTCACTGGAATTTTTCACGTGTTGGTTTCAAAACTCAATATTCAACCGAAAACAAACCACAGCTTTGCTCTACACAATATTGTATTGAAAAACGTATCTTTTAAAGCAATTACGAATTTTGCCGCGGATATTACCAGCTTGATGTGAGTGATGGTAGTCCATTTGCTGCATTTGCGGCTTTGCTGCCAGTAGTCTGTTGGTATTTAAGGAAAAAACTTTTCAGAAATCTGGGAATCTCTGAACACCTGCAATACGTTGCCAGCAGTTAAATATACCTGCCTGTTCGCAGATAATAATACAAGCAGTCATCTATTGAGAAAAATTAATAATTTTAATTAAAAGTACGAGTAACGTAATATCTATTTCTGCGATTTACGGCCGGGAATCGCTCCCTAGTGCATTTGACGGAATACAACATTGTATTCCAATAGTTAATATGTGCTATATTCGTAGCATTGCACATATTGAAAACACTGATAAACAATTTCAATATGACATATGGGAAAGGGCAAAGCAATAAATAGTATCAGGGTAAGATTGCTATCGATGGACCAATTTCATGAAAACTACCATAACTATGAAACAATTAACATTGACATTTTAGGAAAAATGTGGTGAACAGCTGCATCAATGTAGAAATAAAAACTACTGGTTACATTATAACAAATACCAAAAAGTATTAATAAAAATTCAACGAAATTTTTACTGAAATGATCCAACCATGGACACCCATCGCCATGAATGGACCACTAAGTTGCTACGAATGGACCACTACAATATGTTTAAAAATACAATTGTTATTTAAACATTTGTTAAACTAACACAAACTATATTATAATATTGCATTTTCTGGGTATAAATGGCAAGATGAAGCATCACTGTTACCACAAAAAAAAGTTGTCAAATTGTCTTTAGTTTTAAGGTGTTCTATTGTCCATAGACAACAGCAATGAAATGATAGCTTACTTCAGACATTAAAAGTCTCAACATCAGGCCTAATCAAGGCAGTTTTCACAGAAAAACCATTTCACCCCTCGACTTACACATGCACAGTTTGAATGGACCCAAATTTTACATGTCATGAACTGGATCATTTATTCAACAGAGACTTCTTGGCACAACTCACAGTACCAGTCCATTTCAACATTTGGAGGCGTTCTCGAATAAGCAAAGTTTTATTTTTTTGTTGGCTTCAGAGCAGTAGTTTCTGGTACGCCTACTGGTTGATTACTCTTTCTTTTTCGGTTAGCCTTGGACCTACAACTAGGCTTAGACATGGACTTTTTTTCTGTTTATTTCAAGCTCTTTTTATAAGGGGAATCTCTGAGCATTTGAACTCTTTGACTTCCTTTCTGTCCTCGATCAGCTACAGCAATGGCTGGTCTTGGAAGTGGGCAAATGGACTGTATTGAAACTGGTAGCAAATTCCTATTTTCTTTAGCGCTAGTACTAGGAATACTATTTCCTGTCCCAGAGTTGGCTGTTTCGTTTCTCATGAGATTTGCTGTGGCTGGTAAATTCTTCGCACATGATGGTCCAGGCTGAATTGCATTGGAAGCTAAAAACTTTGTGATCTTTAAACACATCAGGATCGACTGGCCACACACCTGAATGTGCGAATCCACTTATTGGTGTCCCAACAGTAGTTGCTCTAAAAATCTCTGAGATTTGGAACTGAGTAACACATCGACCTGGATGACATCTTAACCATTTTTCGATTTTGTCAATATAATATGAAATGAGTGTTTTAAAGAAAGGTACTTCCAGAGACTGTAATCTGTGTGTGGTGTGTCCTGGAAGTGCGAGCATAACTATTCCATTTGCTCGTGCTAGATGTAAAGCTTCAAGATTCTTTGTGTGGGTAGAATGTCCGTTAAGCAAAATGAGCACTTTATTTGTCTGAGTCAGCCGAACAATTGAAATAAAATGTTGCAGCTACTGTTCGAATATCTCTTTAGTAATGTACCCGCTGTCGGTATTAAATGCGAAAATACTGCCCGGTGGCGCGTCGTCTTTAAATTCATCTTTACAGCGAGCACGTATAAAAATTAGCATCGGTGGAACGAACTGCCCAGCAGCACTGGCACAACAATCTGCAGTAATTGTGACGCCTCTTTCTCCACTAGAAATCGAACCAACCTGATGTTTTCCCTTGTGTGCAATGACTTTCCGTGTTTTTTTTTTGCACTGCTGTTATTTCACTCTCGTCCATGTTGAAGGTTCTAGTACCATCTAAATGATATTCATCAACTACTTTCATTAAAACCTCAAAAAATTCCTTTACTCGCTCTCTTTTGAAATCAGATGCCCTAGCCATTCATGTTGCCTCTGGCTGCCTAAGAGAAAGCTTTTTGTGTCTGCTCATGAACTGCCATATTTTAGCAGCGATATTTTTGGTTCAGTTGAACCTGTGTGGTATACCATTTCTCTCCGTGACAGCATAAGCTAACATTCTGAGATCGGTGGCAGTAACACCAAACAAACACTCCTCTAATTGTAAGACAGGCTGCACAATTTCATCTTCAATGTGCGGTGGTATGTCACATACGCTACCGATTACTTTCAATAGCACAATAGTTCGTACCATCTTTGGAACGTTTCAATGTGGCTTTGGGAACTCCATATTGCCTAGCTGCCTCGTTAAAACCTATATCGCCATTTCTTACTTCAAATAAGGCTCGACTCGTCGATTCTTCTGACCAAGTGCCGTATTTCACGACTTTAGGCATTCTGAAACAGTAGGCCAAATTATTGGTTAAACGTTTACCCAAATAATGCATTAAAACTACACAAATTAGCATACAGCACAGGCCTACATGCCGTACACTTCATGCAAACCAAAAAATATGGCCTAAGAATAGAAGAAAGTTTATTGGTAATACGTTTTGTTAATATTTTGATCACAGTGAAGGCTGTACACCCCTTGTATTTAAAAAAAACTACGAACCCGCCTGACCTCATGCAGAATTAAAAGTTAGATTGGTCCTCATTTTCTATAAGCAGCAGACACGAAGAATGTATGAGACAGCACAGCTATCGTATCCACGCATTGGCTCAGTTACAATTACAGATAGTGGCTCTCTTCCATTTCTGCCTTCCTGCCGCGCAAAACTGTACAACAGTGATGTCTAGGAAATGGTTGCCATGATCGCACGGGTCCATTGATGGGAGTCGGCTCTGGTTCAATTATGGCAATATGTTTGGTTTGCATTTAACCTCTTCACTATCGCGCACATATTAATCTCAAGGACTAAATGCCATATTCAAGAAATAGCCAAAGGAACACCCTTTCATTTAGTAACAGCAACGAATTAGGTGTTATAACATTAGTACTAATTATTCAGTAAAGTATTTTCTCTAAAAATTACATTAACACTATGAAAATCTCACCTGGACATGCTGCTCCGTCATCCGTTGCACGAACGTTTTCAAACCAACAAGGCGTCATCTCGCGAAGTATGGGTACGATTTACCACCGCTAGAGTACACTAGCAGTGTCAGATGAGAGAGATATTGCGGCGGTTCATCCATGGCGCCGGTGCATTGGCCTACTCTGGCCTATGCGATCACCGATACAATGCGATCACGAGATATACACCAATGAGAATTATTTAACTAAGAATAATTGCATTTTAAATACAGTATATTAAAAATGGCTTGTTACTAGAGCCTACCCAGCTCTATATATGTTGCAAACATTGATAATTTCAACTTTCCTGAAACCGCAATTTGCGCAAATAGATTGAGAAATGCAAATAATATGTTACCCAAACGCCAACTAAATTCTGCACATCAATACTTAATGTGAAATGAAAAATATTTAAATCAATGTATTCATGAAGCTGATAAAACGGTGGTGGGACGCTAAGAAACGTAATTTTTATTATTGTCTAGTAATTTTATGTTTTTGATTAAATGTATTATAAATCTTGCGTGAAAAGGAACGGAATTATAATATATTGCCTATCTAATAGCACATTTTATGCACTTTTGTGCAATTTTGCTGCCTCAAAGTCCGCGAATAAATTAAAGACTGTGCGTAAACATATATCATAAAATTTTATATACACGTCTTAAAATTTCTTGTTTGTAAATTATATTTATGCTTTCATCTTTGCAGAAATGGTCGCCAGTAGTTTACTTATAGCTACTCTATTTTGTTGTGTCCACTCCGGAATATATAGGCTTTAGGCAGATGGATATTCCTGACGATTAAAGGAAGCATTGTCAGAAACCAGAAACGCCTCAGACTGCAATGGGCACGTGAACACCGTCGCTGGCATGCTGAGTGACAAAATGTAGTCTTTTCGGACGAGTCCGGCTTCTACCTGTCCTACAGAGATGGCCGCAAACGTGTTAAACGCTACCGTGGCGACCGCAGTCTGGTAGGCTTCAATATGGAGTGGCGTAGCGGACAAACGCTAAGCGTGGTGGTTTAGGGCGCCATTGGATACAACATTAGGGAGGTTTTATAGCCTGAGGTACTGCCTCTCCTTCAGGTGACTCCACATGCCATATTTCAGCAAAACAATACCCGGCCACATGTGGTAAGGAATTTGCACGCCTTCTTCTATGGACGGCGGGTACCACGGTATTCCTGGCCTGCACGTTCGCCTATTTTCATTATATAGGAAAACTATTCATACATGCAAAGAGTCATCCGTAATCGGTATCGCTTGTGGTGAGGCGAGTTTCTGTGCTCTCTTTTCGCGGGAAGTTGAACCGGGATGCTGAATATTCATCATTTATCTTTCACGTGTGTGTATGTCTATGTATTTGACATTTCAATACGAGCTCAAGCATATCGGAATCTTCTAATTGTATTTCGCATACACACACGAGGTAGTTTATTTGACTTCCTTCTTGTGTTTCAAAGTTTGGATGGTCTTTTACCCACACCACCATGTGTAAATGAGGACTTCCCCGGCACTGAAATAATACACGCCACCAGTAATCGACAACGTGTCCAACAAGGTTGCTAGTGGTTTGGTGGGCCCAGGACAGACACCTCACAGACACCTACCGTACATACAAACTAGTGAAGTTAAATGACATGTAATAACTCCACATTACTTATTTAATGAATTATACAATTTAGTTTTTCAGGTTATATGAAGACCGCTCATGAATATTAATTTCATATGTGAGTAAACACTGTTTATTTATTTCTTCACAAGTAACCATCGTTGTACTAAAAGTATTAGTACCCTAATTTTATGGTAATTTCAATTACTACATTTCTGTGGGACTAATTTTAATTATGCGAAAACAAACATACGGGCTTCCATATAAGTAGTATTGATATTAAAATATTACACGATTTCTGGTAATATTACTTTAACTTCAAATAGTAAATTGTATGCACCTTTTCCTGCTAAAATTATATTATGACCTATAAGCTAAAAATTTCTGAAATATAAAATATATTGTCGATTGTACTATAGTTACAAGTGTTACACTCCTACAACTACGCACAGTAAAATATAGAGGTTTCGTGCTATCAATGTCTATATATAAATATGAATGAAAATACATACTCAAACAAACAATTAACATACACTAATAACTTGATTAACTAATAAAATACAAATTCTCCGTCATTATGAAAGTAAGAAGAATTTATCAGAGCAAATTGACAAAAAATCACTACACTCACATCAATATATAACTGATATAATACAGAGTTCAATTGCCGTAATATCTTAGTCTTTCTTCACCCTATTTCCTATAAAATTCCTCCACCTATTAGGAACCCAAATAATAATGGTACCTCATTTTGCACTGGTGCTTGTTACTCCCATACATTCTTCAGATAGTCATTATAATTAATTTTTTTTATATACACTAGAACCGAGATACCAAAACATGTTTTAATGTAGTAGCAGGCATTTTGTATTTTTACCGTAGAATTTTTCATTCCTTTGTTTTTGCGTGGCGGCTGTCGAAATAGTTTGGGTAAATATGAATGTGACCTCATTTTATCCGTTCACCACATGAATACAAACGTGGTAGTCTGTCTTGGCACCACATTTCAGATATATTTCTAAAGTCACTATTCTATTTAAGGTTCGATTGTGTTGGCGGTAAAATACCTAAATATTCCTTAAAATTGTGCGTTGTTACTAATAACAAATAATATTAAAAATGCGAGTATTTCTTACACAGAAATAATAGAATATCAACACAAAATTTCTAATATTATTTCGAAGGAAAATCGAGTTGAACGAAAAGTCTCTCAGTGATTTTGAATTGACTGGAAATATGCGAATGATGCATTGTAATAAAAATTTAAATCGTTAACTTTAACATTACTGTAGTTGTAACCTATCCAGGAAGGCTATTAAAATAAAGATAAAAAATGAGATATGATTTTATTGGTACTGATGAGAGACGCGGAAGACTTTTGTACGTATAGGAAAGAGTCCACCACGTACCGAGGCATAAATATTTAATTCCACAGTGGAGCAGAAGTAAGAGGAGGAAGAAGAGAGAAATTAGGCACGAAGTTGAGTTGGTCGTTACATTAAACCAATAAATCTATATTTTCTGGCCCAAACTGAATACTAGATAAGTGGCGGTAGAAATGGATTTAAGGTAGAAAGAAGCCCAGATAACCACAAAGTAAGAAACTTTTATCTCAGTGCTGTGAAACACGCTTATCACTAAATGTCTCGAGTGCATTATCAATTATATAGTAGGTGTTGTCAGGCTGAGTAAAAAATATATATACTTAAATACTCACTATGAGAAATATTCTGTAAAATGTGTAGCTTTATTCCGTTTAAATTTTTGGTAGAATAAACGCTACTCTTCCTGTAGTATGAAGGCATCTCTATTTTACTCTGTAAACACTATTTGTGAATTTTATTTTATAACTGCTAAACATGTATTTCATTATGTTGCAGCGATTGATAAGATATACAGCAATCCTTTGTAGATTTTCTGAAGTGCGCATTGTTTGACTTTGCTTTCAAGTAATAGCTCAGTAATCGCCTGCAGAAAAACGATTGCTTATTTGTTATACCAGCAGTTTCAACTAAACGAAATAATAAAGACACTAATGCTGTGCCAATTTGTTAATTATTGAGAACCTTTTATTCACGATATGTAGAGTGAAATATTGTTGTAAATCCCAGACATTAAATATTTTTCAACATTAATTAAACTTTAACATAGTTATAACAAGAAAGTTTCCTGTAATTTAGGTTGCCTTAAGAGCGCGATAAATAGCTACAGGAATTTCCAAATACTTGTCGAACAGTGCGTGCGCCTGGCATTGTACGTTAGACTGATATTGCGCGAAGCCAGCAGCGATAGCAGACCTTTTGCGGTTTTGCACGTCCACAGTTCTTGGATAAGATGAGTGGCTTTGGATTGACGGGGGTGGGGTGACACTGTGAGATAGACGGGATTAGTTTTCACACTGTAGTTTACTCGGAATGAGTTGATATATATTAATTTATAAATGGCGAGAAAAAAAAAACATGTATTATAAAAGGTAATATTAGCAGTAGATTGCATTTGTCTGTACCAAAAAAAAAAAAAAAACTGAGTGTACTGCAACATTAAACGCAGTTTTTATGCAATATTAGCAATTTGGTCAGCATAAAAACGCATTACGCAGATACAGATATGAAATTTTACAATATTGCCAAGTGTGGTTGCACTTCGATAAAATAGTATATATTTCACTAATCAAACGTTGGCCAGCTGTGCGAAAATTTCAATAAATAAAATGTATCTTTTTTCAAACACTAAGTATACTCATTTTTTTTTAGTATGTAACGGTATGCATAGCAAACATATTTTGAAATTTGTGATTTTAATGATTTTGTACTTCTAAAAACTTTTGTAAACAAACGATGACGTCTCATGCGGTAGCTTGGGCATTTAAAGGTATGCTTAATTTCACGATAATTTTACTTTCCATCCAAAATAACGTACGTGTCATTTGTGTTAAGTTTCCTGTAGTTTCCTGTAGTTTCCTGTAGTGTAACAAGCATACGGAGAAAAATTACAATTCTCCCAAGTTACCCCTCAAGTAACCTCACAGCTGATGAATGTAACTAGAAATGAGATGGTTATTGAGCAGCGCCAGGAATGCAATTCTTTATGAATTTGGGGGGGGGGGGGGGGTGATGAGGCAGTTTCCCGAGGAAACCAGCGGACCAACAGAATCATTCATGCACAATTCCCGCATGCAAAATCTGGCAGTAACCCCACCGGGGATCGAACCTAGAACGATTTGGTTGGAGGCGAATGCTACAGCAGTCTCTCAACCACTGCGGCTCTCATGTAACGTAAATTTATCTATTCATATTCACGAACTGTAGCGATTTATATTATCAGTAAAGTGTCCTCCTATAATCCATCTCAGTATAGATACCCCACTTTGCCCGGATTTCCTGCTTGCGCACTTCAGTTTGCCGGACACATATAAGATTTGCTAAGGACTGCAAATGCAGCTACCGCACGTAATGATTGTTAAAATACCACACAAGTAAACAATTTGCAGTACGCAATAGTTTCATCTATATGCATCTATCTATCATAGAGTGGTAGCTTTGTGTGCTGTAAAACCTCTGGAGAGAGTTCTGTACTTCACATTGGCGAATAAAAATTACTCGGTGGATAGATACTTCCATTTCAAAGACCGTGTTTGTATAGTAGCAGTAAACTGGACAAGCTATTGTATTTCATAGTATGAAAAAGTACACAGCTTTTAAAATAATTCTTTCGGCAACGAAAATTTTAAACATTACTTTCTGTAAATGGGAGTTTTTACAGCGTACAGGTAACAAGATCTAAAAACTTTTACCACCACATAAGTAAGAGAATTTTTTTATTCGCCGATTTATGGGATTGAGAATACTCTTGTGCCAGAACAGTCTATGAAATTTTGCTTCAGCATGTAGTTTAAATTCCCGCCCACATTTAACGAAAAATTTTTTTTTTCTATACAGATAGTGTCTCCAAAATTTCATTTAATTGCTCCCAAAAATTATTTGTATCATGTCAAGATACGTTTTATAGCTGTCCTGATAAATTGAGCCATAAACTAGAACGATGTTACGACATTCATTTTTAAATTTGAAATTCACATAATTTTTGTACATATTTTCACAAACCTAAGCAGAATATAAATAGCAGAATCTAATACGCTATCCATAGTATAAAAAAAAAATGTTTCTTAAAAATACTCGGTGATGTAACCCGGAATTCCGTATGTGAGAATCGTACGTGGACGATGCCATTATTTGGCGGTTTTTATCAAGTTGAGTTCAGAGGTTTGGGTGGTTCTCTATGGTCTTGAGAGGCGATGAGGGGTGAATTATGTGTATATGGAGCAGCGCCGGGAATGGCGGGTGGGGGAAACGGGGGATCTCAGAGAAAACTCGCCGACATGCGGCATCGTCCCGGCACGATTCCAACATGTGGAAATCCGTGGACCTACCTCGCCAGGAATCAAGCCCGGATCATTTTAGTGGGAGGCGAGCGCTCTAGCCACTCGACCACCGTGGCCCCGTTGTTATAAGGGTTCTCCCGTTTACCCACCCTTCATTCCAGGCGCTGCTCACCTCATGCCATTCTTCATCGGATCGCAAGACAATAGAGTTTTAAGAGCCGTCTAAATATCTCAACTTAAAAAAACTTCCAGTTGAAAATAATATTTTGACTAAAGTGATCACAATTCAAGGAAATAAATTTTTTAATGTATTATTGGTGTTAATTTTTTGCGACGCAATACTACACAAATGTACACATATGAATTCTGCCTCAGGTCATTTACATTTAACAAGAGTTTGGAATGTTTCAAACATGCACGTACTCAATAACTGAGAGAAAGTTTTGCTATGCATATATCTGGCATTGTAAAGTTTCTTACAATAAGATATACTGCTTTTCATGTTTTCGTTTTATCACATGTCAAAACTGTAATTACGTAATTTAGTGTACTTGAAGCTCTACAGAATTGGGTAATAATTATTAAAAGTATTTAATTACAGTAGAGTTTTTTCAGTCTATGATACTGTCTAATTGTCGCACGTGGGCAACTTATTTTACGAAATGGCATTTTGCATGACGCACGGGGGGGGGGGGGGGGATTGCATTTGTCAACTCAACTGCTCTCCCCTGGTGGGCAGGAACTTCCTATCCATCCCCCCCCCCCCCGCCGCGAAATATTCCCAACCTCAACTACTGTCACCAATGCCATGAACAATGGCGAAGGTACACAACAGGAAACATGACCCATCAAATGGTCAGCATTATCTACTCCGCTCACTTCGTGCTGAAGGGATAGGATAAAAGTGTCCTATCTCCAAGCAGTGAAGTGGGATATTTTCGGCTCAAACATGGTGTTACTGTGCATTACGCATATGCATATTAATCACCTTTGTGTAAAAATAATTCTTTCTATAAACCATCTACTATAAACAAAGGTGACACATAACTGTTTGAGATTTTACTTTTTCGATATTTCGATTACTATATTTTCTGCAACATGTGTAATTTGCTCTAATATAACCCTTTTTATTATTTAAAATTGTATATTAATAAGAATGTTGACAAAATTTTTTAAACAATCATTCCTAATTTTAGCTTTCCTTAATGGAATGTAAAAATTTCATTCTTCTGCATAAACTGACCTCTATTTGCTGTCACATTGACCTCTAAAACAGCTCTAAATGATGCCTTTTGTCACCCTCTTAAGTGTGATGGGTAAGCTGTACTAAACAGTTAAAATTATTTGTATTGTTATCGATATTTTTGGGAATTAATTAAATTAAAATTATGCAGTATTCCGCAGTGTCTTTGGAAATTATGTAGAATTGTCTGTTATATTTAATATCTAGGGAAATCCTTTTATTTCCCTAAGAAAAAATTTCTGGGAAAAGGCCTTTTTAAGGTTTTTTTTTTTTTGTTAATATTATAACAGAAATCCAGAATAAATAGATCACACGACCATGCCTTAGACTTGTATTATACCATGTTATTTAGTATGATCCATCCTGAACATAACTGGAAAATATAATCCTGTAAAAGCAATAATGAAAATACAACAATTTATATTTTTTTCCCAGCGAGAACTGAAAACCTATTTGTGGAAAGATATTGTTTCTACCCCCAGTGCCTTGAGTGAATGCGCGAGCAGTCAGGAGAGCGATAAGGAAGTGGTAGCTTACTTTTCCAAGAACTCAAAGGGATTTACTGCAGTGTTTACTGGTTTCAGTGACACTAGTACAACAAGCTCGTTCCTTTTTTTAAAATGCAAGTTCGTTACAAAAATTTATAGAACTTTCTGTGTTTAGAGAATATTATTATTGAATATTGCGAATAAGTTATATAATATTATATGTGTCGGATGACGCCTGAGGGGCGTATCTGAGTTCGTAATGTATGGAGGTGTTAGTAATAAAAAAATAAGGAAAGAAACTTAATTTGATCTCTAATTTATTCACTCTGCTACTATGTACATCATGAATCAGCTGTCTCCACTTTCACTCTTTCCATTTAATAGTAAGCGCACTATTTTATTTTTATTTCAACTTTAATTAATGCTCTTCTTAATGTTTTCTTGATTACAGTCCATTAATTCATACGCATTATTAGCATGTGTTCCGTCTGTTTCCATCAGTTATAATGTATTTCACTCAGGCACTTGATCCAATAATCCAGGCTCCAGCCGCGTCGTTCAAAACGTTAACATTCGTAGTCGCCACCTTCGGAATCATGCCAGTCATCGATTCAGCCACTCCAACTAAAAAAAACTCTCGTCCCCGAGGCCTGTCACACATAAATACAGTCAGGGTGACCATCTGGAAGGTTCAACAAATCCTGTATCGCGCTGAGAGCCTAGATCGGTAATCCAGAGCATTCTTCGATAAACGAGGAAAAATTCTACAACCAGTGTCACACAGCGTCGTGTCGTAGAATATTATCTTGTCGGCCTTGCTTTGAAACTGATATGCCACCATCCACCTGTCACTCGTTCTGCGCTGCTATCTCATCTTCTGTCCTTTTCTCCGCTTGGACGCCATGTACACCAAGATTAATGACGTCAGACAGTGACACGCCACACTGTCCCCTCCTCAAGTCTGTTCGTCGCGAACAGACTCTGCAATGTCAAGACCTTCGTAGAGTGTCAGAGGGTCGATGTGGACAACCTTCGGCTTCGCCCAAGAACCTTGATGTAAAATCCACGAGACCACAACATTTATATTCTTCAAAATCGCATAGGGGCCTTCCCAACATTTCTGTAGCTTCGGGCAGTACCCTATTCTCCTCCATGGATTGTACAGCCACACCAGTTATCCTTCTTGAAATATATCTCTCTACATTATTCTATCATACCACATCTTCATCCTGTCGCTATTTATTTTGAGGTGCTGTCGAGCAAAATCATGGATACCAACAAATCTGTTACATAATTCGCTGGCGTAATCAGGGGCTGCAACTTCCTCTTCTTTCGGTCAGCCAAACAATAGGTCACTGGGGAGACATAACTCTCTGCCAAACAGCATCTTTGATGGTGTTACCCTTGTGTGTTCGTGAACTGCTGAGGGGTAAGCAAGAAGAAACAATGACACCTTTGAATTCCAGTCCTTTTGGTTGTCTACCACAAAGATTGACAGGTACTGCTAAAGAGTGTGATTAATCCTCTCGACCATTCCATCTGACTGAGGGTGTAAAGCTGTAGTCCTAGTCTTTTTCATTCCCAGAATTATTGTTACATCCTGGAAAACCACCTCTTCAAAGTTTATTCCCTGATTAGAATGCAGTTCTAGTGGCACCCCAAACCTCGAAAAGACGCTTTGTACGAGTGCCTCAGCCACAGTACCTGCTTCCTTGTTCGGGAGGGTAATGAACTCAGGCCACTTAGTATAATAATCTTGAGCCACAAGTGGATACCAATTACCTCTTTCTGTGACAGGCAAAGGATCCAGAATATCTACTGCCATCTTTTCAAATAGGGCTCCAACATTGTATTTCTGGATGTGACCTTGTCCTCGCAGTGCAAGTGTCGCACAATCGTCACGACTTCTCTACATCCTCCCAGCACAGAAGCAAGTGGAATCTCAGACTAATTCTATCAAGAGTTTTGCTAACACCAAAGTGCCCACTGGCTGCCTCATTATGCAGTTCTTTTAAAACTTCTAGAACCCGGTATTCTGGAAGGACCAACTGTAACCGTATGTGTTCTCCATCATTTTTTCCCCAGGTTCTGTAAAGTACACCATTCTTCAGTATGAGGGAATTCCACTGTGCCCAGTATGCTTTGACTGCCGTGTTCAGACTATAATTTTATTCCCATTTTGTCAGACAGCCAGTTTCCTTCCACTTCATTATGGCTGTAAAGTGGTATTAAGCTGGTCTTTGCACATAGTCCCATAAAACTCTGCAATTCAGCTTTGTCAGTTGGTGTCGGCCAATTTCTTATTGCTTTAGTATTCTCGGAGTCTGATTCAATCCCATGTGCCGACACTACATATGCAAGAAAGTTAATTTCTTTTGAAACAGGGGGCACTACTTAGTAACCTATTTGAAGTTGGCTCTGGCACATTCTGAAATACACTTTTAAATCCTGATAGGTGCTCTTCAATCGTCCTTACTGTCACAACTTTGTTATATAAGTAAACCTGACAAGTATGTAAAGGTAAACCTTTTTCCATGAGGCGTTCGAAAGTGGCAGGATGTTACGCAGCCCAAAAGGCATAACTTGGAACTGCCAGGTTCCTTTCACTTGGACACAAAATGTAGCTTTCTATTGGTCCTTTAGGGGCCAACTCCCACTGCTAGTACCCACTCTTCATTTCCAAAGTGTAAAACAATTGTTAACCTGCTAGGCTGTTTAATGTGTCGTCTGTCCTTGGACCAGGATAAGTTTTTCTTTGCCCATTATAATACTTGCGATAATCTACACAAAACCTCAGAGAGCCATCTTTCTTCTTAACAAGTACAATGGGTGACGACCAGGGGCTAACTGATGGTTCTATCACATCTAACTCCTTCATTTACTTCAGAATACAGTCAACCACCTCGTGCAAAGTTAGTGGCAGTCGTCTCGGTGGCTGCTTAATAGGCCTGGCATTTCTGGTATCAATGTGGTGGCAGGTTACATTAGTCCTTCCTAGATCATTAATTTCGTCCACGCGAGAAGGTATCCCTATTCGTCTTCAGTAATTCAGAGACAGCCTTATCCTGTCACAAGTTAATATTTTCTTTTGTTCGTTCTAGCAGTTCATCCAATAAATCTGGTAGAGGACGTTCTATTTGTTCAACTCTATACTCATCTGGAAAATTTTGAAGTACCTGTGTGACCTGCTTGCAAACGCCTATCACGGCCACCTCCTCAAGACGAATGGCACTATCGGACAAATTAATAATTGTAACTGGAAAACTGTCACAATTAGAAGAGAGCAACAAAATTACTTGACAGGACACCAATATTTTGTGGTGGTTCAATTAGACCCAAACGTCTGACAAAATTTTCTTGACATCTGCCTGAAAAGACAATTTCATTAGAAGTGGGCAGCATAGTAGGTTGACCACATACTACTGGACAACTAACTGGCGAAAACAAATCATACTGTGTTGACACCACCACTCTGTACTGCCTACCAGTAGCACACCAAGTCGAGTATTGATACAGCACCCCAGTCTACGTAGTACGTCAAGCCCCAAAATACATTCGTCGTCTATTTAAGCTATGTAAGCATCGTTCTCTGGGTTTACGTCACCAAACTTCAAGTTCACTTTGCTTTTTCCTTTAACTGGTGTGGTCTCACCTATTACTGCAGTCAAATAGCATCGTTCTATTTTGTCGTCGGGCGATCGGTGAGGGGAAGGGTGAAGGTCTTAATACTGTTATGATCGCCCCAGTGTCGATGACCATCTGGCAAGGACCATTATTCAAGATCCCCTCCACAAGTATTGAATCACAGTCCTGTTTTACCGACCGTACATGTAAGAACACTGGGATCTTCCTCTAACAGTTACCGACCTCCGCCCCTTAAGATCGTTGTTTACAAGTTTTCTGAATTAGCTGTATTCTCACCTGCTTCTCGCTGCCTCTTGTGTCGCTGCTGTTATTGGTGCTGCTGTGGACAGTAAGCTCTCAGGTGCCTTAGTTGTCCACATGACCAGCACTGTGACCATTTGGGTGGGAGGCGGCGAGGATCTGTAACGCAGCCTCTGGAAGCGATGTCTGTCATAAATGTCTGCAATCTCCTTCAGTGTCTTCTTGATGCTGTCATCGTCGTCTTTCGTTAGCATCACTGCCCGTATCGGTCACCGGGGTGCAGCTCCCTGTCTTGCTGACTCCACCTCCAGTGCTCGGGCCAGGGTGTCCTGCATGTTGTGGGGTGCAGCCAGACATACTGCGTGTCAAACCTCTGCGTCGGCGATGGCATCGATGAGGAATCCGACTGCTACGATGTCGCGCGACTCCTCGGACCATCCTTCCAGATATAGGTGGTAGAGCCGCACAGTGTCTTACCATAGCTCCTACAGTGGCGCCCCTGGTCACTGGGTGCGGCTTCACAGCTGTGCATGATGTCGCAGGTTTGCCAAAACGTAGCTCCAAAGCAGACACCAGTGTGGGGTACTCCAGTCGATGTCGCTCTAGCAGAGATTGTAGTAGGCTCAGTGCGGGGCCTCTCAGTACAGCGGTGAGGTAATGTGCCCACTGTTCATTGGTCCAGCCATTAAGGGTAGCGACTATTTGAAACTGATGTTAGTACTCCTGCTACGAAGTCTGGCCATCGTTAGGGGTGGTATTAAATTATTGAGACTCACTTTCCCACTCCTGGCAGAGCGACACCAGTGCTGCTGAGCTGCTTGCTATCCTCCGAGGCTCCTGCGTTGGTTTCGTCTTGCACTGCCTCTTCACTTTTATCAGCTGAATTTGTGGTGGTGGTGGGTGAACTTCGTTGCTGAAAAAATTCCTCTACCTTCTTCTTCGTTGCATTTATTTCCTGTTTTACTTCACTCTCGACACTGTCAACCCTGTTGTTTACGCTCTTTATTATTTCAGTCACGCTGTCCATTCTTTCATTCATACTGTCCATCATTTAATTTACACTGTCAATTATATTGTCCACAGTGTGAAATATTGTATTCACTAACTCACGAATGCCTTCTATATTGCTAATTACATTCTCGTTTAGACTTACAATTACTGAACCAATTTGGTGATATACAGTTCCGTTCACATTACTAATTTAGATGTTTACGGTCCTATTTACACAAGTAACTTGGTTATTTACATTTTATTTCAAGCTATTTACACTTGCACTCACACTAACCATCTTGCTACCTAGTCCCTCAATCATTACTCGCAGTGCTTCCAGTTCGGCAGACATTTTTATTGAACATTCACTGACAGTTGTATAAAACTTTCTTAATTATTTTAATTTATTTTAATTATTTTAATATCACTAATTGCTAACATATTAACTAATTTGATTTACAATTAATTAACATTTGCCTCCATCCCACTTATGGCACCAGTGCTACAGTTGAAGGATGATGCATGAGTGGCGTATCTGTGTTTCTAAGGAATGGAGGTCTTAATAATAAAAAATAAAATGAAGAAACTAAATTTTATCTCTAATTTAATCGCTCTGCTACTATGTAAAGCATCAATCAGCTGTACCCACTTTTACTCTCCGTATTTAACAGTGAGCACACTATTTAGTGTTTATTTCAACTTAAATAATGTCCATTTTTACAGTCCGTTAACACATACCCATTATAAGCATGTGTTTAGTCTATCTGTTTCCATCAGTTATAATATCTTCTTAGAATCACTCACTTGATCCAATAATCCAAGCTCCAGCCACGTCCTCCAAAACGCTGACATTCGCAGTCTTCGCCTTCCCTTCTTCACAGCTAACCCCACCGCTTGCTCGGAATCCCGCCAGTCATTGATTCAGCTAGTGCCACTAATAAAAAAAAACTCTCGGCCACGAGGCCCGTAACACTTAAACACAACCAGGGCGACTATCTGAAAGGTTCAACAAACTCCGAGTCGCGCCTAGAGCCTAGGTCAGTATTCCAGAGCATTCTTCTGTAAACGAGGGAAAACGCTACAACCAGGGTCACACAGCATCATGCCGCAGAATATTATCTTTTCGGCCTCGCTTTGAAACTGACATGTCACCCTTCGTCTGTCGCTTGCGTTGCGCTGCTATCTTATCTTCTGTCCTCTCCGCTCCAGGCGCAGGTCACACCAAAATCAACAACGTGAGCCAGTGACAAGCCACAATCATAAAAATAATTATAACTGCTCGGTGTTAACCAATTTATTCTCTGAAGCATATTACTAAGAATAGTAACATACAAAGTGATGTGTAAATATGATGATTAAATTTTTTGTTAGCGACGATTCAGGAACTGGAAAACTTGTGCTCTGGAAGGTCTTCCTTAATCCGATAGCATATATGGGATCATTTTAAAAGGCAAGTTAGCGGACCTACAGACCCTCCGCAAACACTTGTCTATAGAGCGTCTCACTCTTAGATTCAAGTGCGCGGTGTAATGGACATTCACCTTCTCTTTCCAATGCACTATTTCTGTCCTTAACGCTGTCCTTGTTCCTGCGGTTGCTGTTGCCTTGATAAGTTACATTTTTGCAACTTCCGAAAAAAAAACTGTCTACGTTGCTTGCGCGCCTTCAAATAACATTGATAGGGTATCTCACAGGCTTCAGTTTCAAAGGAGCCGCTTAGCTTTGCGTCTCTGGATTGGATTCCTTTGCGAGTTGACAGGGAGGTAAACAGATAAAAATGTTCTTAATCAGGCCGTTTCCTTCACCGCCCATTTGTTTCTCAGATTGCCAGTTACGTCACAAAGCTGAAGCAATTTGGCAACAGTGAGCGCCATAAGCTCTGTACTGCAATCTAAGCGTGAGATGGACTATAACTAGAGGAAGCCCTAAGAGAGGAGTGGCCACCCATTCAACAAAAGCGTATGTGAAGTTTGGTTAGAAGCATGTTAAGACGCTGTGGTGCAGTGATGAAGGCAAGAAATGGCAACCTAGCTTATTGACAATTCAGAGGCGTGCACAATTGCCACATTCTATATTCAGTTTGTTCAATAACCATTTCTGTTTTACCCACCATTACATTAATTGAGCGATGAGAGGTACAAGAAGTGTTCTTCTACTAATACTGTATTGTTATCAGTTTTCGGGAGAATTGAGACGTTCGCTTATCTTCGGTTTCAGTCGAGTGGATACGATTAGATAAATATATATCAATGAAAAATATTGACAACTTTTTTATTTTGAGAAATTTATTTTAGTGAGGCAAAATAATTTTGTCGGATGCGTTTGTTGAGGTCTTTAGTCAGCATAACATTAAAAAAAAAAACACTAAGTAATGAAATACATCGTTATTAGATATGGTAATTTATCACGAAACTGTCACCTTGATAGGTCCCAATTATACGTGAAAATGTATTGAGTATTTATTTCCTTAATAGCTCCAGTACGTGTGAGAAGCCGTCTTCTTATTTGAATGGTCCAAATGATGCTCTGATGGCGAACGTACTTGATTCGTTGGCAAACAGCAGTGAATATGCCAGCCAATAACATTTGCAAGGAAACAACAGAGGTTTGGAGACTATCTTGGATCGAATGATTTCAGCGATAAATCACCATCTCTAATCATTATTCTTGTTTACATAACAGCTGAGAGTGCATTTTGTAAGAAAAATGGCTACTTGGAACACAGCCTAAATTTTTCGGAACAAAATCTTAGTCTTTCATGCACACACATAAAATTATGAGCATCAGTGAATTCGTACGTAGATGTTACTGTGTAGATATTAAATCACGGTGTGATTTTATTTGGTTCGGTTGTTTTATTTTTGTAATGTTTAATTTCTAGTATGCGGAATGTACAATCCTAGAATGTAAACAATATGTGCAAGATAAAATTAATTTACATGCATTTCATATTTAGTCTTGGGTAAATAAAAGTGGTACAAAAGACAATTATTGCTGTGGTTGACAGTAACATTAAAAATTGTTACACTCCCCTATTTCGATTTCAAAAAAATTTTCATACGTTTTTCTCTATTTTCTTTAGCCATTTTGGCTTTTTGTTGGGCTGTTTTATGTAGTATGGATCTTTTATATCCGTCTTGACGAATCTCTTAGAAAACAGAGGGTTTACTAATTACTCAGCAGACAATCCTTGTAGAATCTGAAAGAAACAACATAATACATTTACTTATGTATGTGGTACATGTGTAACATTGTATTTAAATATATTGCAAAAATAAACCTATTGAAAATTCTCCATGCATATATGATAATTTATGGTACATTTACGTTGGACACTCGAGTGAAGCTAGTGATCAAAATACAGATTTGTGAGGTATATACATGGTTGTGTGGATACATATATGTACGTGTGTGTTTATTGAAGTCGCTCATTGAGAGGTAAAAATCACCCAGAATGTAATCTAAAAGTTTGAAATTTTCCAAGAGGCGGAAATCATATCATAGGTTATTACAAAATTTCCACCACACGTCGTGACTGGTTAGGAATTTGCACAACGCGTTGCAGCGTTACCTTAGCCACCGTAATTCGTTGACTACAAGCTACGACGTAGTGAGTAAGGCGCAGTCCAATTCGGTTTCTGCGTTGTCCTACTCCCGTATCATCATAAGAACATTCAGCTACATTAGTTACAGCTGGTGATATCGAAACTTAAACCAATAATTATATTTCTTGGTATTTTAACTCTCTTCTAGTAAGTTCACATTTTTGACACGTTCATAATTAATGTATGTTCGGTTATTATACGTCGGGTTAGACTAGTACCAATATACGTATTGACTAGTCTAAATCTTATTCTGTCTGACGTTTCCTACTGGTCACTTACTGGCGTCGACATTTGTAGAATAGCCACGTTACAAATTTCAATTCTTGCGAAATTTTCCTTTCCCTACGCAGAGGGCACTGATATATTATATGCAACTTAATAGAAACCTTGTAGCATAATATGTAGTGTTTTATTAAGCTCGAATTAATTTTCGTCGAGTTTCTTTAAGCAAGTATAATTCGACTCTGTTAGACAGGCCAGTTCGTCCTTGCAGGTTAAAACTATATACTACAGATTGTGGCAGATTTGTTTCTAACCCTAATTTTTCGCGTGCAAAATGTTTATGCCTTCTTAAAAAATTTTAAATTCACAGTACAATACCTCAGATTTATTATTTTCGACAGCTGAAATTAGTTGTAATTTGTGTTCTCGATGGTATAAAAATAATTATTTTAAAATATGTATTACGAAATTTAAAACCATCGAGGCTTCAAAATTTGCAATTTATTTAGTGCCACAGTTTCAACTACACATTTAAATGTACTACTAACTGTGTGTACAACTCTGAGAGATCTTCCTGCACAAAGATTCTGTCATTTTGTCACTCCAGAATTCGTCATCCTTTCGATGACTTCATATGTCATCCACCAGGATGTGTAAACCACAAAGTAACAATATTTTTTGCCTGTTATGTGCAACTGGCCTTGCACTTGATGATGATAATAATTCGAATCACGCCTCAGTGTTGCTTACCCGTTCACAATTGTCAGTAACTAATCTGAAATCAGTAAAAATAAATAAATAAAATATATATTTTCAACCACAATTATTTTACAGGAAAACACTAAAATTCTTGTTAACTGTTAATTTTACTCGGCGACATAAAAGTAATATACATAACACAGATATGGCTTAACATGTTCGCCTGGCCTTTATCGACAGCTTCTATCGGACTTCAGTTCTTATATGCTGAAAGAGGGCACTTAACTTCCATAACGGTAACATCAGGCACCAAACAATATATAATAACAGAGTTTTACATCACTGCGTATGAGTTAATAACACTACAGAAATAATATTATGAAAGTTAAGAAAAATGTTATTTTTAAATATGTACTTGGAGTTGCACCAAGAAAAGGATATTCAGAATCTACGATTAAGCCACATTCTTTTATCACTATTCGATGTTCTTCGGCCACTTTGCGCTTTGCTACAGGTTCGTTGGCAATGCCGTACTGTGTACTTATGTTGTGAAGTTCCCATACAGTACGGAGTTAACTAAGTTAGTGCAAGATGTCGTGGCTCTCATTTCATGTACCCTGCCGAAATTTGAAGCTGTTAGGAAATTCCTCCTTTCTTTATTCCACAGGTGACAGCTTGATTGCATTACAGTTATTTTCTGTAGCTGATCTTTCTCTCATTCAGAGCGCACGAGGTCAGCGATAAAACGATTATTTTTCGCCATGGTTTGATGCTCTTTTTGTATTATCTGGTTCATCTTGCTCTGTCTGTATAAAACCATAGTGCCCATATGCAGCCTATAATATTTTCATGCTTTCACTTGTCTCTTGATCTTGTGAAACCGTTCAAGTTTCTTTTTTGTCTTGCTCGTTTCTGTTGGTCAACAAATGTTTTGTGTGCATGCCTAGAACACAAATAAGGAAAACATGTATGCGTGAATATTTGTTTTATTTATCCGTTAAATTTAGAACTGTACACTGAAAAAAATATATAGGTAGGGCACCCTGCAAATTTTTTTTTGTGGTGTAGGCCTACGCAAAGTAATTTGATATTAACCGCAAAAGTTTTGAGTGGTTATTTATATAATTTTGTATACACCACATTAAACATATGACAGTGGGAATGTCAAGAAAGGCATTTGTGGCTGACACGGAATCTTTCTTGTAGTGCTCTCACCTGGACGTCTATTACCATTCATTATTGATTTATGGATAACACGAATATATTCACCAACATTGTTGAATGAAAAAGCAGCTGCAAAACAATGTGTTTCGACCTGTCCTGTAAGAGTATAATTTATGCACTTGCCTGCGAAAATTGTATTCATGAAACTATGGAATAGTTCCGATAAATTTTTCCTCGTCTGCTATGAGACTTGAAACGAGCCGAGAAATTATTTCACCGATAGTTTTCATTATTTTCTTGCAGTAAACCCCATGACTTGAGTACAGAAACGTGGTTTACTTCTCCGTCTTTGTGACTGTTACGATTTTCTCAAAGTCAGTTGACTAAACTTGGTTCGTTAAGGGATAGAGGTCTTAATTAAATAAAAGAATTAAATATGATATATTAATTTTATTTAACTATGAAATATATACAATTTTATAACCGAAACATTTCACAATAATTTGATATCAATTGCTGTTTCTGAATAATGAATTTAATTAATATAATTTTTATTTACCTCAAAGAAATTAATGTAATTAAATAATTAACTATCAGTCCTAATATACAGTGTATCAGAACCTAATCTATTATTTTATAAATTATATATGTTTATATTTGAGAGTTACACTATTTACAATAAAATTCGTATCGCATGTTTTAATACAGCCCCACCTCAGTTTAGTACAGATACCACCCGTCCGCAATGTTCTACAGATATCCGAGTAACTCCATGCACAGTAACTTTCGCTCGTCAGGTTTCACACCCTCGCGTCCATTAACACAACTAACACCTCGTTCGCCGTCGTCTCACAATCTCCCGTCATCGTCCGTCCCTTGCCGCACTCGACTTCGTTTACCGCTTTCAGCCAGATGGCCTCCGCAAAAGATCCGCGACCCTTGGACCGCTGCAATATTTAGAGACTGGTAGGCCATCGCTCAGAAATTTCTCTAAATGCCACATTGCGCCATGGGTGATAGTTCTCAGAATATTCTTGGACACTCTCTACACTGGTCGGCTTCTCCTCCAAAAAGGGGGGTGGGAAGAGGGGCTGTGACACCAGCTAGATCACCGCTGTCAATTATTCCTTCGGTTGCTCACGGGGAGGGGAGGGGGAGGAGTGTGTCGAGGTGGGTCACGCCCCACAGGAGCCGGGTCACGCCCCACAGGAGCCGGATCGCGCATTAGGGAAGCTCGCGACCGGTGCGAGCTACAGCGTGTAACACTACTATTGCAGAAATATCCATCGCAATACCCATGGTCACCGAACATGTGCAGAGGTGAGTTTTATACACAGGCTTTCAGCATATATATATATATATATATATATATATATATATATATATATATATATATATATATATATATATATATATATATTATATATGTCTGTTCAGCTATTCATTTCCCGCAGCTCTGTATTTCTTGTCATCTCTACAGAAGTTCGGAATCTCTGTATATTATGCTTACAAAGATTTTTGGTCTCAGGGAACATTGTGTTTTTGATGAGATATGTCAGCGTATGGCAGTAGATGCGAAGAACGTGATTCTTGCATTATACTTTTCCTACCATTAGATAGGACCATAGAGCGTTGTCGCGAATGATTTCTTATGTACAGAGCTAACACCATCACCTGTCAACATCAATATATAATTAGTGTTCAAACAAGCATGGCATATCAATATATTGTCATATATAACATCAGCGTGTATTAACGTACACATCCAGTGTACGATAAGTAAGTATATCGTAATCTGACTGATAGGTTTATAAAATTTATGGTAAAGTTATATTTCGCTTAAAAGGAAGCTTCCATGCTAGTTGCACTTTTCTTTCAATCAGGAAGACATGTTTGGCTTGGAGTTGCTTGCTTTGCATTTTGACATGACACACAGATAGAACAGTACCCATGTCTAACACATATATATAATAGCTTCTCTGCTCTAAAACTAACAATCGATGCCTGGAAACAAAAATAATTATATATATATATATATATATATATATATATATATATATATATATATATATATATATATATATACAAATTTGTAGAATATATTGTAGGAAAGCTATTGTAAGTTTACATGTACAATGTGTTTTTCACTCGCTTGTTATAATATGCCATAAATAAACAGTTGCAATTTTTTTCACGATTAATGGGTAAGAGAATGTTGATTTGATAATTAAACACTTTTTAAACGATTCTTCTTTTGTGTTACACTCTGTGTTGGTTTTATCATTTCGATGACCTTTCAATAACTAGGCGAAAAACCTAAGTGAAAACATAAATATAAGTTCGACCTGTAAATTACTGTAGCGTACAATATGTTTCCTCTATGCATGGCAATATGATAAATAAAACACGACTCCACTTGTACGCCACTCCCCTCTTGTAAGGAAGACATAAGCCGTCTATGAGTTGTCTCGTTTCGCGCTGCACTCGCTTAGGCCCTCAGATAGAGTTCACTAAATAACTCATTCGCGCGTTCGTTCACATTCTTATTTTCCTTACGTAAATTGCCAACAATAAATAATACAAAATAAATTTTATGGAATAAAAAAATTTGAATAGTGTACTTGCTGAACTTGCTGCTGCCTTCTGTTTTCCCACTAAGCACGAGTAATTTTCTTTCTTGACGCTCTTCTGATAGAAGGTCTTACACACAGACGTATATATTTGTTTGAATATCGCCAATATTTTTTTTGCTATTTTGTTGTAGATGAAAACAAAATTTTTAGTTCATCTCTGATATATACTGGAATTCTTCTACGTTTGCTAGCCACACAGTCTGCCCTACAACTATAAATTGCATTTTATGGAAGAAACTGGTTATCCACAGGACCATCTTTACGCGCGTATTATGTGTCACACTGACAGTCTTTGAACTCTCAGTGGAAGATTTGCCTAACGACCGCAAGGAAATACACTAATGTAAAGCTAGTTTCGCAGTTCTCCCCGTCGTACCCACAAGTCTTAACTGGTAGAGCTCGAGGAGAAAAATTTTCAAAGTATTATATCATTACGAATACCACTAATTTGATTCTGGAATGCGGCATTAAATTAAATAACTTCAAGATGAGATTCTTATGGTCAGATTTCTGTTCAAACATATAATGCGTTGGATAAACTGTGGAGGTAGATTTTGATAGAAACGTTAGGTACCCTAAGATAAAAACTTACAGGAAAGTTTCTGCCCCTAACTTGTTACTGTCTGGCAACTGCTGGAGAGAACACATAATCAAAACCATCGCCTCAAGAAAAGTAATTTATTTTGTCTTCATCCCCTTCTCGGTATGGGTTGGAAGAGAATAGAACGCACACTCTCCATTCGCCCATTCTGACGCAGACGGTAATGAAACTTTGAAAATCTTCAGTGTGTTACATATAGATAATCGTATCGCTGACAAGGTACTTATTTTATATGCAGTTGTTTGTTCTACCTTCCAGTGAACCCATTTTTCTTAGGCAGTGCTTCCCAGTTTGTTACACTAATTTGTAAATCGCTAGAAACTTAACAAACGTTCCATCGGGCAACTCGCTAAACGAAAATACCTGTTCGACATTGGTACTTTACAGTGAAACACGAACGCAGTCGTGAAAATGGTTTCTTGAAGCGGTAGAAATTCTCAGAAAAGTTAAATTTACTCTGAACTATTATAGTAAACAAATTCATGCTTTTATGAAATTTACCTTCTAAATTAATTTATTTGTTTCAATAGTGTTGTTCAGAGCTGTTAAACATGTAACGCAATTTCTTAAAGAATATGAAAAGAATATCTCTCCACAAATTCTGTTAAAGTTAATATGTAAGACTTTATTCTGTATATTCTAAATGTACGTACATTGGTCGAGGCCTGTCTCCGTATCTTAAATCGCCAGCATTTTACCTTCGTGGCACAAATCTCTGGTATATAAAGGTAGCATTACGATGACAAATTTAATTTTTATTTTTATTGAATAAGTGAAATGCGTGTCCGGGAAATATTCGGCATGTTTCAGTAGTTTGCATGCAAGAATCCTACTAAAGACTGTTCACGATAAAGTGAGCGCTTTTGAAATTAACCTCAGAAAAAGTCACTACCCTTACCGTCATGTATTTTAACGGGCGCAATGAGTGACATGTGTCCAGTAAAGTTGGTAGCAATAGAGAGGAAAGTAGTTCCATATATTAACGTCGAACAAAAAATGTTAGGTAACCATTTGTGATAACATAAATTATTTCTCTCGCTTGTTGTGTTATTTAATGCATCAAAGGGTAAAATGAGATTTTTACAATATTTACTTTTCTGACAATTTCACAGTTTCACTTTACAGACACATGAATAAAGTAATGAGGCACGTGACAATGTTAATTTACATAAAGCGGAAGAACACACACTATGTTTACGAGTAGATCTTAAGCAGAGCTTTCAAAAGTGGTAATTTTTCCGTGAACGGGCTATTAATATCTTAGTTTACTTGTCAGTTACTTTTTCATAAAATGCTGTTTCAGTGGTTAGCCAGTTTTAAGCAAGAACAGGTTGCTTAGGCCAACCTCTTTATTTCCTTGCATGCTTTTTTTAATAGCTCAGAGGCGTTCCGAGCTTGTAGAGTTAATAATTAATTAAACAAACTCTGGAAGGCTGTGAGCTACAAAAGAAACCAAAACGAGCAAGTTCTAAACGTGCAGTTTTCCTGAAATTATTAAGCAGGGTTCTCAATACACTGTAAAATGTTTTCTGGTAAATATCCTAATCTGTAATGGAAGTGTTTAACCTATACAGTGTAATGTAATAGTACTACGTATCTGGCTGAATATATGGGAATATTTAGTATATGTGTGACGAATATCAACCCTTGTTGTCACCTCGTAAAAGGTAGAGTTCCAGGGCGCATAAGGTAAGTGAATATTAGAGAAATTTATCGAGGGCGCATGTTGTTGGCGCAGAGATTTATGACGGAATAAAGCGAGTGTTGCTGTGGCACAAGATCCAGAGTGTTATGTGCAGCAACGTACAGGCTAGACTGGTTGCGAGAGCATAAACATACGACGGAGGAAGAGATACTAAACACGGGCCAATATTACGGCTGAAAAAATGGCGAGCGAGGTCGTTGTCGTCGAGACACTGCACCAGGAAGACATCCAGAGATGTGAGCGTGCCGTCTGCCGACATGAGTCTAGTCATCAGCCTACGGCATCATGAACAAGGTGACAACGTTCCTTAGAAACTATTCGGCGTGGCTTTAATGTAATTGAGTAATTAAAAAATAAATTATAATAATCATTAACGCAATGTAACCAACTCATATAATAAGAGCTCTTCCTACTTAAAGACTAACTAAAAGCTTTGTAAACGAGATGTAAGTTATATGATTACTATATACGCATGATAAAGAGATAACTAGTGTTCAACATTGAGTTACGCCAAACCCCAACTTGTACGTTATTATAAACAAAAATAATAAGCCTTTTTATAAAAGTTAACAAGAGGGAAGCGCAGTTAAGGGGCCTTTTCACTGACTCGTGTTCGGCGAACATGACTTCACTCCTGACGTCACTGGTGGGATGCGGTGCGTCTAGAGGCGATCCTCCAGGTAGCTGTGCGAGTACATGAAATATGCCGACGGAAAACCCTTGTTGGGAGTACGAAGAGAAAGACAGTGGAAACAATGCCCTCACCATGTGGGTTGTTTCCAAGATGGGCCGGCCCTTATCCCCAACGGTACCTCGCACAATGGTACGCTACGTCTGCATCCCATTGCTCTACACTTCTCACGTCGCTTTCTGGCTCCCAAAATTTTCCCATGTTGCTGTTGTTTCCGAAACAAACTAATTTTGGCGAGGATAATCCAGAATATTGTAGGTCACCCATTTTCAACAACAACTTCATAAACTGCCTGATAGTTAAACAATCTTTAGGCATTTTCACATGATCAAAGATCACTTCAAATATTCTCCAGAATTATTAAATTCTATTTATTGAATTCTGTATAGCTTTTTTTGGACGTCATAAACACGGCCATTTTGTCTTTCAACTTTTTCTTTAATAACATGGTCTATGTTTTCTTGAATCAAATTTTTCAACTAGCACTCCGAATGATTTAAAAACTATAAATATAAAGTTTAGTGCTATAATACAGTATTTAATGCGCATTTAAGCAACAAATGTATTTGCAAATATTATTTCATACAAGTAAATATATCATGTTAGAAAAAAGTTTGAGTCGATTTTCGTGTAGTGCATGGTCTGTAGTGGCTTGAAAAAATTCTGGACATATGGGTATTTTTTAACTGAAATTTTCAAAAAACGTTTTGTAAATTTAACTTTAATATTTATTGACTGCAACTGCATGTGAGAAAAGCTTTTCAAAACTCTGAAGTATTCTATTCTATTCAATCCAATAAATTGAACTGCATGAGTATTCAATAATTTAAATTCAACTGATTGAATTTAACAAAACACTTGATAGTGTTAGATGGCCTTTAGTGTGTTATTAACACACAAACGTTTCATGATTTTTATTTTTATTTTATTATAATCGAAAAGCTGTGGAAAAATACAAATTCTTAGGCTTCAGTTAAATAGCCTAGCGATAAGAAATATAATTTTATGTAAACGCAATTTATGGTATAAGTTGCCATCAACTAGGTAATAAATTGCAAATATTTCGAAGTTACATGCTTGTTGGTACAAGATTTGGAATTTTATAGAGAAAAGTTGGTTCTCCTAAAAAAAAGGCGGAAATATTAATGCTGTATCCTTTACGGTATATTTGTGTCGAAGCATTTTCGCAAACGCATATTGAGTGTTACAAACTAACTTGATTGTCAAAGTTGGAGCTACATATTTGATAGAGCTTCTGAGTTGTATTAACTTACAACGGTGAACCGCCCTTATTTGCAACGTATATGTACATGGAACATATTTTAGGAGTTTTAATTTGTTGGTACTTTTTGGACAGTTGCGGCTAGCTTCAGCTACTAAAACGACATAAGCTGCTGTAACGCCGGCAAATACTTTTACCTCCCGATCCATGTAGACTGACACGCGCAATGGAAATGTCCTCTGTGCGTCTCTCAGGTAGAAACCCTCCTCCACCACGAGCATGGGCGGGCCATCGCGAGCAAGAGGGTCGTGCGTAGTCAGAACTGCAGTGGGCTAGGCCTGATCGTGAGGAGGACGCCGTGTCGGGGGAACCCACTAACACGCGACGTCATCTTGTGCGTGCGGACACGCACGAGTGGAAAGCCCGCCTTTGGAAAACACAAGCTTAGTCAATGGCAAGCAGCCACAGCTGTCACCTCGTACCTACGCTATCTGCCCTGGGGCGTGGTTGTCATTCGCTTCTCCGATCATCCGGAGCCGATCTACGTCGAGGAAACAAGCGGCGTGGAAGTTGTCATGGCACGAAGTGTAATGGTCTCCTCCCTATCGAAATATCTTACACTCCGCTACGGCCTGATAGTGTTATTCAAGTAATTGTGCCCTCGATAACCAACAAAGGTGAATAAGTATAACATCCCTGGTAACCTTGTTCTTAAATCCTTCGTCGTGCCGTGGCCCAGCTCAGCTCAGCTTTGCGTCTGAAATCAAAATACTTCAATACAATACTTACAAATACATTCTTGTTGAAGAAAATAATTTTGTAAATGCAGAAATATACTTTCTTCATATCTACAGTATTAATATCCTCACCAGAGCAACACTTGAGTGTTACGGAATATATGCATGTAGGCTTACTATTACAACGCTCCAGTTAACGATGACATTGTGCCTATTAGCTTGTCTTGGAATTTCTCCCATTGCGGATGTCGCAGAAGACGTTGTAATGCTTGTGCTGTACGAAAACTCGTGGAGTTCGCAGCAAACACTCGCTCGAACTATCTCAGTTAAAGTTTGAGACTATGAATTAATAAAATGTTTGCAAAGTTCGTTTATAATAAAATAAAATATGATTATACTGTTCATGTTTATTGCCGTCTCTTCAAAACATCGACAAACAAAAACAATTGACAGTTGCAGTAGACAAAAGACGAAACTTAAGTCAATGTCTTATAAGTCAATGGCCGCCTTCCCAAAACAAAAAAAGTCGCACTTGGAGACTTGATAATTACGAAGACTGGAGAGAATCGATACATTTCTCGTCCGGCGCACTAATGACTCCTCGCACCGACGGAAAATAAATTTAATAGATGAGAACAATGTCCGAAATGAAGACAGAAGTTTGAAGTCGCGGGCGCGAGTCGGTGCAAGTGAAGTGGTCACTTGTCGAAAACTACTCGGCTGACAACTGTTCAATGCACTACGGCGACGAAGAAACTGTGACGACGATAAGCCGCACTAACCCTATTTATGCTGACTGAAATATTCCATCACGTAAACGAGGTCCAATCGTGGCTTCGCAAAATGCGTTTATGTCTAAAAATAGCCTGTGAAGACTAATGTGAGTCTGGAGATCAAAGTATTACAATGCACTCGCTGGCTGTCACATCGGTCTACTGTGACAACAGTACACCGAGTTTAGTCAGATGGTGCAACCCGCGGACGTGATTCGCTTACTAACTCCTTGAAAAAGTTGCACGGTCATCCTGCGATGTTTATACTACTGAGGCAATGTCTCGAATAAAATAATACATTTGGAAAAACAAACATGTACAAAATACAAACAAATTCTTATTGCCACGATCTTCTAAATATGAAATGAACTAGGCCTACTATCCTTTACACATAAATATAACAAATAAAATAATTCCTGAAAATATAATTTACAACATATTGCAAAACTACAAAGTATCGACTAGAATTTTAAGTATTCCATTAACGGCTCCCAACATAAATCGATTCTGAGGGATAGGTTGAGGAAATTTGTTTTATGTAGCAGATGTAAATTAAAAGTAAATAACCATCTCGTTGGTTCCAGACAAAATTTAAAATTAATGTATAAATATTACATGTTTTTGCCTTAATTTTCAATTGTAGCAATTCTCTACTCTTCTCTGTCGAAGACACAAGAAATTTATTTTATTGCAAGTGCCAATGTCTGCCAGTAACTTGTATTGTGTAAACCTATGGTTGGTTTTTGCTGTGTCCATGCTCAAGTTATTCTAAGTGTCTAAAACAATTATATTAAAATATTGTTTGCCGATGTCTAAAGAGTAATAAGTAGAGTTTGAAATTTCTTTATATTTCATTAACATTTCTTAGGTTCAATTTCTAATGTCTTATAAGTCACATACATTTTTCTTAATTTTCCAACGCTTACTCACCAATTGGTTTCATACTTTACAAATAGCTAATGGATTTGTGTACTATATTTGTTAAAAGCATAGTGTTTATTTTAGCCATTACATCTCGCCAAAGCAAAAAAAAAATTATAGTGAATAGTGATAATATTTCCTGTATCATTCCCAGATCCCTGAGCTTAAATCAGATACTATGTTGCCAATATTTGTGGGTGGAATAAGTCACACTAAAATTATTGCGACCATTCTTAAGAAGGTGATAAAGGATATCATTTAGAGAAAACTTTACAAGTTGAAAAAATAGAGTAATCAGATTATCGAAAAAGTAAAAACTAAAACTGTTATGTGTCACCTTCGTTCATAGTAGATGGTTTATAGAAAGAATTATTTTTACACAAAGGCAGTTTATGTGCATACGTACAATACACTGCAACACCATGTTTGAGGCGAAAAAAATCCCCCTTACTGTTTGGAGATAGGACACTTTTATCCTATCCCTTCAGAACGAAAAGAGCGGAGTAGATAATGCTGACCATATGACACGTCGTGTTTTCTGCTATGTACCTTCACCATTGTTTATGGGATAGGTGACAGTTCGATGGTCGGAAGGGAGGGTGGGGGCGGATAGGAAGGTCTGGCTTCCCAGTGGGAGCAGATGAATTGACAAAATTAATCTTCCCCCGCCCCCTAAACTCTCGCGTCATGCAAATGCCATTTCGTATTTAAAAGACCTGTCAGAACGAATAAACTGCAGGTTAGATTCGTTCAACGAACTTCTAAATTACGTAAGAGCAGTTTTGACATGTAATAAAACGATGAACATGAAACCTAGCATATCCTATTGTAATGATCTTTACAGTGCCATATATAATTATAGCAAAACCTTCGCTCAGTTATTGAGTACATGCATGTTTGAAACATTTCGAACTGTTGTAAATGACTTGAGGCTGAATGCATGTGTACTTTTGTGTAGTATTGCGCCGCAAAATAATTAACACCAATAAATCATTAAAAAATTTATTTCCTTGAATTGCGGCAACTTATGTCAAAATATAATTTACAACTCAAAGTATTTTTTAAGTTGAGTTGATATGTTTGGACGGCTCTTAAAAATTGTATTGTCTTGCGTTCCGATGAATGATGATATGAGGTGAGCAGCGCATGGAATGAAGGGTGGGAAAAAGGGAGAGCCCTATAACAGCGGGGCCATGGTGGTCGAGTGGCTAGAGCGCTCGCCTCCCACCAAGGCGATCTGGGTTCGATTCCTGGCGGGGTCGGTCAACGGATTTTCGCATGTGGGAATCGATGCTGCATGTTGGTGAGTTTTCTCGGTGATATCCCGTTTCCCCTCCCCGCCATTCCCGGCGCTGCTCCTTATCCACATCATTCACCCTTCATTGGCTCTCAAGACCATAGAGAACTCAACTCAACCCGAGAAAAGCCTCCCACATACGCAAATCCGGGTGATACCACTGAAGTATTTTTAAGAAACCTATTAAGATTATGGCGTTTATATTCTGCTTAGGTTTGCGAAAATATGTACAAAAATTATGTGAATTTCTAATTAAAAAATACATGTAGTAACATCTATCTAGTTTATTGCTCAAATTATCCGGACATAAATAAAACGTACCTTGACAAGATAGGAATAATTTTTGTGAGAAATTAAATTAAATTTTGGAGACAATGTCTGTTTTCAATTTTTTAAAATTAAATGTAGCTTTTCATGTGAGCTGGAATATAAACTGCTTGCTGAAGCAACATTTCATAGACCGTTCTGGCACAAGAGTGTTCTCATTCCCATCGATCTGTGAATAAAAAAATTATCTTACTTATGTGGCGGTAATAGTTTTTTTTTAGAGCTTGTTACCTGTGCGCTGTAAAAACTCACATTTACAACAAATAATTATTAAAATTTTCGTTCCTGAAAGAATTATTTTAAAAGCTGTATACTTTTTCATTGTAAGAAATACAGTAGCTTGTCCAGTTTACTGTTATTTTAGAAACACGGACTTAGAAATGGAAGTATTTTCTTTACAAAATCTGTGATAGCGGTAATGGATGGATTCATGAAGAGAACCAATCCTCGGAGTAAATTTTTTCTCGCCAATGTGAAGTAGCTATAGAACTCAGAACTCTCTCTCCAGAGATTTCACAGCACACATAGCTACCACTCTATGTTCACTAGATGCATATAAATGAAACTGTTGCGTACTGCAAATTGTTTGCTTGTGTGGTATTTTAACATTCATTACGTGCGACAGTTACATTTGTAGTCCTTAGCAAATCTTATTTGTGTACGGCAAACTGAATTGCGCAAGCAGGAAATCGGGGCAAAGAGTAGTATCTATTCCGAGATAAAGTATAGGAGGACACCTTTATGATATAAGTTGCTGCAGTTCGTGAATATGAATATATCCAATAGAAAATGATGTCACAAGAAAAATTCACGTTACATGAGGGCCGCAGTGGTCTAACGATTATTGGAGCGTTCGCCTCCAACCAAATCGTTACGGGTTCAATCCCCGGCGGGGTCACTGCCAGATTTTTGCATGTGGGAATTGTGCATGGACGATTCTGTTGATCCACGGGTTTCCTCGGGAAACGCCTCCCCTCCCCCCTTTTCCAAAAAAAATTGCATTCATGGCGCTGCTCAATAACCATCTCATTTCTAATTACATTCATCAGCTCTGTATACCTCAGAAGGTATTACTTGAGAGGTAACTTGGGAGAGTTGTATTTTTTCCCCGTATGCTTGTTAAACTACAGGAAACTTAACACAAATGACACGTGCGTTATTTTGGAAGGAAGGTAACAATTTGTTTTACGTTAACATTTTTGATAGCATGAAATTAAATATGCCACCTTTAAATGCCCAAGTTAACGCATGAGAAGTTATCGCTAGGAAATCTAATCCCGACTATCTCGCAGTGCCACCCCACCCCCGTCAATCCAAAGCCACTCATCTTATCCGAGAACTGTGAACGAGCAAAATCGCAATTGTCTGCTATCGCGGCTGGCTTCGCGCAATATCGGTCTAACGTACAATGCCAGGCGCACGCACTGTTCGACAAGTATTTGGAAATTCCTGTAGCTATTTATCGCGCTCTTAAGGGAAGTGTTCAAACGCAGCAATAAATAGTTCGCTGTGACCAGTAATAAACGTGCTGTGGCTAACGATATTTAAAATTTTATTTTTTGATTAACTTACTGCAGATACATCTGTTCAAGCCTTGGCAACAATGTTTGTTAAATAAAGTTGTCAGCTCCTGGGTACATGGATTGGAACTGCCCATTACCTGAATACTGGATAACTATCGTCACTCTTACGCTAGACATCCCATAAAATAACACCAATGTTTGTTGATAACAATGTGGGATAAAATTGAAAACAATCTCGCTGCATCTCATAATTGTTTAAAAACAATTTTCTATCAAACAACTAATTAAATTTAATATTGTATTCTTTGAATAGGCTTATTCCTCACAGTATTTACGCCGAATGGCAGTCATTTCGTAAATTCAGATGCCATAGTTTCCATATCTCACTGGTTGCTTGCAAAGAACAAATTGAACTGCGATACATTTTCGAATCGTTATTCGAGCAGTGGAGTGCCTGTGTGACTAAGATTTTTGGGTTCACGGGACATTTATAAAGCGATATAATTTTGTTAGTATACTTACTTTTCTATCGGGGTTGGGCGGGGAAAGATGTTCTTCCCCTCCCCGCCCCCCTCCGCAACGCGTCGGCGTGCTAACTGGCGTGAAAGTACGTAGAATCACGGTGTCTCTCTTGTCTGACGTTTAGTTGACTTTCAAGTGGGCCATTTTATCTCGCGTGCAGTGTGTGCTTAGTCTCAAGGAGAGCTGCTCCAAGCAATTTCTGGTGACCCGGCATATGCACGCTGTTACACAGATGGCTCAGGATCAGAGCTAACATATTATCTCACTGCGTTTGTGACACGGAAAGAAGACTCTTAGTAATTAATTCCCAGGATGAATTGGTTCACCTTCTCGTCCTGAAACAGACTTATCATGTAAATAATACATGTTCATAGAAAAGCGAAGTTCCTGTTCAAATAACATAATTATATATACAACGTTTCACTGAAAATAGCTCACAAACTTTGTGCGGTAATTCCTGATGCAAGTGAGAAAGTAATAATGAAAAACGCTTTCGCAGGATAAAGAAAACTCTAAAGAAGTTATGAGCCCATAAACAATATATTATTTATAAATATATGTAAATATATCAGGAACTTAGTGAGACAAAACAATAAGTTAATGGATGGTGTTTAGTGTATAAAAGGAGTAGAATCTCAGAAAATTCGATTCGTAAAATCACCCCCTTTGTAAATTAAATTGGGGATACCAGATTATGATTGCCTAGAAATAACATTCTATCCCGTAACTTTTCTCTAGACTTAATGTTTGAAGCAACATTTGCAAAGAGTGAAGTGTCACGCCTGCGTGAGTATGTAATATCTCAGCCACCTGTGAGTACATTGTGGAAGTTTATAGCGGGAATTTGAGTCGGTATAATCAAGTGATCTGCCTAAAATTACATTTCATATAATAATTTGCAACTCTACTGATTGCGATAGTCATAAATGGAACAGCTACTTTATTACTATATTAACTATCTGCAATATTTATTCAGAATAATAGAAATGTGTTTACCAATTAAACTGATGTTACGTAGTACAGTTAATAAGTTGTAGGACGTCGTGGTGCGTTGCTATTTTCACACTCGAGGTAGCAATTAGTCTACGAACTTACTGATTACGGTAGTAAACGCAATGTACTAAATTATTTGTAGTATCATACTGATATATACTATACCTACCTTTATTTAGGCTATGGGTCGTGTCTGTTTTATGTCATACCTTTCGCCTACTTTCCTTAGAAATGTAGGATTATGCAATCACGCGATGTCTGGAATGTATGTCCCACGCTAATAAATCTTTACCATTGATCAGATTGTAATACAATTATGCAGTTATATTATATGAAATGTTATATTCTTACTGGTCGGGTCATTTTGTAAGACAGCACCACATGGAAAATAAAACTTTTACATAATGTCTTGGGAACTACTTAATATATTTCCGCCAAGTTTCACAGGTGACTGCTATGCTGAGACATGTCACCATTGACGATTTAAAAGAATAAGGCACCTATTTTCAAAATGGCGGCCACAAATATTATGTCAAATAGTTTTTATATACATGCAGCTTCTCTGCGTCGTTTCTCTTGCCCCGTCCACCTTGGGCGTGCGAAGCGCAGTGTTTCAAGGTCGCACAGTGATATCACCGGTAACTGGAGAAGAGTAAATCAGCGTTACAGACGACCTATGCTTATTATGCGCATTACTGACGTATGTCACTGCCGCGTTATGTATGTCGGGGCTTCGCCTTGGAGAATTGAACTGCTTGTGTTATCGTTTCAAGAATGTTCTGGTCATCGCCCATCTGGAGTCGCTCAGCACGACTCGGGTTGCAAAGAACATTATAGAGTTGACCGAATAATTTACAGAAGCCACAGCGGGTCTCCGGGTAGATAGTCTAGAGCCATGGATGGCCTTAATAACCAGGTGTGCAGAGTTAGGGTAGCGAGGAACAGCGACGATTGTGACCAGCGACAGTAAAGTCTGCAAGCATCAATATAGTGACGACTTAGTCTGACAAGCGGGAATGTGGAACTGGATGGATCTGTCAGTGACAGACATTGGGAATTACGGCATTTTACAGTTCGATTAAATATGTGTAAGTATTCAGTGCGTATGATGTATCTTAACCAGGTAAAAATACGGTCATAAAGATTATTATTGAAATTGAGATTGACAATGAATGTTGTGCTCACGGAGAATAGTAAGTGTTAATTGTATAGATAAGAAGTTTAAAGTTGTAAATAATAGCTGTGAGTAATTTATAGTAATAAATATTATTTTAAAAAAAGAAAATTATTGGTTATTTTTATTAAGATATCCATCCTTCACGAACTCGGATACGCCGTTGGCGATTCTTAAGAGTTGTATAGGTTGATGGTTACTTTTGCAAAATTATATAGAAAACATACGACGTATGTCCTACTGTAATTCGCGAGAGAGCAGAGCGCCCTTGAATACATTTATTTAAATTGCTTTAATTTTAAAAAATCTTACTGAGATGAAAGAACAATGTCGTCTTGAATCCAGATCTGAAATACACGAACTATAGATGGATTATATCATCTATGATAGGCCATGTAAACTGATGAGTTTTAAGCGGCCCGCATGCTGGGTTCTCGTACTCCATTGCAGTGTGTCTAAATCTAATTTTTGTTTTTACGACTCTTTTAAACGTGCGTCCAATCTGCTAGTATATGAAAGAAAGAAACACATACTTCAGACTATGTATGTCGGTTGTGGACAGATTAGAAGTGTAAATTCTTGTATCTAAACAAACAGCTGCGTGTTTCGCTAACTGTCAGGACTGTCTAATTTTGTGTATATTGTTATCAATAGACTTTTTATTTTGTTATTTTTATGAAGTTAATGGAGGTTGAACGCCGTGGTGTAATTCTGGAAAATATAATATATAGTACTGTAGACACCTACTCTGAATGTCTATATGTTTTAAGTTGTGCACCATTAATGTCGACCTTTTCATTCGTCGGGTAGACGATTAGACATACTGTAGGTTACATCCAAGATGTCATGCACATTAGAAACACTATTTCGGAGCACTTCAACATTGCTAAAAACCGCTCTTTCAAATCATTGTATCTCAAAATATACGTGTTACATACAGTCAGAAGTAATCGAGGGGCAAGTATTGAACCTTGATACAGACATTCCAAAAATAAAATGACAGGGTCACCGCTGAAAGTCCCACAGGTACACGCAGCACGGCGAGAGCACCACGTCAATTCAGAGACCTCCGTGTAGCGACGTTGGTGCACTTGAAGCACGTGGCATTGCGGCCTACGGGATGTGTCTAAATTCCCATTACTCAGTGTAAGGGCTTGTAGTGGGGATCAAGATTGTTACCTTTTGCATAGGAATTTATGTGCGGAAACGTACCATTTCCCCGCGGCAAACAATACACCACCGCATCATATGTTGACCTCTCCCACATCTGCAACATACTTTACGTTGTTTATCTTCTGGGTCCACGTACAAAGAGGGATCGATGCGACGACCAGCGACATCCACACAAACACGGTACCTACATACCTTGTTTTAGTACACACGATAACCAATTACCAGGAAGTCCAAGATCCGCTGCAGCCATAATCTGCGCCAGCAGGTCGTCCTCTGATTCCACAGGGGTCTTGTAAATCACACCCTTCATGTGGCCCCACAGGATGTAGTCTAGAGGAGTAAAGTCGGGTGAAAGTGCAGGCCAAGCAATCGGGCCACCTCGAACTATCCACTGTTGGCCAAACGATTTGTTTATAGTGTATGAGACACTTATTTTATAATGATGAAAATATTTCATCTACGGGTCTACGTGTTTCTTTTATAACAGTAGACCCTACTTCACCAAATTTACTCCCATAAGAACATTGAAGAAATTTGGCTATTTAATAAAATTGTAACTTGTAGCATTTTTTTATAAACATTGTTACATGTTGAAATGAACTAGGTGGGGACATACGGCTCACTTGTATATGCAAATTAGGGCTCATTACAACACCAAGCATGGGCGTCACTGAAATGAATTGTGCTGTGGGGAAGATTGTAAGATAGATAGTGTGAGAAATAATATTTAACCCGCATGTATGGCTATTAGCCACTGAAATGAATTGGGATTCTTTAATGTATGTGAAGACAAATAGAGATATATTTATATGTGTAATTATTGTGCAACATGTAGGCAGGGTTTGCTAACAAGGAAATTAACTACTGGCATATGAATCAAAGAAGTGCAAGGATGAATTGGAGTTTAATGCAAACATAATCGTTTCTCAATTCAAATACTTCTCCCAACTTTATATTGTAACCACATAATATTTACAAATACCAAACAGCAGATGGACTAGACTATTAAATTTAGAACTCTGTTGTCTGTCAAAAATGGCAATTATGTGTGTGTGCTTGACAACCATAATTTAAGTCTTTGCAGTGTTTTAAATGTTCGCATGAAAAGTAAAATATTTTAGTGTGCAGAAGGTTTGGTTAATGTTCAAATAGTAATCACACTCATCCGTTAGATTTTACAAGAAATCTGCCTATGTGTATACACTGAATAAAATGCTCCTGGATAGCAATGTCAGACTTAGGTAGAGTAAAACACGAGTTCTTATTTTCAGGCACTTTGTGATCAACAAGAAAGTGTTGTACTTAATTTGTAGTTACCAGGAAAACGTCTATAATACTCCACCGCTGGACCAACGGTCACTTAGTATGGAGTGATAAGATGCCTTATATTTCTACGTTATACCTGAAGTTGCAAATCTCCTTAGCCCTCTTTAGACAATTTGAAAACACTCTGTCGGTTATTTACGTAAAACGGAGCATATTTTCCGGGGGTCAAACTCACTTTTAAATTATAATTTTTCACTGTTAAGACGGAGCTCAGGTCTACCTGACCTGTTACGTTAGCGACCCATTTCAAACAAGGAGACCAGAACATTCTTTCAACAACTTGGTGTCGGTTACCTGATTTGAATTTTCCTGTGTGACATAGGGCTTACATCAAGATGCATTACGTATGACTATAATCAATACGTTGTTATCAAGCATTACCAACTTACCCAAATTAACATGCAGCTCAAAACTTAGCAATACGAAAATAAATACATTATATTGAACAATAATAGTAACCTCTGAACTGCTGCGTGTACAATAACAAATATGTAAAAAAAAAAATTAATAAAAAAAAAATTACTGAATAATTAATTTATATGTAGAACACGTCACAACAATAGTATTCCTATAAAATGAAAATGTATGTTTTCATATGCTATATTTCCATACCACTGTAAGGCTTAACAATGCTAATTAGATGTTTCACATAATGAGACGTTACATAAGCCTCGACAGACTTTGCTCCCCGTGTATATGATTATAATAATGAGCAAAGGAAGCACAAGTTTTATACCAAAGTAACGTCTACAAAAGAAACTAGATCTGCACTGAGTTTACATGTTATGTGCGCTCTACAGCTCATATGATAAGATATATTAACATATTTGACAAATCATGTACACTGAAATCAAATAAGCATAAAATAAACAGTTTAAATGTACATGTAAAACAGTACATGAAAATAATCATTTACTGAAAACTTTTAACAATAGGATTATCTCTGCCAGTGCTGAGCTGGGTAGCAAGGGATCTTCTCTTTTATTCCCTTTCTTACGAAAGAAAAACAACACAGCTGCATCAATAGCACTTTTTAAAATCGTTTTTCTTTCCCCAAGTCCCCTACGTGCGGGTCAGGTGACACGCTCCGACGAAGGGCGTTGGCCGTCCAAAAAGGTAATCGCTGCACCAGCTGACTTCTCTCAGCCAATCAGAGCAAATCTCCCCCCCCCCCCCCTCCCGAAGACGAGAAGAAACCATTCTCTTGTAAATGTTAATCAGTGCTCTGAGAAGCGTGTTCACGACCGGGCCTACGTCTCCAACAGCCGTGTCATTCGGGCGTGTATGGGCCAGGGAAAGTCTTCAAGACGTAGCTGCAACCATGGTGGTACAAACATGCATGTATTGAGCGTCCAAAACATTACGCTGTTAGGATGAACGAATATTTATCACTGATGCACTAGTTTACATCAGCTGCAACAAAGTAAACAATGCGTGTGTTCGTGTGAAAATTGCATGTGGTGTTACATAAACTGCTCGTCGCACACTGGAATACGTTCATCAGATACTCGCACCTAATAACTTAATGGTGTCGTCCTTGCACACACATCAACACACGTTTACCAAACGTAAGCAAAGTCACTACAGGCACACCGTTGCACTTCACTGCTCTTTAAGTGTTACCTTTAACACCCATTACATAATTGCATTTATAACAGAACATGAAACGTGACATTATAGATTCTGCACCTACAGAGCTATCAGAAAAGAAGAATATTATTCCACAACAAACCTAGAGTAAACATAGAAAAATATTGCGACGACTCGCAAACAATTAGGAAATTATCAACAAACACACGAAGCAGCTGAAATTATTCAATTTCACACGTAGAAAAATAAACAATATTTACAAACAAATAACCAGTCGACGCTAGTCTAGAAATACATATTGATGACTCTACATAAATAAAATCAACCATCAATCAACTGGGACTACGCAAGAGAGTATTAATAAATTCTACCAGTATAAACTCAAAATACAAACATTGGATTATCTACACTAAAGGCCGTTCACGGTAAAGTGAGCACTCTAGAAATTAACCTTTGGAAAAAAAAAACGCTGCCCGCAACTGCGTATGTATAACCATGTGTGTTACCATACAGACTGGGAATGAACACACCCAGTTAAGTTGGCAATGAAATTTGAAAAGTAGTTCTAATACATAACGCTGTATTGAAAGTGGAATGTTTAAATTTATTGCTACTTAAGTTGTTTGAAGTCTATTTTGTACAGTTTAAAGTAATTATTGGCGTCAAGATAATGTATTTACTGTAACTTATAATTATATTGTGTCGGGTGATCGGCGCAACGGTCAAAACCCATAACCCGTTGTTGTGGTTCCTTTATGCTTTTTGCTTTGCTTGTGCGGAGTGGTTGCGAGGCAAGCTACAAATGTGGAAGCTGGAAGTATTTGTGTTTTAATATTTCTCATTTATTTTTCAACATATCTGCAATCGTGATTGTTTTATTATAGGTCGTTAAGTGTTCAATTGTGTTGTAGTGATTTTGTGTAAAGTCATTAGTTCAAGCAAACTACGTATGAATAATCAGCGTCAGGAAGACATTATAAATCTTGCCGAAAGTATCTATTCTTTAATTCGTCGAGGAGAAATGAAGCCGTGCAAGGTCTTCGAACGAATTGCAGAAAAGATGAAACTTTCAACTGCAACTGTCCGGAGGTAAGTGTAACTGTGTTTTTACGACGTGTTTCCCCAAACAGGTTTTACATATAGTTTTCCCTGCGTATCGCCAGTACGTTATTGAAGTAAATCGTTGAAAAAGAACAAGTAGGAATCGACAGTTGGAAATATGATATTATAAATGGAAAGTTAATTAGCAATAATATAAGTAAATGAACGACAGCAGAAATGCGACATTAATGTATTCATGTGAGTTTGCGAAGTACAAGTTATATCCTATGTTCGACAAATAATATAAAAAGTTATGTGTACCTATGTACCTACGCCCATCTGTTTAACATTTCTTTTAAATCTATCTTGATAGTAAGTGAAAACTTTGCCGTCAATAATTATACGTTAATTTTACACATTTGTATATCACTGTGTTTTGTAATGCAGGCATAACCTCAAATACGTCTGTACGTATCTATTTATGCCCAGCCATGTAACCTTTCTTAAATCTGCCTTGAAAACAAGTGCAAATTTTTGCAGTCAATAATTATCCGTTAATTTTACACCTTTTTATTTCACTGTGTTATTATGTAATGTAGGCCTAACCTCAAACTTGTGTTCATGTAGTTAGTTATTCATCCCAAGTTACAGTGTTAAGTTTTACTATTGTCAACATAACATAAACGTCACAGTTTGATGCTACACCAAAGGTGTTCCAACATTCTATACAGTATAAAATCATGAAGCTGGTTTTGTTAAAAAATTAATTTTTTTATCTTTTATATATTTTTAGACCTATAGAGGTGCTCGTTTCCCGACATTCTTTCTTGATGCAAGTGTAATTGTTTTATTTTGTAATACTTGCCGTAATAAGAATTAGAAAGTATTCAAAATTAACGGTCAACAGTTTTGGAATAATTCCATGCTTAAATTTCGAAATGGATGTTCGACAAGACAACTTGCTACATTTTCAGAATTGTCAACAAAGATAGTGTGCGTTCTTGAGTAGGCACAATTGTTTGTTATATCTGCCACTTTGGCAGCAAAAATATTGTAGTTATTGAAATTTAATGTAACTGTAAATTACACGGCATAGTCAAGACTCCCAGAGCTCATGTTTGCTTGTGAATTACATTCACCTGACCGTGCTGATTTCTACCTGTCTCGGGCAGGCGGACAGGCGTTAAAATCGAACACTGCCTGTAAGTATTACTTTTATAACAAATCCTTTACATTATAATTGTGCTGTCATTTGTGGATATGTTTTGGTTTTACATTAATAATAAGACATATTCTTTGAGCTTTGTGTGTGCATGCATGAACCATTTTTTGTAAGAATAGTAATTTTCTTTAAATATATTTCTCATTTAAGTTTTCGGTTTTTGCTGCCGTCATTGCAATGAAGGAACCACAGCAACGATGAGAGTCCATGCATTTTACCTGTAAAAACTGGTTTCTTGAGGTCTGTGTGTGTTTGACGAAAATGATATGTCGCACGCAATTGGGCTACAAGAGATACTGGAAATGTGGCCATCACCAGATCGGCATTTCACTTAGCAATAAATAATATACTTTATTTTTAGAATTATTTTGTACAAATGAGAGTGGTGCCAGTTACAAGCCTGGTATACCCTTCTGTTATCACTTCAAACCACAGTATAAATGTCAAGTTCTTTTTTGGAGGGTCTCAGAAGAGTACAAACACAGAGTAACGGTGACAAAAATGGGCACTTACAAAACAGTGAGTCTTTAGGAAACGTTAAGTTTGCGGTGCAATTTTTAAATGCTTGGTAATTTGTGTGACAAGTGGTGTTGTACCTTGGGGGTACAGTACTAGTCTATTTTAAAATCTGTATTTGGCAGGCCTTCCAAATTATTTTCGGCTTAAGTAATGTGTGTCCTTTTGTAACGTGTCGTGTTGGTCCTTGTTCACCGACCAAGTTTAATGTTTGCTATTTCACGTTTTCCATGACTTCATCGCTAGGGCGTTCATTTTTCAATTGTTTGTTGTGTAAAGTTTTTGTCTATCGGAGCTTTGACATGACCCAAACGATTATATATGTAACATACTTTATATATATTGTATATTTTACAATATATATTATATACACATATATATGCATATATATGAACACTTATATACAGATATACATATATGTCGTGTGTTATTTAAATCATATATGTTACATGTTTTATATATATTATCTTACATGTTATATTTAGCAGTCCTGAAATGTAAACAATGAGTTTATTAACATGTAGCAATCACATGGCAGTCACATGGAAATGTTTGTTTACATGTGGCGGAAGGATACATAATGGGCAAGAAAGTAGAACTTTAGCAGGGCTTTCAAAAGTGCTCCCTCTATGTTGAATGGCCTGTACCAAGGATCATGTGGATTATACAGGAATCACGGTTGGTAAAAATCCTTCTTGCAGTGTTTAAAAGGGCACGTTGCTTTGTGTACAGGGCGGGCGCTCCTTTGCTTAAATGTTTCAGTACTTGTCTGCAGTCAATGGGTGAGAGAGGTGGTTCCATCAGTATAACTACAAGTAAGTGTTCGTCGAAAAAATGTGGATTCAAGGCCTGTTATCCGGTGTGTTTAGTTCACTTCATTGCTGTTTAGGCGCTTCGCATACAATGCAACACCGTCGACACTCTCTTGCACTTAATATTACTGCGAGAAAACTTTTATTTTACCTGCCGAAATTCCTGGCAGCAGACTAGTAACATTCAAATAATCTTGGACAGAGGCTTAATTAGCAGGCGCGGAAAACACATGGCAATCTATGCGGCATTGATCTTCGCATTTTCTCAGTAAACTTAGGTGGGCTCTCCGTCTCCTGCTTTCAAATAAATAAATAATAATCATTACCTTACATCACAGACTTTCGGAGTACATTTTTCGTAGTTCTGTCAAGATGATAAAACACCTTTGCCAGCTGACTGGAACGTCCAGTACACGCATGCTAAATCTTGCTCAAACTTCACTAGTACAGTGTTATGCTTAGACTTCGGCCGTAGGAGATGCAAGATACGGTTTTAATTGGCGTAAATTGTAGCTTCTAAACAGCTCCTCTTGCCAGATCGGTCAATTCATTACAGTTTTTGTTTCTCCTTCCAGACACAACGAATGGACCTGAGTATAGCGGCATAAGTTTCGTACATATAAAATTCCACACCTTGCTAATATTTGCGGCACGAACCAAAACTAATATACCAATTTCTAACGCCTTCCGATTTGACGTCTTGTAGTAACGACTTCGTCATTCTGCAGCTATTTTCAATCTCTGCCTTACTAAATTCTGCAGTTCAGCCCTCACTTCTTGTTCGCTCAACTGCGTAATATCAATGATCTCAGGTGGCAGTGGTATGTTTCGCAGGTCGAACACACACGATCGCTGACCAGTTAATATCTCCGTAGGGGTAAAACTCGTTGATTCATGCACTGTATTATTGAAAACGTATTCTATTAATGGCAACTTGTCACACCAACTTTTCTGCTTATTGTGACAGAATATGCGCAGCATGTTGCTTAGAGATTTCACTTTTATCTCAACTGGGTACGATTGGGGAGTTCTCATCGACGAGGAAGTGGGTACTATTTCCAGTTTAGTCAGGCCTTCCTGCATTACCTTCCCCGTGAACCGCATACCTCGGTCCCATAAGACACAACTTGGCTTTCCAACCTCGTCAATAAAAGATTTCATTTTCGAAAACACTGTTCGTGCGCTGTCTTTGACTATCGCGTATAACTTAGTATACTTGGATAACACGTCCAGGATTACAAAAACATATACCACTTTACCTCTTGGTTTTGATAAAGGTCTGAATAAATCCACTGAAACAAGCTGGAGTGGTCGCTACGGAATTATCGCCTGCGGAAGTTCTGTCAAATATTCCTGTGCATGTTTGCACCTCTGGAATAGGTTACAGGCTCTGATATTAGTGACGGCTCGCTGCATGCCCTTAAAAAAAACTGTCTGCGCAGCGTGGCGTAAACTTTCTTAATTCCGCTGTGAACCAGTATAGCTTGTGTATAGCTAATCAGTTCTCTGCTTACTCAGAGGAATAACTAATTTCCATTCATTATGAAATTTATCTTTAGATTGGCTGTGGTAAAATAATGTGCCGTCCTGGGTAACACAAAACATTCGGTTTAGTTCATGCTCTGGCGGTGCCTGTTTTGGCTTTTCTACAACCTGCTTGCAAAAATCACCATCCTGCTGTTCTAGCAGAATATTTTGAAAATTTAGTTGCCAATAAGCTTGCTGCAACTGGGTACTGCCTTGTGCTACTATGAAGTCAGTAGATTTGTGATCAACGTGACCGGGATCGTCGACTGGGATTTGACTCAGACGATCTGCTACTAAATTACTTGAGCCCTTAAATATGTTAGAAATCAGTATTAAATTCTTGAATTATTAAAGCCCACCTGGTTAGGCGATTACTAAAAACTCTGCCTGTTCTCAGACTTAACAAAGCTTGGTGGTCAGTTTGCAAAATAATCTTTTCTCCCAGGAGTAAATTTCGGTACTTTTGTAGGAACCAAATAACTTCAAGCATCTCCTTTTCAGTCACAGTGTAATTGCTTTCAGGCTTACTCATAATGCTGCTTGCCATGGCTACTATTTTCTCATTCACTGCGTTGTCTAGCTGCGCCAATTGTGCTCCAATTGCGTAAGCTGAGGCATCTGTATATAGATAGTATGTGGCACCAATCTTAGGATGATGAGTGACGTGTTCTTGCAAAAATATCTGATTGACTGCTTCGAAAGCCTTCTGTCTTTCCTCATTCAAGGTCCAGGGCACGTCTTTCTTAAGCAATTCGAGCAGAGGCAGGGCTGTGCCAGCAATTTTATTAGCGTAGTTTCGGTAAAACCCCACTACTCTAAGAAAAGCTGTTTAACGTTGCGTGGTGTGGGGAAATTAGTTTTCACACTTAATATTTCCGGAGCAGTCCTGATGCCTTCAAGGGTTAAAATATGCCCTAAAAATGGGACTTCACTTCTGTAAAACAGAGACTTCTTCAACGTAACCGTCATACCTGCAGCAGCCGTTTTAGACAAAATAATTTCGATGTTCTTCGAAAGTGCTTGAGGCTATCAATATGTCGTCAACATACGACCTGGCGAAATACAAACAATCTTCGCCTAGTGTGGCATTCGTGCAGCGCGTGAACTGTGCTACTGCGTTACACAGACCGAAGGGTAGGGCTTCAAAGACTTATTGTTGGTTGTGGAACAGATAACCAGTCTACTGACACGACTCTTCAGTCAACGGAATTTGACAGTATCCGTGTGTCAGGTTTGTTGTGGACATATACTTGACGTTAGCGTACAGCCTTAATAAATCTCCTGTGGAAGGTGAACTTTCACGGATTTTCACGGTAATTTTATTAATGTGTTGTCCATCTAAACAAAGTCGCATGGAGGCGTCCTTTTTCGCACACAGACCATGGGACTACTGTACGGACTCGTGTATCGACGTATAATTTTCCATTTTAACATCAACTTTAGGTATTTTTCCGCCTCACTAAGATATTTGGATGTAATAGGATAGGTTCCGGTGAAAAGGCTCCCCAGGCATTACTTATGTATCCGCCTCAAACAACTTATTACGCCCTGGTTTCTCTGAAAATATTGGTGCACGATTACCAAGTATTCCCTCCAGCTGTTGTTTTTGCTCCCTTGTAATGGTTTCTGCACATGCCACTTCCTGGTAAATGTCCTCAGGTGTAGCTACAACTGTGAAACTGGCGTAGCTACTCACAGTAGAAATTTCGTATCTTAAGGGGCACACCATACGGTCAGACAACTGCCAAATTTCAGGTAAGCTAAAGTTTTCAAATATTTATCTCGTGTGCTAACTAGCCAGCCACCGAAATCAAGGTGGATTTTATATGCATTCAAGAAATCTGCTCCTAAAATAACTGGTTTTATAAGACCTTTAAAACCAATGCAGCCATGGTATAAACTTTGTCTAGGCCTTCAACGGTTTACAAAACTTGCTGGTTTACCACAGGACTAGATTTAGAGGTCGCACCTATTATCGTCAAATTAGGTACTGGCAAGATAGGTAGGTTATAACCAGAGTTTACTATAGCATGTACAAACTTTCCAGCAACACAGCTGACCTCGGCTCCGCTGTCAAGTAATACCGGAACTTTTATGTTACACACAGTTAGTACTAATTCTGGACTTAACATTTCCTAAAAATTAACTATTTCTTCTACTGGCTCATTTAGTAAAAATTATCTTGCATTTTCGCCCAGAGTAACAGTGTTTACAACAAATTTAGACAAACTGTCGTTAACAACTGGTAGTGTATTATTACAGTGCATTCCTCCCGTTGGTTTAGACCCCTCAGGAATAACCTGTGTTCCTGTGGTCATCGATCTGGTCTCAACAACGCCAACCCCTTCTAGTTTAACTTACTGTGCTGGCCCTGGTGGTGGCTAACCTGCCCTTCATTTTGCCTCCATGAGCTCCCAGCCTGTGTAGGTATAAATGCAGGTATACTTGGGTCAAGTGTTTGTTGATTATGAAAATATCCACTGCCCTGCGGTGTAGTGTACATTGGGCCGCCCTGCGTGTCTGCAGCTTGTAAACAGCTGGTGCCTCCCGCAGCTTGTGTTGTGTTTACATTAGCTTTCCGGCGTGGTTGCATCGCTGTACTACGTTCCGCGCGGTCACCTCTGTACTTATCGTTCAGGTCAGGCCTCAGTTTATCCCATTCCACTTTCTTTCGCTTATAGTCCTCTCGCCTCTCTGAGCCGTTCACGCCGGACGGGTCACTGTTTGAACCACTGCTCTGTCGTCCCCTCGCCTACCCAATAGCTTTCTCTCTGGTTGTGTCAGCTACTAGTATACCTCTGACCACGAGTATTGCGAAAGTTTCCTCTCCAGCCTCCCCGCGAGTAATATTCTGTGCTTACATTGCAAACATGAGGGTTGTTTGCAAATCTTGGGGGCGGTCAACTGTCTGTGACCGGGTGGTCAGCATGCGGCTGTCTTCTGTCGTGACGACTTTGTATGTCTTGTTCGCTGCCGCTTTGTATCCTTTGCAGGCGATCAATCTGATCCTACGCTTGGAGACTTTCCCTGGAAGTGGACAGGTGTTCTGGATGCCTTCCAGTCCATTGAGATTGGTAGCGAAAGGGAAGCTGTCGTAATACAATAGCCATGAATTCTTCATCTGACAGGGGCGGGTCCAAATATCTGGATGTCTCGTACATCTCTGCCAAGTGAAATTCCAGCCTTCTGCCTTTACCGCGAACAAATCGTTCACTGTGTAACTGCGCAAGCAGATTTCCCTATATTTTCTTATTCCGTAAGTGCTCAGTAAATATTTACTTAAATTCAGTATAATTGGAAATGATTGGCCTGTTCATCTCCCACCAATAATATGCTGTGTTCCGGAAACTAAGAGCTAGGCAGCGTAGCATATCTGCATCTGATAAGCCGAAAACATTAGCATACTCTTCAAATCTTTTAAGAAAAGTAATTGGGTCTTCTCCTGTGCGTCCTTCAAACCTCAGGACTTGTTCAACCCATAGCTTCAATGGGTGATGCAAAAAGGTTCGAACAGAATTACTAGATTTCGGAGCGGTGGTTGTCTGTGGTTCTGCCAGAATATTTAATGTGGCTTGTAACAAGGCTGGTGCTGAAGGTGCCTGGGCCCGGTCTATACTTGACTCTTCTCTTAGCCGTAGATCTCCCGTAGAAACTGTTACTCCTTCAACTATGTTTCTTAAGTAACCAACCTCCGATTCAGCTTTATTTATACTATCAGCCATCCTGTCGCAACGCTCATCCGACTGACTCTTATCATTGCCGCGAGCTTGCTCGAACTGCAATAGGCGGTGTTCAACATGCTGACTTAGCGAGGTTAGGTTTGTCCCTACTTGTTCTCTAACTTGCACCTTCACTTGTTCCGCTACCTGTTCCAAGGCGGTACGTTTCATGACGTTGTCCGACAAGATATCCGTGCGGGATGAATTAAGTGTAATGGACTCTTGTAGCCTGTTGGTGGCCCTTAAAACTTCGTTGCATACTTCTGTTCTTAGCTCTTCCCTTAGTGCGGTAGTGGCTTCAGATATATAGCTTTGAATGTCGATTTTGAATTCCTCTTTAAGCTGTTTGTTCGGTCCTACTAGCTTGAATTTGCTCTGCCATACTGGCTGCTAGCCTAGTTTCTTGTGCTGCCATATAAGCTTTTAGGTCTGCCATATTAGTTTTTTGTTCAGTCATACTAGTTTGAATTTGCCCTACCAACCTAGCTTCTTGTGCTGCCATACTAGTTTTTAGGTCTGCCATATTAGCTTACATTTGTTGTAATAACCTCATCATTGGGTGTAATTTGCTATCAGTTTCATGTAGGGCAGTAGGTGCGACTTGATATTCTTCTGCACTCGACACGGAGCTAACCTCCTCGTTTCGCTCGCGACCAGGTTCTGTGACTAAAACCTCTTCTGTGCCCTGCTGTAATGTGGGATCAGAAACGTTGCTCGTGCCCATTGTAACGACTTTACATTCGTTTCTATGATAATCAATCGGTGCTGTTTCCCTTAAGCTGTACTTAGTTCTGCTGGCCCTACTCATAGGTTATTAACTTCCTCGAAAACTGAGCACACCCTAAATCAAAACAGCACTTTCTAGTTTCTAGTGTTCACGCCCTCACGTTATTGGTGCCACTGAAATAAAACTGCGTGACTGGGGACATAGGGCTGACTTGTATATGCAAATTAGGGCTCATTACAGCACCACGCATGGGCGTGGCGTCACTGAAATGAATTGTGCTAAGGAATTTTTTAAAAATTGAACGTAGTATATGTCCATCTGGAAGAATGTAGGTTTCTAATAGTGAAATAAATGTATGAATCAGCCCTGTAGTTTCCGAGATTAGCGATTACATATAAACTAACAAACTCACATTACCTCGTTATAATATTGCTATGAATTAAAAAGTAAAGTTGTAGTTTTAAGATACTTTTTATTTGTCCTGTTTGTTAGGCTATGTTTTGAATTAAAGTGAAGAATGTTATAAGAAACGTACTTTTTTTTCGTGTAGCAATACTGTGGATCTAGTCTCATTCATGGCGCACCTAGTGTGTCCCAACAGTGAAAAATAATCCAGTTTCTCACCGAAAGGATTACATTTTGTGGATCAAATTTGGTCTTTCTGTTGTGATTTTTCCCCGTCGCCTATGTTGCTGTGGCTCTGTTGTGAGGTATTGAGTGCGTGTTTACTCCCTGTTCGGAGTCCCCTCTTCGGTTTGAATTTCGCATCGTTTAACTGGAAGGGAATTCCACATTTGAATGAATATTAAGAAACGGTATTTTTAAGTTTCACATCGCAATTTTTCATGTAGATGTGAAAAGTTTAGATCGTATCATTCCTCCGAGCGTCTTAAATTATGTTGAATCACTTCGCTCTCTCCCTAAACAGTCCAGAGCCCAGTTTTATTTCGCAAAGTGTGCATTCCCGCCTTGTTTTCTTTTATGTGCTAGGTAAATTGTTTGATTTTTGTGAGGTCTTGTACATACAGCGCAGACTGGAGTACATCAGCGCACGGAATAGCATAACACAGCTCAGTATTTATACAATTGCAGGTGAACCTACTTGTACTAGTCTCCGTATTTCATAAACTTAAATAGTTCTCTTTACCACAGCCCAAAATACTGCACATTTGTAACTGTATTCTGGACTTGATGCTATAGGTATTATTTCGGTCACAATGTCTTCTATTTCTGTATTGCACGATACAATTTATTTCGGCCATTTGCTATTTTGCGCTTGTCGTGTATGTTGCAGATTATCTTGTGGTTGTGAAGGTACTTGTAATACATAAGATTTTTTTCCGTTTTAACAAATACACATAAGTAATAGCTTTCTTTTGTGAAGGTGATTTTCGCATATTACTCTGTCTTCGAGGTGACTAGACAGGTCTCGGAGACGCGAGGTGTCGTGGATGCACACCCGTCCAATGAGTTTCTTGTTTTCACAGGTTTTGTGTAATATGCAACTGAGTTCGAGCTTTCCTGACTATCTGTGTCATTTTCTCGTCTTTGTGGAGCGAAGGTGCGTGGGTTCCCTATTTAATGTAGGATATTTTATGTTGAGCGTGGGCCAGTCTATTTTGCCCTATTATTGTGTTGTGCTGTTGGCTCAAGGCACAGAGGTAGAAGAGACAAAACTAGTTGAATTTACGGATGTGCTCTTACTTCCAACTTCCTCCCACCTTTCCAAACTCATTTTGTCCTAGTATAACTCTACCCTAAAACCGCGGTAGCTGACCACACTCTCTCAGGGGAGCAAGGTTATGCTGGGAGAGGAAGTTTGTCCTTTCACCACAACGACCAGAAGACTAATTGCAAGGGAGAGCTTTTACAACCAACTGTATTAGCGTCTTAGTAACTTAGGACTTACAAGTTTGGCCAGAGTCTGGCAACTCCCTGCAGTAGTAAGGAAAGTAAACAGCTGGATGAAGGAGACGTGGCGGGTGGGAGGTAGTAAGGCAGTTGTTCGATACACAAGCGGTGTTGCCATGTTTAACAGGGCACGAATACAAAACTCATCTCTTAGAACGTACACCTTCTTCAATTCTTTAAGACACTATATGCATAACTTTTTCTTAGCTCTGGATAGTATTTACTTGAAAACTCACTCTAGCCGGCATGGTAGAAAATGAACCATTTTAACCGATTACAACCAAATATGGATGACAATTATTACTACGGCCGGCCATGTAAACCAGTACGTTTTAAAAAAATCCCTACCTTTTCCTTCAAAATACTTAGAGAATGCCACAAAGCCACTGGGATGTGATTGTCTCCCATTTTCTTAAAGGGGTTTAATGACGGAGGAGTGCCATATATTTGAAGCTTGTATTGCAGATAAGAAAAAATTACGTAGTTACTTTATTAGCCGAAGGAAAGAAAGTCTTATATCACTTTACTGTCTGTGTGCCTGGGTGTGTAGATGCGTGCGTATAGGTGCATGCGTGTAGGTATAAGCGTGTAGAAGCGCGTGTGTCTACATGTGTCCAACCCCCCTCTTCCCGTTCCTAGCAATTTTTGAATGCTACAACGAATTTGACCATACTCGGTACATATAGTACTAAGTAACAACACCTTACTTCTATAGTTTTCGACGAAGTCGGGCACATACTTTCAAAATGGTGGACATTTTAATATTCAGAATGTGTAATTTATCGGGAACAATTCAACCGATTTCAACCAACTTTAGTATTCTGGCAGAGCAATGTCTAAACATTATATTTAGAAATTAATATTATTGTTTGTCCGCTATATTGGAAGATAGCACCAAATGAAAAAAAAAAATTAAAATTTTTTACATTAAATCTCGAAAATAATCAAAGCAAATACCATCCAATTTGGCATGTAAGTAATACCATGACATGAATAATTAATTATTTTTAAAATTACGGTTATACAAATATTTTAGGTTTATTTGGTATTTATACTATACTATTTAACAAATGTCAACTAAATTTTTTATGTTGAAAAAAAAAAAAAACCCCTTTATAAGCATCATATATACTACCAAATAGACAATTTTGTCTGCTATAATGGAAGAGAGCGCTACATGAATAAGTAAAATTTTTTTTGTCATATCTCGGAAATGATAGATCAATTACTACCATATTTGGCAAAGAAAGTAGTGCTGTGGCCTATTTTGTAAAATTGCATGTTTTTAGTAAACTAAGCTCATATTTTCAAAATGGCGGACACGTGCGCATTTTATCATAGACTAACTTGTCGTAGAAACCATGTAATCAGTTTCAATTTAATTTTGTCTGCTGACAGTATATATTACAACTGTCATATTCGTCTACATGGGGCATCTTTTCCCGCCATTTTGTAAGACATGCAACTTGTAAAATTAAATTTTGTATATAGTATCTCGGGAAAAAATTGACAGATTCCTACCAAATGTGGCAAACAATTTACAATGCATCATGTCGTGTAATCTGCTATGTTTTAAGAAGCTTAGTCATTTATTTTCAAAATGGTGGCTAAGAAATATTTTAAATCAAAATCGTTTACCAACTCAAAAATAAAGTTTCATCTTATCTTTTTATGCTGACAGCATCAATTAAAACAATCAAATGTGTCTAAACAGAATGTTATTTCTCTGAAATTATGTAAGTTAGGCCTATTGTAAAACACACGTTTTATGTAATCTCAGGAACAATCAAACCTCTCTTACCAAATTTAGTGGAAAATTTGTAATGCGGTAGGCCAAATTACATGTATTTTTTAAGTGTAATATAATCTTATTTCAGAATGGTGGCTATAAAATAATTTTAGCTTAGTGTGCTATGTCTACGAGACTATGTAATCAATTTTAACTTAACTTTGTATATTAACAGTATATAATCATCAAACATATCACCCATAAGATAAAAATTACGGCCATTTTGAAAGTAAGCACCTGGCGTCAGCGAAAAATAAGAAATTCAGATTTCACCATGCTAAGTTCTCTACGTGTAACAAGTTGGTCAAATTCGGTTTATGCGTTCAAAATTTTAACGTGTTGTACACACATGCACAGACTCAAACTCTTACACACACAGTCACATAACAGAAAAGTGATGTCATAAGCCTTTATTTCCTTCGGAAAGAAGCCAAAAAAAACTGAATTGTGGATAAACCTTGACTTCTTGATGAAAAAAAAAATCACTAGATATGGAACTAGAAAAATTTCCCACATTAATGAGATAACTACATATACACACGTGCCGTAGCCTGGCCTCGAACCCAGAACACCTTGTACAGTAAGCTGTCGTGGGACCGATAGCATTACAAAACTAGAATTGAGAGCATCAACTTCTGTTTTATCACACCAATATTTTGGAAGAGAGGGCTTAAAAATTTTGGGATAAATGTGAATAATTTTTTTCGAAATATTGGTTTATTGTTATTCCTCAAAACGCCTAGGTTTAGTTTAACACAACCTAAAAAAAAACCGATTCCTACCAAATTTGGCAAACAAGGAGCATTACGGTAGACGATAAAAATTGACACTTTTTGAGTGTCTCAGACACTCATTTTACGAATGGCAGCCAAATAAACAATTTAGCTTAGTATGCTATAGTTACAGAACTCTAAACAAATTTCCAATTAGCTTTGTGAGCTGGCAGTATCTATTCCAACCATCAAATATGCGTATGGAGACATTCACTTCCATTTTGGAAGGTAGCTTCAATTGAAAAATTAAGGTTTTATCCTATCTCGGGAATCAATTACATAATTCACATCGAATTAACGTGACAAATTATACTTTTCTATTCTATATTAACGTATATAATTTTAGAGGGTTTTAGTGAAACAGACATTTAAAAAACATAGCATTGCATGAAAAAAATAGCATATTTATGGCATATATTTTGTTCATAATTTGTATTATATAAAATGTGTTTTATGTGTAAGGTATAACTGACATGGAGGAGTGGGAGGAGGAGATGGAGAAGGAGGAGGAGATGTTTACTTCTCGTCTGCTTCATAAAATACATATTTCCATTGACAGTGGCTATCTTATGGCATAAATCACACAGTTGCCTATAGTGTCAGTATCGGGCAGACAGGTTCCCGAGATGTTGACAACAGGTTGTGTTTGCTGGGTATGCCGCTGGCAGAGGACAAATCAAGGTTTTCCACATGCAGCTGTTTCATTTGCAATAGTTTGCGTAGGTAATACCGATAAGTTATAGGTTTTTAGCGTACTTTCTGAAGGAACGAAAGGCTTATGAGATCACATTCCTGCCTGTGTGAAACTAATTTCACCAAACTCGGTACTCGTATAGTACCGACAGTTAGGACAATCTACTTTTATAGTTTTTGACTACGCCTGGCACTCACTTTCAAAATGTAAACCGTTTGAAAAATTATGGTTTTATTTAATATATCGGAAAAATTTAAACCAATTTAAAACAAATTTTATATGCTGACAGCACATCACATAAGTATTTAATTTAGAGGGGTATATTGTCGTTAGTCTGCCATTTTGGAAAGCAGCATTTTATGAACAAATAAAGCGTTTATATCATGTCTCGAAAACTACTGGACCGATTCTTGTAAAGTTTGGCACATAAATAACACTATGGTAGGGCCTGTAAACCATTGAAATTAAATTAGTAAGGCAACTATTTTCGAAATGGAGGTTACACAAATATTCGGTATATCCACCATAGCATTCGGGCAGTTTCGTTATAAATTTATGAGCTGAAAGTATTTGTTATAATGATCGCAATTGTCTACATATATCCACTTCTGTCCGCCGTTTTGTAATATAGTGCCACATGAATAAATTAAGTTTTGTGCCATATCTCGGGAAAAAATGGACCGATTCCTAACAAGTTTTGCAAAGTTATAGTACTGTATATGTTTTATCTATCAAGTAGTTTGCAGTGCCAATTTAAAGTGTCGAAGGAAAAATACGAAATAATATAAACCACTTGTTACTAATTGGATATATAATTCTGTAAAGACACGTATGCTTATAATTACGTAATATACCACCTTACTCTAAAGTCCACAACATTGAATTAAATAAGAGCACACGTACATACCGTATGCACATGAAAAACAAAAAAGTGTTAAAAAATTTCGAATCCTTTAATTATAAAACATTAATTAACTTTCTGTACTGTAAGTAATTTTTTCTTTGGGAATCGGCCAAATTTCTTAAGTGTCTTGTACACAGAGAAGCGTCTAATTTTAATAAAATTTAAAGTAACCATTACTCCAAACATGTAGCCATCTGGTACAAAACTGCTTGATGAGCTCTCGCATCGTTTCGCGCATCGAAATTTCTGTTTTTTTTTTTTTTTTAATTTTTTTTTTCGGGGGAATTTTATTTTTCGGCCGCATAAAAATTTTAAAACAGAATAAAACAATGTTAATTATTTGCTTTTTAAATATGATTTGAACTATAACTATAAATTTGGCGGGTGAAGAAATATACTTGTGTGCGAAAGTTCGAGTTAGAATGAATCGGTTCGTGCCCAAAACGTTGAATTCTTAAGAATACGAAAACTTACGTAAATCATTAGTTTTTCTATCGAAGGCCGCCTTTCGTTAGTGTTAACCAGAAGACACATTACTAATGGTTCTTAAATAACCTGTCATTTCTCCAAATCATTGAATCGATAGTTTCGGGACACTGAGATGTGCTACTTGTCGGAAGAAAGGAATAAGATGTCACTCACAAAGTGCTAATTTTTTCTCCTAACATGCCCCTTGCTCCGAACTGCAGTAAAGACAATGCCATTTCACAGAATGGAATGTAATGTAAACGACCGTCCGTGAACATTAGTGCTCTTCAACAATATCAGAATATCCGTAGAGGTCAATGAAATTATTGACATGTGCCAAATGTAACTACTGGATAGGGGTGGCTAGTAGGGCGAGGTAACCTGTAGTCTAAGGCAAACCACACCATGTTTCTGTGGTCTGACGAATTCTTGTGGCTAACATTTCAAAAGCGTTTGTAGTCTCAAATTTGATTATATATATATACACACACACACACACACACACACACACACACACACACACATACAAAATGAGCCACTGTCCATAAAATTTCGAACAAATTTTCTAGCCATCAAAGTATTTTCTATCTAGTGTTTCCTCATCAAAAACAGGTCTAAATAATATACGGTTCCGAAAGGGTGAAAGCCTCACTTGAAGTGTAGTTGGAGCAGATTTTTTTCTATTAACACAGTCATAATGAACAATAAATGTCTGCGTATCTGGATACTGCGTTATTAAACAACAAAGTACAAAACACGAAAATATGGGCTCCAATATGAATCCCAATTCATGAAACGTTATGGGGTTGGCAACACGTTTGTGCAAATAAAAATGTAACTCTGTCACTTTGTTTGTTGTTTCCTGTGGATATGTAATCTACCGTATATGGCGAATAAAAATTCCGCCTTGTGCTTTCAAGCTAAATACTGCCATTTTCGAGAAATTAATTTATGTCGATGAAGGTTACGTGGGGTGTACATTTATCAATGGCGAAATTACATGGTTTTGAAACGGATGAGTGCCCAGAAGAAATAAACCCACTTGCCAATGGTACCGTCTGCCACGTTTCCCAGATACGAATATTCGTGTCGACTCCGCCGGAAATTGAGTCCGATTCACCGTAGTGGGAGGCAAGCAGTCAGGTCACTGCGCCAACATGTATCCTACTTGTATATCAGCGATAGATTTTTGGGGTACGTATGGCTAACACGCATGAAGCAGAACTTTTTCCATTACATGGTGTCTTTTAAAACATAAACACCATGCATCGACATTGTTGGAATTACAAATTTACAGGAAACAACAAAGTGACACGTTTACATTTTTATTTTCACAAATGTGCTTCCAACCCCTCACTTTTTATGGATGAGAGTTGATATTGGCGCCCATATATTTGAGCTTCGTGCTTTGTCGTTTAGTAATGCAGTATCCAGAAACTCTAACATTTATCGTTCATTCTGGCTGTGTTACTAGCAAAAACTTCTGCTTCAATTACACTTTCAAGGGCGGTTTTCACCACTTTGGAACAGTCTTAGGGTATGTGTCTTGTATATATAAATATTTTAGACCTTTTTTTTTACGAGGATCTGCTGAAGTTTGTTGGTAAAATTCAGTTCAAACCTGTATATTTGTAAATAACTGCTATGACATTACATTTCTGCATTTCGTAATCTGCCTTTCAGGATCGATAGCAGCCTTATAGAATTTGTGTGTCCTGGATGTTTGCATAATATTTACTTGTTTACGATCGAAGTGGATACAGCCTCCCCACATTACTAAGACATTACAGTAAACATGCGGCAAGGTAGTTTACTAAACCTTACGCATATATAAGGGGCCCGGCAGGGTGCCCCCCCCCCCCTTTTTTTCCACTCTTTCACGTACCGACGACGAGCCACCCGCACTGCATCCGAGCTTGCTGCCGCCCGACGGAGGTGTCGTGGCGCAGAAGGCAGAGCGCTACGATCCAGGGGCGAGATCAAGGAAGACTGCATGACTACCGCTTTCCAGACTTGGATTTGAAGAGCTCTGCCCGTCTGTCTCATAAAACAGTGGCAAGACGACTTTATACACTTCGGTGCAGGTGTAGGCCGGGAGAATCCAACTCGCTAATTAAAGTCATTAGAGCGATCGTTGCACTTAAGGGTAGGGACGCCGTTGAGAAGGATTATTAATTGATATTAGTAATTATAGTAAAGTTTCTTATAGAGATTCGTATTGTATTAATTTTTTGATAAATCTTCCAGCAACAAGACTGCTGTATACCTAGTTATTAGTAAATGCTGTATTGTTTTATAACAAACTGTGTCGCCTACCTTACTTAAATATCAAGCTATATTATCCCCACGTAACCAAACTTGAGTGATTAGTGTATTGTATTCAAGTATACTAGTTTGATTAAGGATTAAGTATTGTACCCAAGCGACGAGTGTGACACGGTGTTGGCTAGTAAAGTGTGATATAGTTAATCGAGTCCATGTCAGGATAAGGGATACTGATCATTCTGAACAAGCTAATTCGTAACCATAACAGGTTAATATTTGACAACCAAAATCGGCACAAAAAATAACTTGCGTTTAATAATAATTTTAAAATACATGCAAAATTCTGGCACTATAAGACGCACAGTAAATTTCTCCTATTTACCTATATCGCTTTTTATATTCACTAAAATAATTCCTTAAAATTTTAAATTATATTTTTTTTTAGTATAAGGTATATAAACTGATCTTTCTTGAAATTTAACATAACCACACCACTAAATCAGACGAGGGCAAATCACAAGCACAAATATAAAAAAAAATTACTCAGAAAATATGGAACTAATATGTTTCCTAAGAAAGTTACCAGATTTCCCGGTCGTTTCCATAATAATCACATACAATTAAAATAAACTGATATGTAGGTGGGATAACAGTGCAATGTATGTTTAGTGTTAGTGGAACTGTAATTAATAATATAATTCCTCGCCAAACGGCAAAATCCAAATCTTTGTCAGCATTTGCACAAGAGGAAAGAAGAATATGTCCATATAACTAATATGCGTAATTTTCTCCATGTATGTTTAAAAGTAATTTTATGAGGAACTCGAACACTTAAATTAAACAACCATATACTTTAGTAGCTATTTCAGTAGGGAATAATGATTTACTTTATTTGATATTAATAGAATGAATGGTTCAACAGATAGTTATTAATCCTATAAAAATAATGCTTTGGTTTAACAACTATCGTCCAAAATGGTAGACGTCTGAGCAAATAATGTCGTACAATTATTGTACACAACAGGTAGTACATTTCCAAACCAAGCTTAATGTGATGTTTTTTGATAAAAAAGACTATGGCATAAAATATAACAAGAGAAATCTGTTGCTTCGAAAATGAAACACTATTTTATGGAAAATCCCACAGATGTGGCGGGAATCGGTTTAGAAGTAACTGAGAAATGTTCTTTAAAATGATGTACATATAATTTAAAATGGTGAACTGAATACGTTATAATGTGTGTACTGAACGCACGTAATTAGAAGCGCCAAAACGCCAGAAATTTAGTTATGGTGTAGCTCCGTATCACCTCAGATCCCAACCGCCACAACTCTCTCTCTCTCTCTCTCTTCTCTCTCTCTCTCTCTCTCTCTCTCTCTCTCTCTCTCTCTCTCCTCTCTCTCTCTCTCTCTCTCTCCCTCCTCTCCCTCTCTCTCCCTCTCTCTCCCTCTCTCTCTCCCTCTCTCCCCCTCTCTCCCCCCTCTCTCCCCTCTCTCTCTCGCTCTCTCTCTCTCTCTCTCTCTCGCTCTCTCTCTCTCTCTCTCTCTCTCCGCTACTCTTACTCTAACAGCAACAGGATGAGGAAAGGAATGGGAAACTAAGATTCTAAGCTTCCACAAAAACCATCCGGATAAAGGAAATTCGATTAAATTTGTTTCCAGGGTAGACAATATGCTACTGCTCGAATAAACAATATAATTTATGTTTTGAAATATAGTTGTGACCTTTTGTAGCTGTCATTTTATTAATAGCCACCAAAATGCTTTACAATATAAAGAATATATAATTAATTATAATAAAATTCCAATAAATATGTCCTTATCCTTATACATTCGTTTCAAAATATTTATTTTTAAGTTGGTAAAATCACTAAAAACAGGTACACATCTTACAACAAATGGCTCTGTATGGCTTTAACTGCTGAAGTTTACCATAAGAGGGTGTAAAATTAGTGTTAAAACAATTACTAAACTAGAGGCTCTCCATGAGGTAACTGCCGTAAGATATGTTTCTTTTCACCGTCAGTGTCCTCCTCATACCCACACAAACTTCACACACAGCCTCTGCCATCGGACACCTAAGAGCCGAAGGTACTTCCTTCACCAAAAGACCCGAAAGTATTGGTAGTGTTCATGAGATGCTCACTCCACTCAATCATTTCATAGTGAGAAGCCGAGGTTATCATCATCACCATACCCCTAGGGAGTGGATAGTGCTTCACTTCCATACCATCGTAACCAGAACAGAGCTGGGGATATTCTTCTCGCCAAACACCTTTCGATGCAGCCAGGGTATTGTATTATAACCCGCATACACATACACAAACATACGAAAATTGCAGTTTCCAGATTCCCCCTTTCTTTACTATTTCCCCGGACAAATGTATTCTCAACTCGTGCCCCTTATTTCCTTCCCTTTACATAGGCATGTGAATATTTCTTCACGAATATCACTTAGCTCAGTATTACCACGAAGGCAAACTATCATATAGCACGGCTAACTCAGTCCAGGAAAAGTTAAAGTGGGCCACCAAATTTTCGGTGTGATATGTCCCAAAATTACCCCAAAGAAAAACAAACTCCCAACACATACTTAAACTTCTGCAGTTTCACGAAGAGTATCGCCACTGCTGTGAAGCATAGTGTTCTCCCGTGGTCATCAACGCATCTTTCCTCTCGGCGCAGCCTCCCATCGATGTCTCTCTGGCTCTGGACCTCCGGCGCTAACTCTGGCGAACGAGTCTCTCTGAGGCCGCCGTCCATCTCACATATGCCCCCGGAAGGCCGTGTTCTTGTGAGAACAAGAACTGAAGTTACCATAACTCGTTAAGTGGATTTACAATATAACTACAACCCGACAGACTTGGGTCAAATCATTGAACCGGAGGTGGGCTGCGGTTTTTATGTTTTAGCTGTGCTCCGGTTCCGTATTTATAGTTGTTAACCACTGTTGCTATTTTAGTAAATTTACTAGTAATTGCTATCGGCGAGGGAGTGAAGCTCCCCACCAGTCTCCCGACTGGCGTGTTGTTGTGTCGTGATTTCTGTAGAACATGTTGTATTGTTGTTTTGTAGCACATGTTGTAATGTTGTTTGCAATTGGCTAGTTAATCTCTCATATAGTATGTTGGTGAGTCCCTACAACCCGACGCGCTGCTAATCGGCAACCCAGCTTCTTAATCATCGGTCCTTTCGGTATTGCATGACCGGGTCCGGCCTTGCTCTTATTCTCCGATCATTTCATCGTGTGGCGTTTGTGAAATAAGTTGCATGTAAGTAGGACTCATTTCTGGCATCCTATGCACCATGAAAATTGCCAGCCCTGATCAAAACTAGGGTTAACATCTCTGAGGCCGCTTACGCACCCGCCTAAATACTAGTCGGCGCTCCCTCCGCGCGACCCTCGCGCCATTCGACGCGCTGCAATGTTGGGGAGCCTCACGAATACTCCACATACAATCACATCACATATCATCCAACGCGAATCGCAATCATGTACTGCTATGATATTAGGAACAGTCAATCATAGTAGAATAGCCAAGGACGGCTCTTAAAATTCAAAAACCAAACGCCTAAACATCATTAGCGGGCAACCCGCAAAGCGACTAAGGTCGGAAAGTTGAAGCAACAGCAGGTGAAAAACTTGCACATGCTTCCAGGTAACAATCAAATGACAAAAATAAGTTAAATTGCTAATTGAAAATCCATTAAGGGAGTTTAAGAGACTAAAACTACATTCTAAATGTTGAATACATTACACTCTGTTTTTTTTTTTTTGAGATATGAAACACGAGTAAAATTACTTTCTCTGAGAACTTTTTTTTTTTTAATTATTATGTGACTCGCCTATAATTAAGATTTTATTTTCTGAGATAAAATATATGTCAAAGTAGTTAGAAGGTTAACACTCACATCAGCTGAATCAACTGCCGAATTTGAAAGAAACTTTAACATGCCACTCCATGAGTTTGAAAAAACATTTAGCTCAAAGCGAACATCCCGTTATCATGGCACTTTTGTATAAGTACAAATCAAAATTTCTGTTTAATTGATCTTATTTACTCTAAAAGAGTATAATAAATGTTACTTTTAACTTATTTAGTATTGTCATAAATTATCATTGATAATATAAGTTACCCTTAAACCATTAACTATCCTAAAAATTAAATATAATTAGCTGTTGAAAAACTTAGCCGTGAATTGCTCATGTTCTACTGCTGTCCGCCGTATATTTAAATAGGTTATTTAATATATTACTTATATCATATATTTTTTAAGTATAGTTACTATACCAAAACTAGTCATATTCTGCTAGACTGCATATTTTATTATCGTAATGAAGTATTATGGCAGCTCTTTTCTCCGTCAGTATAAAATAAATATGACGCTAGAACATAGGCAACTTTAATTTGTTTACTAATGGCAAAATGAACTTAAGTTTGTCACCTTCCACATCGATTGCTTTGCACCTTGGAACAAATTTTCTGCATAAAGCAAACACTAAAATTTTAAAGACTGATAGACAAAAAGAAAAATTTTCTGTTCTTTCTTATTCAACGTAATGTTAACACTTCAGAATTATCTTTCGTTATTAATATATTTATTGCTTAGATATAAAATGAAATTTCTTTAATCAATGAAAAAGAATAAAATTTTAAATATTTATAACTTCTGTCTATTTACCATATTGGTATAAATCAAATATTTGTTTTTTTTTAATGGAAAGATTTTACATCCCTTCGCAGTCGTGCGAACAAACTCAAGAAGTACTTATACAAAGCATTGTTAATTTATAAAATGGAAATAATCTAATCTCTTATTTGCAATTAGTTATGTGTGCTTGCAGATGTTAAGCAGGCTGTTTCAGAAGTGATGGTTAAAATGTAGGGATGAGACTTACAAATAAAGAGAAGCAAAACGGGTCCAATAAACATGGGTCCGGAAATTAACGTTTTACGAGATAATGGCATTTTTGTGCTGGTTGGGCCGCCAGCGAACTCCGAGCGCCTGGATAATGTAATGCGGTAAGGTTTTGTTTACAGCGGCAACGGACGTGCCCTCTTCCTCATCCACTGTCCGGCCCCTTTCGCATTGTGTGAGCCGTAGTACTACACAACACACGATTGTGACGTGAACAAGGTGGATATGTACATTGCGCATGAGAGATCTGCGTAATAGTGCGTACAGACACGTGATTTACTTTACGAAGGTGTAAAGATGAACCACGATTAGAGAAACGTAGATTACTCAGGCATTCACTTCATGTACGGCAAATCCAACGGCAATGCACTAGAAGCTGCGCGGCTGTATGCAGAAGCGTTTCCTCACAGAAGATGTCCCGACAGACGAACATTAATCAGGACCCATCAACGCCTTAGAGAACTTCGCATACCACCAACAACCAGGTAATCGTAACTCTATAGCTCCTGATGGAGAACGAGGCATATTAGTACGTGTAGATGTAAACGTAGGCACTTTGACGAGGAGGGTGGCTATGCAAGAGGAAATGTGCAAGCTGTGTATGGCGAATCTTACATCACCTCTTACTCTACCCATACCATATCAAACGTATGCAAAGTCTTAAGAAAACAGACATCCTTTAAAGATTTAATTTGAAACTGTGTTTACCCGTGACAGCATTTTAAGTTTCCGCAACTGTTACGTGTGAGTTGCAGTTAATCCTAATGCAGTGAAACAGGCACGACATAAATAAATGTTCTCGTTCAATGTTTGGGTAGGTATACTCGGCGACTGTCTAATTGGACATCATTTCCTACCACAGAGGCTAAACGGAAAACGGTACCTGTGATTTCTGAGGGACAATATTCCAACGTTGCTCGACGATGTGCCATTACAGAAACGCCAGTGGATTTGGTTTTATACCCGATGGTGCACCAGTACATTTCCTTCTACGTGTAAGACGATATCTAAACAGATCCAATGGTGACCGGTGGATAAGTTGACGAGGACCTGTACCGTGGCCTCCTACATCGCTGGATTTAAATCCGTTGGATTTTTGTGTATGCGGTTATGCCAAAAGCCTAGTTTACAATACAGCAGACATTGCTACACCTGAAGAATTGCAGCATCGGATTGTACAGGCTTTCAAACAAATGAAGAATGACCCCGGATTGCTAGAGCGCATTCGCGAATCTATTCGGAGACGACTAGACAGATACATTCAAGAGCATGATCTTCAGTTGACATATTCATAAGTACTGTACCTTGTGAATACACAGTTGTTACTGTTGTTCAAGTCATAACGTTGATCTAGTATATGTTCAGTCAGATTTATGTGGTTCTGAAGCCACAATTATGAGTTGTACGGTTGCGTGATTGTTACATTATATCTCAGTGCTTCTGTTGTCATTCGGGCTTAGTATTCAGCGGGCCCCAAACAGCACAAAACTAACATACTCTCCTAAATAGTTAATTTCTCCACCCAAGTTTACTTGACTTTTTTTGCTTCTCTTCATTTGTACGCCTCATCCGTACATTTTTAGTTTTCACTTCTAAAACAGCCTGTAAGGTACCTTAAAAACAAATGACATTTTGATACTATGTAGGTTTACTAACATAAGTTTCCTGTGCTATTTCATATATTGTTTGGCAGTTTAAAATAGTCATCATGTTACTGCATGCGATTGAAAAAAATTATAATATTTATTTGTAGAGACATCCAAATTCACACCACTTTATTTTGTAAACACAGGAAGTTATCTTGCTCTTTAGTGGGTTAAAATATTATGTGGGTTTCCAGTTTTGGCATCAATAATAAATTTGGCTTTATGTTCGCAAAACGATTTGCTGCTGCAAAGAATGTCAATTAAAAATTCATGTTTAATATTCGAGGGCTGAAAATCTGCAATCATTTGAAAAGAGACAGCACTATCTGCTGGAGCCAAATAATGATGGATGACGGAAGACATGCATGCTGGCAACTGTGGCTGCACGATAGACGTGTGAATTACGGAACGTCAAAGGGGAAATAAATTGCAGATGGAAACGGGAGGAATCCAATACGCAGATCGCAGGATGTGATAGTTATGGAATTTGGACAAGGACGATAAATATTTTAGAAGGAATACGAGTTTCTTGCGCTAGATTGCTGTAGCCCATGTGTTTGGGTGAACTAAAGTACACCATAGTGAGCTATAGAGTTTAGTACAGAGTGAGTTTGTTAAAAGATGCCCCGTGGGACATGTATGGAACGGAGCGAGGGATTGAAGATATACAGTCCAGTGTGACAACAAAATACCTAGAGTAGGTGTTGGAAATGGCCGCCATTGACCTCGAGGCAGGTGTGCCGGCTGACGACACCAAAAGTTGTGAAAGGCACGGGAGAGGACATGCTGCAGGATGGCTTCGATAGCTGTCTCACGAGGTCTCTTTTAAAGGACTCACCCTGTAGTTCATTCTCTGTCTCCCTGTGCGTGACTTTAAAAAAGGGCCAAATTTCAGATCAGAAAACCCGGTAAAACACTCCCAAACTTCCATTCTAGGAGAAAGTGTTGGAAAAATAACACATAACCAGTGCACGTAGTAAGTGCATTTATATATACGAACATATATTTATAAAAACATAGGAATGTAAAAACGACAGGCATGTATATGTACAATTATATTTAGTAGATAAACTTCGCTTTAAAATTCTTTACAAGTTTATTCTAGGACAAAATTAAATATCAGAAATATCCCGTAAGATGAATTAATAAAACTAGCAAAAGTAAAAACAAATTACTTGATTAAGTAAGCAAATAAAGGAGAAATAATAAATATATTAGGGGGAAAATATGTATGTAAGAAATAGTGCGCTTTGTGTAACTTGGATACCTGCTTAAAGCAAACGTTGTAAATTATACTGATCCTCCGTGTGCAACAATCACTTGCCATCCTCTTAACTACTTGAGTGGAACGCTCTTAACCACCATGGTGACAACAAAACACCTAATCCAGAAAGTAACTTTCATTTCGTTTTATACATGATCTGTTACATCTTGTCTCCAACAAATTACTTAAAATAATCAACATTAAACAATACAGGAAACCTAATTGAAAGTTTGTTTCTTTTACAATAATTTAATTGCTAATTTATACTTAGGAACCCACCTACTTGGTTCTTGACTTGCGTTGCAGTATGTAGGATGCCAGGCTCTTTTTAAAAACCTTTAAACGTGCGCCTAATGCGATGATCTACAAAAAAGAATACATACTTCAGACTTTGTCTACTGTTTACTTTTAAGACGTCGTGCATATTAGGAACACCATTTTAGACTACCCAAATGTAGCTAATAACGGCTTTTACAAAGCGCTGTACCACAAAATATTTATACTAGATATGTACAAAGGCACGCACTGAACTATACCTCAGATATACCACCAACAAATCCCAGGGTCACGGCTTAAATTCCCATAGGTACACTCATCACGACGAGTACACTGCACGCCAGTTCAGAGCCTTGCGCATAGCGGTGATGACGCACTTGATGTGCGTGGCAGTGTAGCCGTTATCGCTCCCGTGCTTTTGATTCTCAAACGCAGAATAAAATGTCAGGTAAGCAAGAGCCTTAAGTTTGTATGTTTGGCTAACATCCATTATCAAAACTATGAGCAATGCAGTAGCACCAGAAGCCGTTTAAGTTTTGCCATACAGCAGAGCAGGTTTTACAAGTTAATAGTGCAGTATTTTGAGGAACTACGATGATATAACCCGTATAGGCTGTTCACGGTAAAATGAGCACTTTTGAAAGCCCTTCTTATGATTTACTTGTATACACGTTGTGTATTCCTCCACTTCATCTAAAATTAACGTTGTCATGCGCATCATCACTTTATTCATGAGTCGGTCAAGGGAAACTGTAAATTTATTAGAAAAGTAAATATTGTACAAATCTGCCCGTTAGATACATTAAAAAAATAGACAAAGCGAGGGACATAAATTCAGTTATGACAAATGGTTACCGAACACTTTTTATTCGACGTTAAGAAATGTAAATACTTTCCATCAATTGTTACCAACTTTACTGAGCGCATGTCACTTAGTGCGCCCGTTGAAATATGTGCGTGCAGAGGCAGTGACTTTTTCTAAGGTTAATTTCTAAAGTGCTCACTTTATCGTGTACAGTCTTTAATAGATATTTCAGATTTTTTTATTTTTCTTTCCTATTTACATTGCAAATGACCAACTGAAATCAACTTTATGAATTTCGTACATCATTTGTAACGTAAGTATCATTTCATTTATAAATTTGGTTACAAAAATAAGAAAATATTAAAGTAAACCACATTTAATTGGTTTAAAAATGTTTTCATCTTATCAAGAAGTGCGAAATAATAATGATTTTTTTTTTATATTTGCGGGCTTCATTCTAATGATGTGTACAATTGTATTCTTTCTGTAATGAAAATTCGAGTATTTTTTTTAAAATCTGTCTAGAAGATTCCAAACTAAAAACTAAACTGCGGGAAATAAATCGTTGAATCGCATACATGTAAAAGTGATATTTACGTTTTTTGGTCAATAGATTTAACTGTAAAACCGTATAGTCAAACTCATAGCCATTGCGTTCGGAAGTATTTGCGGTCTGTAGATCGATATTATCACGCACGGCATAGATTAACTAATTACGCAGACACGAAATTCCCTCTTGTATCTCGCACACCAAGTGCATTCTCAACCAAAATATTTCGTCCACCGAGTGCCTAAAGATGATAAAACATGAAGCCAGCTGAAGCAGTAGGCCTTTAATGTTTAACATAATTTGTTCTTGTCAGACGGGAAGCACATATTCATAGTGATTAAAAAGGAAGCGACAAATTTCGCTTTCGTTTAAGTACTGCTATGCTGTCTCGCCTCCGAATGAATCCATATTTCGCGCCTGTTTCTGGCAAGAAAAACTAATTTAGTTGCGTGACATAAAAAATTCAGGTTTATAGTCCATTCTAAGTTACCTCAAATTTTTCTGCGTAAGTTTAACTTCCAGGATATTCCTCCGCCACAATTAAACAAAGCTTAACGAAGCTAACATTACTTATATTACAGATTGGAAAATCTATGTTAAATTGTTGGCAAAGGGAAATTTTTCGCCACAATGAAAGGACAAGTGTTAGCAAGGTCCCATATTTTTTCTTTTTTGTACGTAAAAAACAGGATGGTTATTATAATTATATATCAAATATGCGATATATTCGTGACTAAGAAATATATTTCTCTTTTATAATTCATGTACCTTAAAATTCTAATTTCAAGACATCTTCTCGAACACTGCGGACATAGTGGCGTAACCTATCCCTATGCCAAACTGCTGTTCCATAAGAAATCACGTTTACATACTAAATTGTGATAGTAGAAACAACATTAACCGAGTCTAGAAAATTACACAGACGTGACAACGCGCTGAATACGTGCACATTCTATATAATAATATTTAGCATGGGAACTATTTCTTATAAGTCATTACCAACACACCTATTTTTTCTGTGTGTATTCATATTCGTTATAAATGAAATATTATAAATTATAGTCACAATATTAGTAAAAGTCCAATTTAACCAAAAACCAAGTACTTTTATGTTATAGGTTGTTCACGTTAAAATGAGCACTTTTGGAGGTCCTACTAAAGGTATAGTTTTATGCATATTGTGTATTCTTCCGCCTTATGTAAAATTAACACTGGGTGGGCCTCATAACTTTATTCATGCGTTGGTAAAGATAATATTTTTAATTATTAGTAAAGTAAATAGCTAACATTTCTGCTAATTTTTACACTTCGATGAGTAAAAAAAGAAAACATAAAGTGAAATGAATAATTTTTAGTCATCACAGAAGGGTACCCCAACACTGTTTATTCGAATTTAATATATAAAAGTAGTTTCCCTCCATCGTTACCAACTTTACTGGGTGCATGTCGCTCAGTAAGCCCGTTAAGATATATACTGGTATGAGCAGTGTAATTATTCTATGGTTGATTTAAAAAGTCCCCACTTTACCGCGAACAGCCTTTAACACCAATTATAAATTATTGTGATTCATTGCATATTTAGGAAAACAACCAAGAACTTCATACATAGGATAACGTTTCCAAAGTTTCATTCAAAAAGTGTAAATAAACCTCGAACGGACTAAAGATGGATATGTTCTTGTATATCCAAAGCCTACGCTAGCGAAAATTCCCGGAATGAAGGTTGCTTGGTGGCTGTCATCCCCAACACAGGCAATCCTCTCATCGCAGGCACGCCCACAGCCAGCCAGTATTTCATATTGGTCCTGCAAAGGGCGGAAAGTTTGCTCGGCTAGATTCCTGATTTATTGCTTGGAATTCCTCGGCGTTCGTGCAGATACGCGCATCGCGTACAGATACTTCTCCAGTCACCGCACACGCCAGCTATTCCTCTCATTAACACATCTCACTCCATAGTTTACGACACTTCATCTCATAAAAAAATAATTCTTACAGATTTTTTTATAAGAACGTAAATGAGAGTTGCTGTATAAAGAAATAATTACATTAGAGAAGTTTTCGATAAAACAAATGAGCCTATGTTCTACATGGATAGAAATAATTTTGATGAAATTCGTAAAAGGTTTGATGATAGGTGGGTCTTGACGTCTTATTGATGGCGACGTCACTATAGTTACAGCCAGATACAAATGCAATATTAGCGAGAAAATTACAAATACACACTTGCCTTACCTGGGACTCGAACACAGAACGTCTCGTACCGTAAGGTGGCGTAAAACCAACTATATCACGGAGGTAGGATTCCGAGCATCTGCTGCGGCAGTAATCAGTCAAAAGTTTTGGTACAGCAGTTTAACTAAATTTAAATATTTACAGGAACTTCATTTTGAAAAAAAGTGCACTGGGAAAAAGGTTTTGTTGAATCAAAACAAGATTTGTTTGGTGCAACCAAATTATTTGTTTGTATAGGGGCAATGAAATATTTTATTTCTGAAACCAAAATATTTTGTTGTTCTCATTTGGTTGCCCAAAACTGTAAGATTTGATTGGTGCATTTAAAGATTGGTTTGCTACACGCACATTAAACAGTTTAGGCCGATATAAAAACTATATAGAAGTTCGACCGAGTTTAGAACATGGATCACCTGTGTACGAGGTACCTTAGTAATTTCTTCTAATGTGACAATTGACGACGCGGGAAAGCTTATAGATGGACAGACTTCAAGTATTGGGCAACGTGTGCAAACAAATATTTCAAGTTGTACAGGTTTACTTGTCAGTTTCTTGTTGCATTGTTTTATTAATGTGTTTAAACGATTGTTAATCAACAATAGATGCACTGGCAAACACGGTTACTAACCTAATTGTCACAAAAAATATAAACGAACTCTCGAGCTGTATTTCTGAACGAAGGCAGTTAACTGAGTGGCCAAACAAATATATGCATTAAATTCAACAAAATATTAATTTGACAGACTAATTTCTTTTTGGCCCAGCACGCAGATTTTTCAAACATATGTTTTGTTAGATGAACAAAAGTAATTTTGTTACTTTTCAAATTTTGTTTGGTCAAAAATATATTTTGTTAGAACGAAATATATATTTGGCCCTATATAAACAAATATCTTGTTCAATTTTGTCTCTGTGTGTGTGTGTCACTTAAATTATTTGAGATTACATGACCAACTGTAACACTTCTTGTGTGTAGAATTTATTGGAATTAGGTTGACTGGTTCACGAGATGTGGCATAAACGTTGCATTTTATTATCTTATCTAGCTCTAGCTGACCAAAATACGGCATGAAGCTTTCATCGAATACAATCAGCAAAAAAAGATTAAAATTGAAATCGTTTAAATAGCTTTGTATATATGACAAACTTATCAAAATTAAGTTAATTGCATCCATACTGTAAATAAAGCCAGGCAAACTTAAAGATAGTCTATTGTAGTCCTACTTGTGTGCAAAGTTCGGTAGTAATCGGTTGAATAGCCCCAGAAGTATTACAAATATATTCTATTTTCTCATGTAGGGCTAGCTTCATTACTGGAGAGCAAAATGGTTATGTATTAGCACATTCTGTGTCTGGGGCATATGACATAAGTTACTAACCTGAAATATTTACACTGCTGTTATTTTGAAAATATGCGACTCTACAGTCATAAAAGGTTAGATGGACTACAAATGTTTTACTGGTCGCCTGAATTTGATGGTTATGAGTAAATTTTTTTCACGTGATATAGCAAAAATCTTAATATTCATCTAGTTCTATCTTCCATAAAGTTGGACATATTAGTGTGTGTATATATATATATATATATATATATATATATATATATATATATATATATAAGCTCATTTGTTGAGTGTATGTATGCTGCCGGCACACTAAGTTCCCTTTAAATTGGTTACTTTATTTCGTAGATATAGCATATTATGGCAAATTTTTATATAGCCGCTATTTTGAAAATAAATGCTTGGCCCTTTAAAAACATGCCTGTTTACATGGCCTCCACTTGTAATACTTGTTTGCAAATTCTGTAGGGATATATTGATTGTTTCGGAGGTATTACAAATTTTCATGTAATCATGTGACACTATCTTACAAGATGGCGGGAAAAAGAGGCTCTCTGCAAACATATTTGATTGTTGTCATATATACTGCCAGCAAACAAAGTTAAGTTGGAATATCTTATGTTTTTTCGCAGATATATCTAACATCTTATTTTCCACGTCTTGTAATGACATTTATAATTCATGATTTATTTTCCACATTTATCACTTTATGCCTCTAACACATGTAACCTGCTGATATTTACATACGTTTTATTTTCACTATTATTTTATTTCTATTTTTCTGATTATTAAGATATTGATTATTAGCTGTACGAATGGCGATAACTGATGTATAAATGAGTTAGATAGGTAGATTTTATTTTGTTTGTATTTTAATCAATATTTATTTATTTCTTTTTTTGTCTCACACTTTTGTGATTGATTCAGAAAATTTTTTAATGTACTTATTATTTTGTTCGAGACCCGTAGTTCTATGATGTTGTAAGTTAGGCCGTTTGGTGTGAGTCGTTTTGAGGTTTTTGAATAGTACGCCTTCCGATTGTCTGGCGGGATTGAATACTGCTCTCCTATTGGCCAGAGAGCTAAGAATAGGGTTAGACTGGCCCATATGTTAAGAGGATCGCTCTTTCTGCCACCATCTTCCCGCTTAGATAGACGTAGTTCGGGACGCTTGTCCAAAGTTGGACAGGGCTTAGGCTTTTTAATTTAGATTGATAGGGTGTTCAGTTCAATAGCATGCATTTAATTTGGTTTTATGATTTTCTCATAGTAGTGTGTGCTTAGTAGTTCCTCCGCGTATTTTTGCAGCTCTTTAGGAGCTAGCTAGCTAGTGAGCCATGTAATACAGAACTCCTACTCTACATATGACTAGAAGCCTGAGCGACGTTTCATACAAGTAGTAAGGTGAACCGACACAACGTGTGGATATGGGAGTCAGGAGTATCCACTTGAAACCATGGAACACGAGCACGTTTCTGTGGGAATCGTGCCGGATGATGCCGTTGGTCGACGGGTTTTCTCGGCGATGTCCCGTTTCCCCCACCTATTCATTCCGACGCTGCTCCATACTCACCTCAATCATCCTCATCGGCTCTGAAGACCTCGATGTTAAGAGCCGCCCAAATATCTCCACTCCACGAGCGCACTTCCCCCAAAGTGAACGTGTTTTGCGCTGTATCCAAATACACAATTTTCGGCCCTTTCTTTTTTCACGAGTCCACTGTTACTGGAATCCCTTATTTGGACATACTTACAGAGTTGTTGTTTGCTCAGTTAGAAGAGACAGCTGGAGACTTCATTTTCCAGCAGCATGGTACGCCACCCTATTGGCACCTAGCTGTTCGCGGATACCTGAACGAGATGTCGCAACGCTGGATTGGTGGATGAACTGCTGGTAACCAGGCTCTACATCACTGGCCCCCAAGAAGCCCGGATCTTACCACGTGCGATATTTTTTCTATGGGGGTACATAAAGTATCAAGTGTTTCGGCCATCATTGCCGCCTAACCTTGACGACCTCAAAACGAGAATATTGACGCCATCCAAACCGTAACACCAGACATGCTGACAAGAGTGTGCAACAAGTTTGAGTATCGCGTAGATGTCGTTCGGGCCGCTCGTGATGGTCACATTGAACATTTGTGATGCTATGGTAAATAAACTTCACGTTTACACATTTCATTTGATTGGTCAACCAAGGTTTTAGGTTTGTTTTGTTTGGATGTTATAGACTTTCAAAGTTGCTGCATTCTTTTATACTCATGCTGAATTAATTTCGTATAAGATACGAATTAAAAACAGCGAGAGCAGCGATGTGTTGGCAACGGTCTCTATGAAACAGTTCATCGTTAAATATTGTTAACCTAGTTTTTTTTGGTATGCTGTTTGTAAATCAAACGTTGCCTATTGATATTTTTGAATTTTTTGGGTAGCACCGAAGGACACATATTTCATTGTTACAGTTTAATATATAAGCGTAAATTATCATGTGTTGGCGCTAGTGTCATGGTGTTTTAATTTCGTCCGAGGAAAATAATTCAATAGTCTGTAGCGCCCGCAAATAACACGTCTGTATGACTATACACTGTTCACATACGTGATATTTAAAGTATGTAAATATTTTTTATTTTCTTCTTCCGTTTGGGTCTTCTAGGTACCAGGAGCCAATCACAATGCTTCGTTCTATGCTGTTTCTTCTTCCTCCAGTACTCCTTCATCTTATCACTATGTATCTTTTTCCTCTCCTCAGACCATTTCGAGCCTGTTTTCTTTTCCTTCCTGCCTTAGAATCCTTCCATTTTTAACACCTTTTTTGTAAAAATTTATCTCTCTTTTGCTTCTTCTTAACGTATATTGTTTCTTTCCAAATCTCTCTTAACTTCCTGAATCCACGTTGTTGTAGATTTCTTGTTCCAAAAATATTTGAATATTTGATTGGTTCATCTATTGCTTTCCATTCTATATAAATGTCCAAAAAGAATTGCTATCGCCTTTTCCGTACCGTTTCTGTTGTTTTCTATGTTAATACATTTTCCATCATTTCTTCTTAATTTCCAGAACTATGTAGTTTTTAGTGGACCAAGTATTTGACGGATAAATCTTCTTTCTAGTACCCCTAATTTATGCAACTTGTAATTCAGTATTAGACATTCACTTGCGTCGAAGACATTCCGGTTTAACTACTGTGATGTAGTGCTGTACGTAAAGATTTCGAGATATTTTTTTTTTGTTTTAGTTATACCTAGTTATGCCATAAGCTCTTTCCATCTTGTGTATCCTTTCTTCTACCACGGATTTTTCCACACGACTTATCCTGAGTTATTTCCCCCAAACATTTGAACTTATTTACCCTCTTTATTTGACCAATATCTGTTGCTAGGATTTCGGGAGCATTTTTTATATTTGTCATAATTTATTTATTTTTGCAGAGATTCTTGAACCTGTTTTGTTGGCTATCTCTTCTAAGAGATTGACTTGTATTGCTGCGTATGTCAGGTTTTCAGAAAGTATAGCAAATTCGTCTGCAAATGCTAGACAGTTTATTTCATCATCCTTGTTCTTTCTCCTCAGTGTATTGGCGATAGCTTGTGTTCTTTTAGTTTTTCATTCCAAATACTTATTATTTTCTTCAAAATGCAGTTTAAAAGTAGTGGAGACAAACCATCACCTTTCCTTACCCCTGTATTTATTCTGAATGGTTTACATATTTCTCCCTGAAATTTTACTTTTGATATGGTGTCTGTGAGGGTTTCACGAATTAGATTTGTTAATGTAGATTTAACTCCAAATTTTCGGATTACTTTATCTAGAGTTGCTCTATCAACAGAATCAAAAGTTTTTTAAAAACTACTATGTTTTAGGAGTTCGTGAGTCTGTGACGGACTATGGAATTCAGATTGAAAATTTGTTCTGAGCCAGATCTGCACTTTATAAAGCCACTCTGATATTCACCCAAATTTCTGTGAAGTGTTGCTTCTACTATGTTTAGCAATATTTTTGAGTATATCTTATAAGTCACTGGCAAAAGGGATATATCTCTATAGTAATTGACATCTCGCTTGTTACTTTTCTTATGCAAAGGATGTATAAGAGCCATTTTCAATTCATCCGGGATGTTTTCTGTGTTCCAGATTTCTTCAAAGATGATTTAAAGTTTTTCTCCACTAGGTTTGTTGTTTTTTGGGGTTTTAATTACTTCTTTCAATTTCTTCAACGGTAGGTGGTGGAATTGTTGCTAACTCTTCATTGATCTCTAGAAATTCTAACTTGTAGTTCGGTTATTCACAGTTCAGAAGCTGATCAAAATACTTTCTTAGGATTGTACAATTCTCAGTAGTTGGTTAAACCATTTTACCATTTTTATCTCTGCAGCAAATACTTTGAGCTTAATAGACTTTTAGGTTATTATAAGGATAGCATTTTTAACTTTAAATGAACCGATGACAATAAGATATGTTTAAACGGGATAGTTTAGATAGCTTTTATTTTTGTATTTAAATATGAAATATTTTATTTAATTAAATATTGGTCTCCATATTGTATATGATATAGGATTTCGATTATTTTTTTCTCCTTTTTGAGACAACGTATTATATTTTTTTAATATATACGTTAGGCTGTTTGAGTTGCTCGTTGGGAGGTTTTTAAAGGTATTTTATTCCGATTGGCCAGCAGGTTTAAATTCTGCACTATGATTGGCTGGTACTATAGGCCACGTTAGTAAGGGCCAATCAGTTGAGCTAGTTCACTCTCTCCGCCATTAACATCCGAGCCTGATGTGGGCCTAGCGCAGGGCTCTAATTAGTTGAAAGGGTGTACGATAATTCCCTCCTGATTATAATTAAGTTGAACAATTGACTGCGATTAAGATGTGTTGCATCCGTAATCCCTTTCGCGTGGTAGATGTCAGGAGGTAGAGCAGTATCGGTACGACGGTTTTTAGTGGGTTGACGTGTAGACGGTTTGGATACACGTATTAAAACGCCCTTCCTCTTTTTGGTTCCTGCAGCTGGAGCATCCCACAGTTCATCCTGTTCCAGCAGAATAAACTTATTTTCCTGCGAGAGCAAGTCCTTCTACAGATAAGGAGTACTCATGTTTGTTACACTATGATACGCGATACTTGTAGTTTCCATTTGTTCTGGAAGGTTTCTAGCGATGTCCTGATGAAAAACTTAATGTACACTGTTCCCAGTCTTATTAACTGCGAAGGCCGCAAGAGTGATTTTCGTGTTTTTCCTGAGCGAAACTAAGAAATTCCATATACAAATTAAAGAACTTTTGCTGAAAAAAAATATTATTTTTGAGGTCACAGGTCTAAAACTTTTCGCAAGTAATACATACGTAATTAAAGTACACGTAACAAGCTAGGTACGACCAGTATCCAACAGTGGTAGGTTATTATGCTATCTTGATATTTGTGGATTACCATCAAGGATATTAAAGTTTTATTTAATATCATAAATTGCGAATTGAAAATTGTAAAATAAGGAATTTTTTTTTAAATTTCGACGTCTGAATTATTACTTGATGGTTACATCATTGTAGAGACGTTGCACCTTGTTCCTGCAACCCAGTATGGACAGTAAACAGTCTTTGAGTTGCTTAAGTATAAGATGTTTCTAGTACGCACACAAATGGTGTGTACAACGACTGATCTTCACAAAACTTCGTAATTGGACGGAGTGTTCCACTGCTTCACAGCCTGTGGAGGACCGGGCCACTGTTGCCACACAGGTGACTCACAGGTCCTTACACGTGATTGGTTACCGTGAATGGCATATATAAATACATTTAATGTTTTAATAGTTACACTACTGATACAAATTATTTTTAAAATCAGTTACATGTTCCTATGTATAAAGCACATTAGCTCACGTGTTGTTATAACCGCCATTGTGAAAATAAGTGTATGACACACAAACAACTTAAAAATTAATATGTCCTACCACAGTAAAACTTATTAGACACACCCGAAGAATAAGGTGAGTGAAGAAATTTGGGCGGCTCTTAACAGCGACGTCTTGAGAGCCAATGAGGGTGCGTCAATTGAATATGGAATGGAGGGGCGAGGAGAAATGGGAGATCCCCAAGAAAACCCGCCGGCCAGCGGCATCGTTCGGCACGATCCCCACTTGCGAAAATCCGATTACCCGGCCGGGGATTGAGCCCGTTTCGCCGTGGTGGGAGGCGGCCGTGCTAATCGCTCAGCCACCGTGGCCCCACTGAAGCATAAATAATTACCACAATAATAGCATGTTAACGTTTGAGTGTAATGTATAGTAGTGGCAATTCTGTATTTTCCTACTATATAAGGAGGCGATCTCTGTCTGTCCGTCTTTAATACTTCTAAATCCTTTGAAACTTAATAGAAGTTCTTCAAATTTTGCAGAATGAATCTTCAAGGTCTAACACAGGTCAAGTTCGAATTTCAACAAGATCAGATTACGCATTCATGACTTTTGACACTAAAAACTAAAATTTTAATACTTTTTTCCTATGAAAATTTTGTATTATTACATATAGATTACTGCACAGAGATATGAAGGTAATGGAATAACAGTTTTGTTTACTTAAAAATAATGTATTGTTTCAATGTAAAGTTGATTTCATATCATTTCACAGAACTATATCAAGTGGGGCCTTATTGGTCCAGTGGCTAGAGCGATCCCAAGTAGCCATGGTTGCTCAGTCGATAGAGCGATTTTAAGTGGGGCCACAGTTACTTAGTGGATAGAACTATATCCAGGTGGGACCGCAGTGGCTTAGTGGATAGAACTATATAAAGTAGGGCTGCAGTTGCCTAGTGGATAGAGCTATATCAAGTGGGACCGCAGTGGCGCAGTGGATATATCTATATCCAATGTTGAGTTAATTTCACATCATTTTTTTCAGTCTTTGTATGATAACAAAAATTTCTAACATCGTAACTATTCTAGGCACGTGACCATACTGAAAATACGGTCACGGGCTAATACCTAGTATTTTTATAAATAAGTACATATATATTATAGAATGTAACAATTTTTACATTTGAGTATTTCAACTTTTCTGCAAATGAAAACGAATATATCCAACATCGTGTGACAAACCCTAACTTGTTAATTTTATTTCTGTCATTCTACATTTTATTACTTTTCGAAACATTTGCTCAGTATCACTACCGTAACGCCTGAATGCAATTTATTACGCATGTAGCAATGTGGTTTGATTCATATGACTGTGGAACAAGAATCAAGGAAGAAAACCTGACAGGATTTGCAAAGTGATCAGTCAGCCGTGTATCAGTTTCATTGAGTCAGACAGACGCATACCTCTGTGACTGTCGCATCTAGCTTGGCTCACAGCCGGCGCAGTTTGTTTGTGAAGGTGGTCAGCGGGACGGCTGGCTGTAATTGTCCAGGCTTTCCATTACGTTCCGAACTCGCCCAGCTCTCGTTAATCACGTGCTTAATGGACCACTCCAATCAACGGCTGTCGCAAAAAATGTTCGTTTTGCTCGAGCTTCGCGACTCGCGTACCTCTGGGAACCCATCAGCGGGAGGCGAGTTCCAATGTGCTTGCACAAGCGAAAACCCGCGCTCAGTCCTGTTGCACTAGCATCACAGTATTTAATAATTCACTCATATAAAGATGGATTAGCTAGAGGCCACAAGAAACTAAAGAGTACTCAAACTGCAAGGACAGTCAACCTAAGTGACCATTATAATATTGGGGGCACGGTGGCTTACCAGTTAGCCTGCCCGCCTCCCACCACAGCGATCCGGGTTCAATCCCTCGCCGGGTCACTCCGGATTTTCGCATGTGGGTCGCTGGTCGGCGGTTTCCACGGGGATCCCCCGCTTCCCGCCCTTTGGGCAAAATACTATATGCTGCTTATGATTAACTATGGATTTATATTTATCATTTGTAAGGGATCATGAGATTTCTTCATACATAAAAACATTTATTTTACTTAAGTGCATGTTGGCGGCTCATTACCAAACTACAATGTTTTGATAAATATGCAGAGTAAAATTAGTATTACAATTCTCGTATTTAATTATAAAACATACAATGAACGATCGCAGATCAGAACATCCATAAACATATTAATTCTATGAAAAATTTGGTTTAAAGCATGCAAATCCTTCAGGATGCATCGTTAGTAGTATAATATAGTTCCTTCTGGCACAGGATTCAAGACTAGCAACACGCAGCTATCCATAATTCGGTTGATGTAACAAGCGAAGGTCGTGGCTGGTGGCCTGTGGCGGCCATGTTGTCGACAAAATGACTGGTTTCATCCCAGAAAGCACTACATAAATTAATTATTTTGCCCAAAAATCAGTTATTTCACCAAAAATGGTACAGAAATTGGAAAAAATCCCACACAGTCCTCGTATGAGCAAAGCGGATTTAAGCCTCTTCGATGCGAGAGCTAAAATGTCCTCAGAGCATGAAGCGGATTCGAGGTTCCTAGCGGAATAAGCAATTTAATCCTTAAAACAGTAAAAGTAGATTAGAAGCCCCGAGTCCAGTCCAGCAGATAAGGCGGTCATGAGCCCTCTCCACAACCTACAAACTGCACCCACCATCGTCTTTTTTTCTAAACTACCTTATTCTAAATGTTAAGTGTAAGTCTGAATATAGGGTCGGGCTTTAATTGCGTCTCAGGGCTGCACCCCTTACGCCTAAAGGAGAGGGAATTGCATGCAAAGGAGGCGGGCATCGCGGCCGAGAGGGATTGGGTAGGCATGGCCTGCACTTTTGGGACATGCCTACCTCCCTAAGTGTAGGTGTATTAAAGCTACATTAAGAAGGGATGTGGTAAAAACCGCATAGACACGGTAAAACCCATACCGACAGTAAAGGAGTTAAACTCGTGGGAGCACTAGTGAAAATGCTAAAGGAGATAGCAGGTGTGGAGTCCATACTGTTTAATATGGGAGTGGAGAATCTAGTCGAGAGGTGGCAGGGCTTTGTGCTAGCATGTTTAGGTACATGTTGGAACTGCCGTCCATGTTCCTGCGTGGGCAGCTTGACTACCTACCCAGCAACACCGACAGCAGTGACTTCATGCAGGGTCCTTAAGCTTCTGGCCGAGGGTGCAAGAAATCCGGGTAACTCAGTCATGGCACCTGCTCCAGCTTCTCTCTTCGGCCCGACATCTACCATGGTTGAAGACAGAGGGCAGCTCTCCTCCTCCTCCAAAACCATCCCTCTGGTGGGACTTCCAGGAGCTATCCAGGGTGGCAAATCCGCTGACCCAGTCCTGGTGTAAAGCGAGGAGAACCACTCCTGGAGGCCATTACCTCCATCTTCAAAAGAATCCTCCTGCGGGGGCTTACAGTGTCTAACCAGTCTGGGGAGTGGTGAGCTGGCCCATGGGTCACTGATTCGGGGGGAGGTCGTCCGAGGTCCGATGCTACTCCATTCCATTCCGCACGCATCTTCAGTTGACAGCCCGCAAAATCCAGCAGTGTAGTTGTTCGCCACACTTCACATGTTTCAGCACATCGGGATACCCCCAACATCCTCTGCCTTGATCGTTGGGCCGCCCCCAGCAGAAGCACGTAGCCATCATATATATATATTTTACACATATAGCCTCTATATGTGTGTGTGTTGTGTGTGTATGTATATATGAAAATAACCAAGTAAGCAAGTAACCAAGTTAGTATAATATCACATTTCTAAAGTGAAAGTATTGCATTAGGTGTTTGTCACCCACACTTTACACACTTTAGGACTTGACTCTTGTACAGATGGTGGAGTGCAGAGCCTCTTTCCTACCAGTCGGCAGGCCAGCAGGCAACTGATACTTGCCAATTATTATTGGCTGTTAAGTCGTCAAGCCACAACCCCGCATCTATATATCAATGTATATTTAGTCGGTCTATCTACCGACACCCTCCCCCCCTCCCCCAACTGCTCGCACAGATTAATCTTTGACTTTAGGTAACTAATTTTTCCTTCTCCATTCGGCACTAAATTGCACATTAACCACATATTTTTAGTATTGGACACTAGAGTTGATGGTTATTTTATTTAGCATCAACCCCCAGTGTGTTCCAAAGTCGTCTATTTCCATACCTATTGGCCATGTGACCATCAAACTTGGATTCTATATAATTAATATGTCGAATTTTGTGATATTAAATTTTGATTTCTTATTCAGTCTTATATAAATCAGTTTTTTAAATAAGTGAAGTACACAATATTAAATATATGTGTTTTTATTTGATCAAATCTATTTACAGTAACACAAGGAACACATAAGCCACTGAATAAAAGTCTCCATATATACATGCATATAGTAAACGCCCTCTTCCCTTGCGAATCACCTGTTGATGTCTGCTTCAACAACCCAAGAATTTTAATTGGAAGTGAACCCCACCACTTGACGTACATAACTCTGTTAAGGCGTTTCAGCACCTTCCCGTTCAAATATACATTGGAAACTTCGACGGCTGGATCTCATCTGAAAAAAAAACCACTTTGTATGGGTAAATTGTTCTGATCTTTAAAATAGTATGTCCTCAGAGACTATTTGTTTATACTTCATGCATGAACGAGTTCGGGGTTCCAATTCGCTATAAACACTTTCTCGAAGATAACTTTCGGTTTAGATATGCGCATCAGGTCGCCAATCTTGGCTTTAGTCTTGAGTTGGTTCCCTCTTCTTGGAACAGCATACATGGTCGGAAGCAGGGAGTTGTCCTTGAGGTATTCAGGGTTCATGCGAGTGGTAGAAGAAATGGTACAAATTTGTGCTCGCGAACAAGTTGCGGCAATAGCTCCAGCCACTCGTAGTTGTTATATATTTATATAATATTCTTCATTTGGGCATTGAAATTCATATTCTATAATTCCTTGCTCTGGTCGCTTTGAAGATTAGTAAGGATGAATCCTTAGTGCAAGACAATGCTGTGGCCTCAGTGACATATTGTACATTCTTCGACTTGACCCATTTGGCACAGGAAAATGTGCTATATACATCGATAACTGTCGATGTGCTTTTATAGTCCTTGTTGACAGGACCATGTGGTATCATTTCGACGAGTTTGGCTTAAAATAGGTAGTTCATACCACAATTCATTACCTAGCTATGGCAGTAGTTGCAACTGGTGGGTAAGTGCAGTTCATGGCGAATCCAAACTGGCTTATAGTATGAAGCCATCCTTCCTCAGTTCTTCGTCGATATATACATATAATATCGTTCATGTATGTGTAATTTCCAACCATTTGCGAAGCAATCAGGAATTGTCGTCTACCGGCGAGTTCGTTCGGGTTGCCCTAAAACATGTAGTCGATATTCTTGCCACCAGCTATCTTCTCCAGACTATCCCCACTTTCCAGTTCTAGGCAACTTAAAGTGGTCTGCGACAGTGTCAGTTTTTAGTGGCATTCTTCCTTATAAACATTAGTCTTGGCTTGTTACCTCGATAAAAAGTGTATATGTATTCGAGCAACATCTTGTATTACAACAGATAATCATCAGTATACTCCATAGGCTCCTTACAAAATAGAAGTTCGTAAAACCTGGGAGTTCCATGCATCTCATCACCACTTCGATAATCCCATCTAGTTTAAACTCTATTTCATCAGCATTGAGGAACACTTTCTCGTCGTACCTGTATATATTACACATCTCATCACTATTACAAGATGTGTATGATCATAGATACTGACGATCCACAGCGTTGAGTCCAAGGGCTCTCTCCTGAAACTTTCCTTGTATAGGAAATCTACATCTGGTGTATCAACTGGACATGTTTCTACTTCCTCATGCAGCCACTTCTTCCCAGGTTCAACAGTATCATCGATTCGCTCGTTTCATGCTCATACATGACCATTAAATCTAGAATGATCTGACTCATCATATGATAAATATTCGTCCCGAGCTCAGACAAATAAGTTCGAAATTATTTGTTCTGTTCGGACAACAAAGTTTGTAATTCAGAGATGAAGCCATTACCAGGTTAGAGGACAAAATTTTCACTAGCATCATCTTCGGATTGTTTGGGTTTTGCCAACATTTCGAATTAATTTTCTACCAGCATCATAAGTTCCATCGTTTCCTGGTTTGAGGCAACCTCCATATACCTCTTGGTCAAGATTCCCATATCTCGATGTGCTGTAACTCATTATCTTCTGTCGACAATTACTTGTCTGAAGCTTTGCTTGTACCTCACATTTTACTGAGGCCATCATTTTACAATCCCTCTAAAATCCATACTTGTCTTTCCAGCAAAAGGCACATAGAATCTTGAAATCTGATATCATCATGTCCTTATTGATATTGCCAGTGCACATATTTCTCTAATTCTTATCGTCCATGTGAAAAAACACCAACACATTCGCATTATATCGAAGCAGTTAGTTTTGTTGTGTGCTTATAAGTCTGGCCAAGGTACTTGCAGTCCATGTTCGCATGCCGTCCCATGCCAAAGTACTCCTCGATGTACTTCTGCTCCTCACATGCTGTGTCATTGAAGACGAACACTGAGTTCGGCAGCACCTCGTTCGGTGTCATAATGGCTTTATCATCACTGCTATAAAAATAGCCCACACGAGACACAGCCTTCAATACATGTGCCATATGCTGATATTTTTGTTATGGGAGCGATTTAGTGTACAGGTACACCTTCTCTAACTGAAAACCATGTGGATCCGCGAGCAAACTTAACAGCATGCACATCTTGCCGCAATTGTATTGTCTAACGATGATACACCTCATAGTATTTGGCAAAATATGTGTGAGAGATCGGCATATTCCTCCCTAACTTGTATGGGAAGACGAACACCCCACATGACAAAATTTCATTGACTGTTCCTGCTTTCTACTATTTCTGTTAAGCATGATAGGTGTACATCTGGACCAGGAATAACACCCTGGACATCACTGTTTTTTTAAGATACTGGAATCTTTATCATGTGATCTGCCCTGTAAAACTTCGACAGTGCTAGACATTCTTCACTCCAGTACCTGGACTCCGTGTTTTTATCCCTACAAAAATGAGAACTATATCTACGATGGCAGCCAAGGTAAACTCTTTGGCTGCTGGAGGTGAAAGACGACTTTGAAGAGCTAAACTGGTATCAGCCCTAACATGTTAGCTACCACACACACGACTGTTTAGAGTGTGCAATGCCATAGAACAGGTAAATAGACTACACAGAAGCAACAGCATTTGTCAGCACCGCCTTTTGTGAAGCATACTGTGATGCTTACTAGTTGCATGCTGCTTTCAACTAAGCAATTTTTGTGGTATATACCACAAAAATTGCTTAGTGATTGTTGTGCATGATTTCGCACAATTAAATCTTGGCTCAACTGGCCTCCATAAGGTTATGGGATTAAGCACTGATTGGAGGATTTCAATAAGACATTTCCTCGAAGCATGTTCCTGGAATTCGATATGTGTAAAGCCATTTCGTTTCTGTATATTATTTAATGTCGTGGCCATACAAATGCCAAGAATGTAATTTAACCTTTTGTGGGTATTAAGTGCACTTCATCTCCAACACCAAGCAGATTTGGCTGCTCTGGTTTTCATTTTGGTTCATCGTCAGAAGATAAGTGTGAAGCATACATAAGAAACCAGCCGAGCATAGGTTGTACAGGATGTTATGCGTCGGTCCAAAGAATTTTATGTTGTGTACTTGTCCGGTACAAAATTTTATGCATACGTTTTTGTACACATTTAAATTTTACTTACTGACCTTACTACATTTCTACTTTTCATTAAACCAGTTAGGAGGATAGGGCTGCAAGCCTAATACACCTCTGCTCACAGCTGAAAATGCCATGTACACAACCATAACGTTCCCCAGGTTTCATACAATTAACCTTACTATCTAATGATGATTATTCAGTAATAAAATTTGATGATGATTATTTAGCGACCATATCTGGGTGAGTGGAAAATCTGCCACTCTAAATCCGAACACCACTCATCCGTGTAAAAGCAACCAGCTCGTGTGTGATCCAATAAAATAATGAGCAGGATATTTGAGTTTTCTGGAAACATATGCTAGCATGAAATATTAATTTAAGATTTCACTACCTCGAAAGATTGTGTTGCATTTGTAACGATTTGATTATTTTATTGACTACATCCAACAGCGATTTTTCAAATGTAATGTCATTCCAAATAACCTTTTATCATTTATCTGTGTAAAATACTTTTGCAGTTCTTCAAACTGAGTATCTGTGAAAGTGTTTGTAAATCGTCCGCCATGAACAAGTAGATCCATCAACAATTTAAACAAAATGTGTTAATAACACACAGATCTAGAGACAGCAGTACGTTTACTACAAATTTGTAAAGCACCTGTGTCATCTGGTGTGGGATAAAACTACCTCACATTTTATAATAATTATTTTTGTGTTATTTATTCGTTTATTTCATAAGGAAATATAATGTAGTATTACCAATATAAAATATTTTAAATTGAATTTCAATAAATTGTATATAATTCTTGAAAAAAAAATTATAATTTCATTAAATGCATAAAATTATAAAAATTATTAATTATACAAATTTAAGTAACTATATAACAAAAAACAAGTTCATTTATATAAATAATTAGTGTCACATATACACTCGTATTCATATAATTTACATTAATTTTAAATTTTAGTCTTTAAAAAAATATTTTAAAAATCACCAATTAAGAAAGCTTTTTGTCCTTCCTCGTGTATACATTGCAAGATTTAAAAAACAAATAGAAAAATCCATGAATTTGAATGAAAATACATTTTTTAAGCTATAGTTGAAAAGCTGAACCAGGATGTTTTGATTAAACCCCGTCCCCCACCCCCCTCTTGAACATTAGCCTTATCACCAAAATTTCTAGTGTAAGGGTTAATAGTGTAACACTGGTAGAAAAATGAAATAAATGTATCTATTAACCTAATCAGCAGTCGTCACATGACGTCGTATTGTTGGCTGTGTATACGATGTGTACTAATGCTGCTGCTTTGCAATACAGTCCTGTCTTTGTCGAAATAATGCGTAGCAGCAGTGTTTTCTACAACACTTCAACTCCTTCTCCTGGGAATCTACAAAAATCGAAGAAAATTGTTAACGCAGGGGCAAGTTGACGAATTCGTCATATTGTCCCTGACAACTTTCCCAGCCAGCACCATTATTTTTAAATTTTTTATATCTTTGCAATGATTCCTTTAAACAACAGGTCAATTTCTGTAATTACCTGTACACTAAAATACTCCCAAATATCAGGCTTTCATATTTCATTTACAAACACTTTCAAAAGTTCACTATTTTATTACAGTAGTTTAACGTACTTACCTTCAATACTACTATAGGCTGTTCACGGTAAAGTGAGCACTTTTTAAGGCACTCCCAACAGCCATTAACCACTAATAAATTTATCTAATTGCAGCCTCAGGCATTAAATTTTGAGGGCGGTGAAAAATATGCACAGTGTTAATTGGTCACATTGCAATACTTATATTAAAAAGCAGTAGGAAGATGGAATTGGATGAAAGGAAAAATTTAGAAGGGCCTTAAAAAGTGCTCACTTTATCGTGAACAGCCTATACAACGGCACACGACACAGACAGTGTCTCATAGCTGCCATACTCAGACTGACTAGAAATCTCCGCTCCTCCAGCCTAACAGGGGCACAGGGTGGGGTGACCCTTCAGTTCTCAGGGCCACCAAACTTCTATCTATGTTACTGGCTTAGTTATTTAAGATTCGTTATCTTACCCTGCCAGTTCACTTACCCCAGTTTCCCCTACGACTTCTCTTTAATAATACTTTGTCCTTTTTTTACTTTGGTTATATATGAAATATGGTTACAATAATCCTCAAATTTTATTACTGAATACAAGACACAGGCAGAATCTCAAACTGTGGCTTAGTTATTAACATAAAAAAAAAAAAAAAAAATCAGTTGCTCCCGTAAAATAAGTCGTGGAAATGGACTGAAACAATAATTGTTGAAAAATTGTGTGAAGCCACGGAAATTATTGAGTCGCAAAATCATACGTACAAAAGGGTTGATTGTACGGGATTACAAAATCTGGCCCTCACGTCAGTTGGTCGTAACACCAACCTGGACCTAGATATTTACGCGCCAATTTGATTCGAAAAGGATTCGAACAGCCGTGATATTCTGTCCTGGGGCAAATCCGCACACATCTGTTTACGCTCGAGCAGCTTTTATCTTGCATATTCTGTTGGAGACCGATTGAAGTACGTTTTTGGCCAAAAATAACTTAAACTTGATGCAAGCATTCCAAGAACACAAGTTCATGTGTGTACGAGCTTTGCCCTGTACAGAGACGGTACCATGATTATTTCTCATAATGGGCAACACATGAGGATGCAATTTGTCGCTGACATAAAATTGTGAAATCAGAATCCTCCATATCACTAACAAGGGTCACTCGAAAACATAGCAAACTATTTCCAATACCAAAATATGAGAATTGACGGTATCTCTCGCCAGAAAATCAGCAGCCTCTCTCCTCTACTTTCAACATATCGACACTTGCACACGACAATCGCATGTGGTGTTGCATAACCGAAGATTCATCACTGAATATGATGCAATGCTACTCGACACCACTCTACGTTTCCCTGTTCCGGCGCCACTCCAAATGCGCTGTATCCCTATCTCTGGTTTCAATGACAGCCTAGGCATCTGGAAGTCCGGCTGACGACTATACCTACATGATGCACTATGACACAGATTATGGTAAAGTCTCCAGTATCAGAGTCTGGGCAGCATGCTCCGATATCAAGCGCTTGTTCAATTATTCGTGCTTCTCTCTTGGTATGTTCGGTCTCAATCGTCCTATAGTTTCATATGTACAGGTGCCCTCAAGTACACACAGTTTCCAATGTAGGAAACATTACCGGTATGGCTCAAAAATCGTCCTGTAAGGTTTTAAGTTTTGTTATAACGTAGATATTTAACCTAACGCTAAAATTGCTCGATCATTACCTTCAAAAAGCAAAATGGGCTATCTACGATGTAATACGTTTCTTTTACAACGAATGGAATCAACCTATCTCTTACTCGGTTAAATTATAGACGTGATTGACCATACTTTGTATTAAATTCTGCATTACGTGTTTATTAATTTCTGATCACATTCTATATGTAACTGCGCTCACTGCTAGTCTGCCACATTATTAGTGGCTCATTCCATTGGGTGTGAGAGGTACCAAACTTGGCGAGGGAGTGTAAATGGCATCAGTTCTATTTTCAGCCCAAAAAATTTTCCACGCACTTTTCAATTAATGCTCTCTGGGGTCCAGGAAGTGGCAATACAAACTATTGCTTTTCTTTAGAAGCGGCTGTGGCTCAATTGATTAGAACCATCCATTTTAAGAACTTTCTAGAAAATAACACCATCAAATGTATTCATAAAACTTCCCAACCATGCTTTCGAAAATGCCTTACGTGGTCCTTGGCGTTCGGTTGTAAAATAATGGCTAGGGAATTGGCGTGCTACTAATTCACGAATTAAAAATAAAAATTATTTGAATTGATGCCAAAACTAAACGTTTCAAGACGTTTGAATGTAAAATTTTCCTGCAATTTTTTTTTTTCTGTTTGACAACCACTCCGAAATAATTATTTCGCAATTAGTAAATTTGTGCGATGCATCGCTTTGTGCCGCCACTTCTGAGATAACTTTAAACCTATACGAAAGTATACATATACTAACCAAATATTTTCATGCTGCAATCAATGTTGGTTATTAATTCGTCAGAATAAAAAAAAATTATTTTGTACTTTTATACCATATGAAAAACTGACTTATAGCAAAAAGACAAACAAACCACTCGTAAAAACAACAGAGGCAGAATGTCGGCAGAGAGCGTGTTTCAATATTTCACGTAGTCGAGCGTACCCAGATTAATGCTACGCGTGTAAAACGAAAATATCTCGTGAAGAGCGATCGCGCAGATCATGAGTGCAGATGGAAGCACGAGCCTTCAGGTTAAGCTGAGCGAATTCCTCCGTCGCTCGTAGCGCTGTGCAACAGGTAATTGGGAAAGCTGAATCGATCCGTGAAGGTACGCGAGAGTAAATAAATTATACAGAAGAGAATGCGACTCGTATATCCTTGAGTCCAGTGGCACGCACCAGCGGTAGGCCTATACTTCGTTAATTCCAATAAATCACAGTGTTTTTAATGACAAGTGGTGAAATTTATATAAACATATGAAAATAATCTACCGTAAGACTCGCTTTAAAGAGCGCCTCAAAACCAGTCATAGTTTCATTGCGAAAGAAAACGTAAATCTGATGTTTAAATTTCGTGGCATTGGATTAGTTTTCTTAGACTAGGAATTTCGTTAGACACATAAGATAAACGAAAGAATTATGACAACAATTTTCAAGTAAATATATTTACATGAATGAAAATAACTGCTATCATATCTGTTGTTTTCTCAATACATAAACAGTCAATATGCAGGAAACTAGTTTATTCGATGAAAAACACTGCAGCTTACTGAACCAGTGGAAATTCCACTGTCTCTAATTTTGAATGAAAATTCTGATCAAATAATGATGCAAATATTTCAATTTGGATAACAAATGAAATATTTTGAAGCGATTTTTTTTCAGAATCGGGTTGGGAAAAAAGAGGTTGTGGTGAAATATCTATTATAAGAGCGATAAAATATCTTAAATTATATTTTGATATTCTGCATACATGTGCTCACATTTATAAATAAAATTAAGTCCTAAAAATTATCAATGTAAAAATCGAATTAATTTCTCATACTTGGCAAACTGTTTCGTGAGAAGATAATATAGAATTTTATTTTCTATTTTAACTTAATTTAGTTATAAATATCTATTATTGCTGCTTATTGGATAATACATGTTGTCTTTTCCAAGACGAAACAAATAGAAATAAGGAACTAAAAATAAATTTTGAATAGTAAAAGAAAGTATCCATTTTATCAATAGTTTAGTATTCAATTCTGTTTGTATGGAACCATATTTAGAGGCTGGTACAAGACTATTTACTTTGTAACAAAAGACAATTAGGAATAATATTGATTACAATAACGTGTGTTTACATTTTCAAAGTTCTGAAAAGTGAATTCGTATACGTCTTTTCAAACTCACACGCTTATCAATTTCACACTTTGCATGTGTTTTTTTTTTTTGTTTGCGTACTGTGGTAAAGGTGAACTAATTGCACGTAGCTAGGAGTAGGTATTATTTGTACAACTGATATTCTAAGCTCCTTCTGCGCTGTTGTGATGAGCGGGCTAGGTCCCGCCGTTCAGAGCGCAGCGTGGCGTCTCTTCCTTGACCCGGCGATGAATATTTCAGGATTAATGAAACTGCCTGGATTAACACGCAGGGCACGTAATTGGGATTTTATTACGATCACGCACGCCTCTGCTGCCTCCACATCTCGCCAGGCGCGGATGCTGTAATTAAACCTGCCCGAAGAAACGCGGACAAAACCGGGAGTGACAGACGGCACCTGGCTGACTTACTGTCATGCGCACTATAAATACCTGTGCCGCAGCCCAGAAATAATAAAGCCCACGTCCTGCTGTGACAAATTCCTTTTCCTGAAATATGTGACGTAACAGTATGACATGGTACGATGTAACATAGATTGCAATAACGGCGAAGATAAATTTCTGCCACTCCCTAAAATTGTGTTCATACTATAATTTTGAAAATAAGACTAAAAGACAAATTTATACGGAAGTAAAGATTTGTAAATATAAAATTTAAAATAAAGAGAAAAAGAGAATACCTTGCAATACCTTAAGGCTGGACTTACCCCTCTTTCAGAAATTCTTTGTTTTTGGGTCATCGTATCGGATTCGTAGTAATTTCTGGCAAACATACGATTGTAGAAAATTTACATCTTTCGTGTTGTTTACTATTTTTGTGTGTTTTTTTAATTGTGTGTTACCGCCTTATTGTAAAAAGTTGGGAACTTACTATTAATATAAATATTTTATCCACATTTTACAATAGGCAGATAACACACAATTAAAATTACAAAAAAAATTATTAAACAACTCGTAATATGAAAATGTTGCATAATCGTGCATTGTCAGTCATAACTATGAACCCGAAATTATGAAACAAAATAAAGAATTTATGAAAAAGTGATGGAGACGAGCCTTGTATTATGTGGTTTGTATTTTCTTTTAAGTATAAATGATGGACAAAATTTCGTTCAAGTCCTACATAAGTTTATTGTTTTGTAGCACCTCTGGTTATTTCTGGACATATTTGTTACTGTGTTTGTAAGCAGTAACCAGAAAAATAAATTGTGATGTAGATGTCAGAAACCCCTTATAGTTATGTGCTGTTCAAGGTAAAATTAGCACTTTGTAAAGCCCTGCTTGAGATCTACTTGTATACATGTTGTGTATTCTTCCGCTTATGTACGATTAACATTGCAATGGAACTCATCACTTTATTCATACGTTGGTCAAATGAAACTGTGAAATAATCTAGAAAGTAAATACTTTACAAATCTGCGCATGTTTACACTTCAATGGATAAAAAAAAAAGAAAAGATAGCGAAAGAAATCATTTCAATTTATCACAAATGGTTACATAACATTTTCATTCAATGTTAAGATATGGAACTTCTTTCCATCTATTGATACTAACTTTACTTGGTGAATTATATAGCGCGCTCTTTAAAATAGATGCATGCAGGGGCAGTGACGTTTTTCTAAGGCCCATTTTTTAAGTGCTCACTTTATCGTGAACAGACTTTATGTATATTAATACTATATTCGGTATGCTGGAAGCAAAGCAACAAAATTTTCTGCTTCTTTACGGAACGGGTACAATCCAATGTTGTTTCCAGCGAGAAAACTTAACAGTTTCCATATGTATAGAAACAGTTGCTATTAGTTAGCTAATTTATGTCAAATTTATCGAACGTCCACAAGGATGGTAATACTGTCCCTTGCGATAACCTCTCCTGATTTTAGTTACTCATGACATCTTGTACGACATATCTTAAGGTAGACCCCTAAATAAAATATCTTTTACATAGTCCAACTTCCAGTCTTTGTGCCGTTTTCACGTGTAATTCATTCATACAATCAGTCAAACCTGCAAAGCTTATTTTACCTACAGAGACAAAATATTTCGACAAGTAAAATTGAAGGATATAGGACTTATTTAATGAGAAGCGTGATCGTAAATCACAGCCACCGCAAGAAAAACACGAAACATCGTAGGGCCTACCGAAATTGAGGGATTTCATTTATTATTTTAGCACATAGAGATAAACTTGACAATACATAACAAAAACTAGAGGAAATTCTCCAAGACGTAACAAGTGACATTTAAAGAAATGGGTATAACAATCAATGACTGAGATGACGTTCGTGTATCAGGTATCCCAGAATGTTGTTCGGCTATTCAATGCTTATTCATTCTGTGACACATACATTGTGATAACGAATATCTTAATGCTCTACCAGGAATTTTTCCAGGTCTGCTTTAACAAACCCCGGTATTATTTACTATTCCATCGCCATGCAGGCTGGGACTGACTCCATATGGGACCGTCTCCACATGGGATCGACTCCACATGGGACCGACTCCATATAGGACTGACTTCACGTAGTATTGTCACCTGATAAGATTGACTCCTGCTGGAGCTCAAACTGATGGTAGACTTAATAAAACTTTCTATTCTAAGCAGCATGTTTTCCTTTTGCGAACCATTAATCTATTGTACAATATCGTCCTCTCGAATCACTTCCCAAAACACATCGCGAACTACCGTTCTATTTGAGGAAACATTTTTGATACCACTCTATTAAGGAGGCCATATTATGCTTAAAGAAGACATTCTGCGAAACAAAATTTCAATGTAAACGTAGGGGAGCACTCTGAAAAAAAAAAAAAAAAAAAAAAAAAAAACCTACATTGCGATTTTTGTACAGGCTGGGCTCGCAGATCATTGGAAAATATATATAAATAAGAAAAACTAATTTTTATTATAAATCAAGATAAAACTAATTTAAGCGATGAGAAATCTATCGTACTGTGAAAATGAAAACGTAAGGGCACTTTGAGGTAGCAAATTTACCCCATTCGTAATAACAGGAATCCTAACACCATAACTGACACCTTAGAGAATGTCATGCCACTTTGAATTTTGTCCACCATCACTGATTTCATCTGCCACGTAAAACCGGGGAAAAAAAAAAAATTAAAATGCAGAAAAACTTGTAAAACGTCGGCTTTGTCTGCAACTACGTTGAAGACTGGGCGAAGCCTCCGTCTTCAGTAACTTGAAGACTACGAAATTTCAACACTTTGTTGTAAATAATGTCTCAACAAATTTGTCATTGAGACGTGACCGTTAGTCTTGATGGTAATGTGGACATGCACCACCCCGTTGAACAAAAAAAAAACAGTCATCTGGGTAGAATTTATGAACAGCTGCCACAATGATTTCCCTCAGCACGGTAGGTAACTTTTATCTGTCATCTTTCCGATAAAGAATAATGGCCATAATCCTTCTCTTTCAGAGATATCACTCCACACTGTTAAAGAGTTAACATGTGAAGATTAAGAAGCCATTGAGCATAAATAAGCGCTATATAGGTTAACAGTATTTAAAAAAAGTATGTGATCCTGTAGATAAATACGTAGAGAGAGATAGAGAGATAGAGGTGTCCCTGCAAGTCGGCCAGTCGCAGCTATTTAAGGCCGCTGGGGCCTGACGACGTCTTACTCCTTGACCCACTCTGCTGGTACTACTACTCGACGACAACATTGACGCCGGAGGTTGGCGCGAGCAACTCGTGAGGGCAGTATTGCAAGGCGAGCCGAGATACAGACGTCTTGGGAGAGACGTGTCCAGATTGGCCATCCACGACAATACATCACGAGGCGGAGGAGTTCCGGTCGTGACTTATTAACACTGGTAAGGAGAAATTTGGTTCCAGGTGGGGGATAGATCCGCAGGTGATGTTACACGCAGCGAACACTAGAGGTCCCCTATCAAGAGTCTAATAATTGTTAATGTAATTCTATCTTTGAAGAGTGAAGTTTTATTCTATATTATTTGTTGAGATAATCCAAGATTATATTTCTTCAGTATTTACTTGTTAAATATTTGATATCCTTATTGTATGAAAAGAAGGAATAAAATAATTTGTAGCTTTTGTAATTATTCTTGTGTTATTGAGCCGTCTGAGTTTACTCCCCAGACCAGAGTAAAGTGACGTGTCTTAGTAGGCACTCCTAGTAAAGAGCGTTACACAGTTCACACAGTTGTGGTGGTTGACAGTTCCACTTGGTTTCAACATTGCCTCATCGGATCAAACAATCACTTCAGTAAAATGTTCGTTATGTTGTTGCACATGCTCACAACCCGCTCACAAAAATTCGACGCTCGTATCTGGTTTTTATTCATTCACACTGAGGAGTAAACTCAGAATGTAGGGATTCCATTATTACTTGCTTTAAAATGCGATGGACAGTAGACACCTAACTGACGCGCAGCTTACCTTATGGACTTCGACATCCCGGCGGAACGTGTGAATGTGTGCAACACAGCTTCCATACTTCCATCGTCCGTTCTCGTTCTCATCCTGCACACCGTCCTTTCTTCACAGCACATACAGATCGCTCCCTCTCAAACTTGTCACGTAATCTTGTTATTGTTACATATGATGGTGGTGCAGTTTCGAATTCTGTCCTCCATCCTATCTGCACATCAATCACTATCTCACATTTTCAATAACACTTTAAAATTCACTCGTGCGCTGAAAGGTAACCTGGTTATCTCCGCCATTTAATCTACAAGTGTAGTGCTGCCGTTCGTGGATGCAAATGGAACAGACAACAGCAGAAAGGCGACATGCGCTCGTACACGCACGTTTTTCTTACAGCATCGATAACATGCAGTCCCGCCACATTGTCTTTAAATTTTTTTTTGTCTTTGACGTACAAAGTGTAAACATTAACTGGTTACACCCGTATAAAACTATTCTGATATCGCCTTTTTTTTCGCGTTTGTATCCTGCAAACATGGTTGTTTTATTATGTGAATTATTTCCTAATAAACCCTCCTTGGTAAATTCAAATTTGAAAAATTGAAACAATTCCACTTGCTGGAGAATGGGGAGGCAAACTATTCAATGTCATTTGTGGGTGCATTTACCGAATAATACTCTCATGCCATTTTTGGGATTCTTTTATTTGGTAGATTATTATTATTTCTCATTCTTGTACAATAGCGTTAAGCTGGTTGTTTATGTCTATGTAACACTGTTTTAATTCCATTTCACTAAATTCAACTTAATCATTAGTGCTGTTGACGTATGAACCATATTTGCCAACCAGTTAGTAGCTCTGAAATTATCTCTATTACTGAGTTAATAGGTTTTTTTTTTAAATATAGAGTAAATATATTTTAACCACAGAACGATATATATCCTCGGAATTACAAATCTTAGAATTAATATATCTACAGAATGTCTATGACAAATACGATAGGTGGCCACCATTTAGGCTGTTTCTGAATTCTAAAAAATTGCATACTTGAGGGCACTTGTCGCCGGAAGTGACATCATCACGTGTATACTAGCGCTGTTCAAATTCCCAGTATAGTACACACAGGAAGTGTACTTGGCAAGTATTTGAAATTGTATACTTGTGAAGCATACTACGTACTTACAACAGTCGCCATATTGTATTTCAGGTGTGAAAATTACCGTGCACGTTTTATGGTTATAGAGCTTGTAAGTTTTAAAAGTTATTCAGAAGTATTTATAAAATGTCGTTCTGTTGTATGATTAAAATTCTGAGTGTTGTCTAGACGTCTGCAGCATATTTCCCAGGTGTATGCTTATACAAATAATATTACAATTTCAATCCGCATTTCCAAGATAGATAAATGCCATTGAGTTTTAGGCCTATTTATCCTACTTTTGTTATCAATGTGTATATTGCTGTGAATAGGTTGTGTAAATAATTGCCAGATTAATAAATGTGCTTAGAAATATGGATCACATTCTGAGCGTTATATAGATTTCTGCAGCATATTTCCGACGTGTTTGCATACAAATAATATTGAAATTCCATTCTGCATTTCCAATTTAGTACTAACCTCATTTAATTGTATTTATCTTTCTTTTGGTATCAAACACGTGATAGGTAAGGTATCGGGGGAAGAGGAAAGGAAACCAGTTTCTGTGTAATGCCCCTTTACATACGCTAAATAAATGTAAAAAATAAAGAATCCTATTACAACTGCTCTAAATTGTTTACACTCTTCCAATGACGTGATAAGGTAATATCGCAAGGCTATTGCTGTGGTATGAATATTTGTGAAATCAACAGAGAAAATGAACAGATAAACATAACCTCAGGATACAGAGGTGCTATGGCGTAAATTAAAAGTAAATAACATCTCTAATGTGTGCGACTAACATAAGCCTAATGCTCCCAGGTTATTATTTATTTTCACTCTTAGGTGATCCCTTGCAGTCTCTCTTGGCCCCTATATATTTCATACAAAAGATCGTATATTTGCCCTAAAAGTTAGAATAAAATGGTGGTAACTATATGCAGAGTAACAACAAAGTAATTCGTAATTACCAGCATTCGTGAGTGCAGTGTTCAAATAGAATGTGCATGTTTTGAAAAATAATGGAATGGTGGAGGACGTGGTGGGGGGTTAAGACATTGTAGAGAAAAAAATTTTTTATGTTAAATTGAGTTCAATAGAGCATTGATATACGTTATGATTGTAACAATACATAATGTTCACCCTCAGAGAAAACAGGTAAGTGTCAGGGAAATACATGTGACGGGGAAAAGTCATGGATATATCGGGGAATCGACACTTGGGTCAGGGAAAATGTAAATAGTTGCTACTCTGCAAAACGTGTTAGTTGTCTGAATACACTATAATGTAATAATGAGCACATACATTGTAACATATTCATGGTTTTTAAACCATTATACAGCATGGCATCGCGATGACACGTTGTAGCAAAATGCTTGAGACGTGGCGTTGTAGTTTAAAGCAAAAGTCTGAAAAATATGTGTTTGTATTCTCTCTCTTCTCATTGTAGCAGTAAACATTCTGAATATTAACAATTAGAGAGTTTGGTGCGCATGCAATAATACCCAGGATTTTATTTAACTTTAACGTAAAACGAGTACTCTAAAACATATATATAAAAGTGGGCGTCCAGAAAACCACTGAAGAGTTTTGTATGACGTTTTGAGAGGTAAAGCATTAGTTCCTGAAGGACGAGATTCTGGTGCGCCTTTAATAGCAAAGCCTCATTTCTGCAGCAACACCCTTTCATAAGGCTGATTTGTGTGATACCAAACAGGCAACTTGACAGTCATATAAGTAACGCAGTCATGCTTACAGAATAGCAATACAATATAATTGTATTTCTGGGATAAGATGTTAGAATACAGTAACAAGCCATTACAAAACATTCCACTAGTAGATGTATAATAATTTGTGACTTTCTTAATTGGCACCTATAAGTATGTTTGCAAAATAGAAACATTGCATTATCATTATTATGAAGACATAAAAGAATATAATAAACCCATTTCCTGTAGCAGTGCGCTGGTGAAATAATATTATTCCAGATTTAGGTATGAATAATAATGTGGGACTCTTGCCATTTTCTTTATTGTGAACATGAAAAAATAATAAACTTATTTCTAGGAGTCCATAATTGAAATGCTAACACTTAAGTGTCACTGCCAAGGTGTTCATTTTATTAGCAACAGATTGCCTGTATGCAAGATAGCTACAGGATTAGTTCTATAACATGAGAGCAAAGCATAAATGTGTTTCTTGAATGGAGAAAATGTTTGTGTGTATGTAAGTAATAATATGTGTGTCTATAACACATCTGCAGTACAAACATGACAAATGTTCCATAATCCAGCTTCACATGCATGGCAGTGTGTGTCGGAAGTGATTATGAGATACAAAGTTACCAAGAAACAAATGAAACATAACTTCGTTAGTAAATGATATGCGCCCACTATCGCTCCTATTATTGGTTTATTAAAGACATGTTTCCGCGCTGGCCCTCGTGATTATTTGTTTACTTTATCAAAAACCATATATGATGTAATGTATTCATAACACCGTGCATCAAATTTTCTGTTGTCATATAGTAACTGATATTTCCGCCGGAATGCGTGACCGGTCTAACATGAGGCGATTAAATGTCCGAATAGTTTCAACAAGTACACCACTAGTACACATCACTGCTAGTACGCAAATGTATATACTTCACAAGTATACACTGAGAATTTAGAAACTGCCTTAGGCCTACTACAGAGAATCCGTGTGCACACCACCGTGTTCATGGAACAGAATTATTCTCCACCAGGAACAATGTAAAACCCTTCATAACATGGCTGATGTGATGGTAGCAAATGCATTTCGAAAAGCTTGTTTGAGTTCCTCAGTAGTCTCGTACCGCGTTTTGGCGACGATGTGTTTAATGAACCCCGTAACGCATTATCACATGATGTCATATCTGGACTTCAAGGTGACCATTGCAGAAGTGCTTGTAAAGTTGGTGATATTCTTCCAATCCCTTTGTCTCTTAACACATCATCATTGGGGTATTCTCATACACGTATTGCGAAATTACCCTGCCACCCCATCCTGTTGGCACCTGATGTGACCAAGAAGTCCTAAATGTTCCATTTGTGGTACAATCCAGTCTCGTAATACGGAGAATGCGTAACTTGAATGACCACTACTGTCACTACTGTTTCCGAAAAAATATGGACCAACAAGATGCGGATTCTCCTCTCTCCAGAAACGTTCCTATCTTTACACTTCGGTAAATGGCATATTCGTCTGAGTACACCACTTTCCCACACACGGGAAGTGTGTCGATAACCATCAGAAATAGCACACATGCGGCGCGTCGAGTATTCAAGTCATTATCACTTAACTCATTAGTGAACGAGGTTTTATATGCTTTTATGGCTAAATCAGTGTCATATAACGTCTCAATGTCGTTAGTGGAAGATTCAGTTCTTCTGATCGCTTTTGTCGTGACTTTTTCGGTGAACGTTCAACCGATCCGGCAACTTCAGCACATGTTTCAGCTCTTATTGTTGTTCTCCCAGAGCGGGGCCTGTCTAATGAAACCAGTTTCCAAAAGTTTTTTCCCCGCCTATCGTAAGACCGTTGGTTTTGGTGGTGCGGCCCTATTGAACCTAATGCTGAAATCGTTTTGGATCTTTCATTGTCTTCCCGGTGTGCTGTCTTGCATGCGCCCATGTACTCATGGCGATTTTTTCCTCCAGGCATGTCAAATACCTATCATAAACACTACACGAATAACTAACCCAAGAAAGACACCTATAGTACACTAATGAGGGATGTAACGGGGATTTTGGCATATCCTATTATATATAGCCGTATATAAGTCAGTCACTCTTTTGTGTAAAACATTCTGCTGATATTTCCAATTTTAATGAAATAGGATTCAGATAACAATAGCAATTGATACGATGTCACTATTTTTGAGTAGAGTTGATGTCGGAGTAAAATAAGAGAGCTTGGCATCAAGTCCAATCAGTGTTTCCACATAAATAAGAAACTTGTTCCTAGGATTTATGATGAATGAACTAGGCTTGTTGAGAGGTAATGTGCTCGCAGTGGTAGGCAGAAAACCATTTAACTATACGAGTTTCTACCATAAGTCCCTCTCCACCTTCCCAATTAATCATTCAAAAAATTTCCAACTCACCACAAAGAGATAATTTTCGGACTTTGCAGGGTGATTGCCATGTAAGTAAACATGAAGCCAAATCTAAATATTGGAAAACCAGCAAATTATAATTACCAGTTTATATTCTAACCTAAAGTTTAAAACAACAGATTAAGTTTATAACTCCACATAAGTGTTACAGTATAAAATACTCAAATGCAAAAATAAAATTATATATCATATTCGTTTTTTGTTCAGTTATCGGTGTTTGATTCCAGTGGTAAGTATTGCCTTAATAGTTATGAAAGTATTTAAATATATATTTTGTTACATTTATTGAACTGAAATTTGTTAGCCGCTTTTTAGTATGAGAAGAATTAGAATATTTTTATCTTCTGAGCAGATATACAACACTCCTTATTATAAAGGTAAGTAGACTCAATTTTTTTGCCAGTACTTCTTAGGTAGTTGTGGGGCAGGGGTGTTCTGGATCACTTATGCAAAAAGGGCCTATGTACCACTTTGCAAAAATACGAATTTGCAAAAATTCTAAAAAAAATTGCCCAAATAGGATTACTGCATTATTAAATTGGATTTTCAAGATTGCAAATCAGATGAATCTGTTTTTGAAGTTTAGAAAATTTAATTAATTTTTTTTTTTTTTAGGGGGATGACATATACGTGAGGCTCTATTTTTGGAGAGCAGTACCGATGTTTACTCTTGGACGCCTCGTCATCGACTAGTTGTAAGGTGTGTGTGCAGGGTTATATATGTATGGCTTAGGTGCAAGAGTGGGATGTTTTATTTTTGGGGAAGAGTGGCATAAGAATTCAATTTGTTGTAGGAGGATATGTGTTGACCCTTGGCCGTCTAGCAGGCGACTGAGCTGGGTGAGGGAGGGAACGACCACACGTTTATTCACTTGGGATGTCTGGAAGGACTGAGATGGGAAACTGGGTGGCGGGATAGGAGGTCCGTCCATTTCGTTGTCAGAATGTATGCTGAGGTCGAGATATGTGTAACGGATCAGTTCGGAAATGCGTAATTCTATAATATTAATAATTAAGGGTTTAAAAATAACGAAGTCTAGGGTTGAATGTATTCCGGCGAAATCAAATAATTACCAACATATTTAACCACAAGACACTTTACATGCTACAAACATGACGTATTCGATCACAAATCAATTCAAAATAAAGAGAATTTAATACGATTTAAGCTCAGATACACGTCAACAAATATTGATTTAATCACACACGGCAGAACAAATGTCATTTGCTATCCCATTTAAATGACATACTCTGAATTATACCTAAAACGCACACGCACGAGCATCGACAGTCGGCAGGTAGCTACTCGTAGTGTTAAGAACATAAACACTTACAAGTCTGCTGTATGCGTCCGGAAACTCGGTTGCAAAAAAAAGAAAAACCAAATAATGCGATGGTCCAAACCTTTATAGTAATTGGAAAGGTCTTATTGATGTATTTCGGTGTTATGTCTGAAAGATTATCAGTAGACGTCTTACAAACTAGCTTATGACCTAATGTAAAGTAACACCCATTATTTGTCTAGGATTCAAAGCCAGAACCTCTCTCACCGCACACTGGCGGCGTACCAACTGACTGCTCCACGGGAGGACGGAACTCCAAACCTAATAAATTTGTACAAAACTATTCACATAATAATAATTCATATTATTACTATAATATTTTAACTCTAATGTATAGATGTTTTAGTCATGTATTTTTAATTTGTGACTTGAAAGAAGATTTGTTTAGTGTTGTTCAGAATATTTGCGTACATAATGTATTAAAGTAATGTGAGATCATTCTGTCTGAGAAAGGAACAGGGACGAATATATTTTAAATTGAAAGGTCGTATCACTATTCGTGTATTGTAAAGGGAAAAATATTAACATTATATTCGAGTACTTAAGTTGCGAACAAACGGCACTATATCGCACCTCACTTACGCTACATTTTGACTGTCCGTTAGTCCCATTCTGCTGCATGCTGTATGGACTCAAATTAGGCCACTTATAGCCGAATTCGGGTTTGGTTAACAGCATCGGTGATCGCCTGCAGGGTTACACGACCGTGGGTACGCTGCCATTGAAGGTAGCGACACAGTGAGGAGGTCGCGTTATCTGGAGGACGCAGCATGCCACCCATTCTGCCGGAATAATTGATAAAATGGCTGCGAGCTTATCGGCACAGCGCAAGGTCAGTCGAGGCTACACTTAGCGTCGAGCAGCACGGGCCATGCATAGACTGCTCGGATGTGACGTCACCAACACTCCACATAAGCCACAGCCTATATGCCACCCCATATTACTTGTGTTTGTTACATATCTCGCACCCTACGACATCCGCACCCCTTCAGAAGATTAAACAGACTTAGTCTTAGTGGTTACGAGAACTATAATTTCTAACATTTGCTATTATTGAGAATATTTAATTACTTTCAATGCGACATAAATAGTAACAAATCAATTTAATAATTTTACTGAAGCCTTTTTTGTAGAAGCACATTTATGAATATTTAAGGTTTAGTAAATTTGTATCCAGGAATTTTTAAATTTGTCAAGAAGTTTGATTTCTAATATCACTTTATTTAAAGTCATGGTAATGCCATAAAGCAGTTCATTTGAACTTCGACTCTCGTTTCGCATCCAATGGGTTTTACGTTTAATCTTGCTTACATTAAAATATTTTTACAAAGCAAACTGTAATTTCAAGCTATCCTTGTTTGAATGATCAAAATATTTGGCTATATTACCTTAGTTACTTTATAATACTATTTAGAGGTGTGCCCTATAATACAGTAATACAACAATAATGTAGTCGATATCATAATTTTTTCATTTTGTAAATTAAAAATTCAACAGATGCTATAATTTTCAAATATTTATATAGTTTTTTATATAGCTGCAGTTATATTTACCACTGTTTATACATACATAAGCAAAAATAAAATATATAAATTTGGGACATTTTAACACCCTAAAGGTCTTTAGCTCGTTATGGAAAATATCTCTTTCTATAACTGTAATATCTAACAATAAAAACGTTCTTCGTTGTGCTGTTCTTATTTGATTACAATCACAAATTTGTTGTAATATGTTCTTTCTTGCAAAACGTGCTAATCATTAAAGATAAACTTTTCAGCTTGTACGGTCTTAAGGAAAAGGTGAGGTAAATTTATTTTCGTCTACTGCTAAGGTCCCCAGCAGTGACTTATGATGTGTCCAACAAAACAGCCAATATGACATCGAATAGTGCGGTGGGCGCTTAGTATATTTGGTTTTTAAGTAGGAATGCGATTTTTTAAAGAAATCTTTACCCAAACATTGTTTGAATTATTTTGTGTTTAAACAAAAGTTAATATCGCCTAAGATTTGTCTTTTTTGATTTTCAGTGGCAGAGTAGTTGTTCAATGTTGTAGGCTCGTAAGTACACACATTGGACAAAATCATGTGAACACCTACTAAATATGGTGTAGAGACACCTTTATCGTCCAGAACAGCCTGAATCATCCTGGGGATCAATGCATATAAATCCTGATAGGTGGACAGTAGGATTTTATAGCACTCTTCGGAAAGAAACTGTTCCCATTCCGTGAGAGTTGCTGGAGGTGGACAACGGGCCCTTAATTTGTTTTTCCAATGCTGACTGCAAAGGCTCGATAATAATCAAATCAGGAAATTGGGGTGGCTAAGTGGCCGGGGATGACGTCTTATTGCATCATCATACTCATCAAACCTTTCTTGGACATTTCCAGCCATTGGGACATTATCGTCATACAAGATGCCATCCGCTGCTGGGAACAAAGCCGCCACCATTGAATGAACATGAACATCTAACATAGTTTCATAGACATTACCAGTTACCTTTCCTTTCAATGAAAACCACGATATGACCCCCCAAACCTTGACAGAACCTCCTGTATGTTTCACGTTTGGAAGAAAATTGTCGGGATTGTAAGCTTCCCCTGGTGTTCGGCATACGTACACACGTCCTGTTGTAGGGAATAATGTAAACTAGACTCGCCGGATCACATGACACGTTTCCTTTGGTCGGTAATCCAGATTTTGTACTCCTTGCACAAGTGAAGTCTTTTTTTTTTGCATTGACACCGTTTACAAGATGTTTGGCAGTAGTAGCTCTAGCAGTTCTTGTCACACTGTTTTCGTTGACAATTTGTTCTGTAGCCGTATATTATACTCAACAGTCACTTTCGTGGAGGTGGTTTACTTATAAGAGGCAACAGTACTCTCTAATGCCCTCCCGTATCTATCTGCAAGTTTCAGTTTTCTTCCACTATTGTAATTAGAGGACGATGTTTTCTCCTCTAGTCTCTATACAGTCATGACACTAGATAGAGTAGCTCTCGACACCCGCAGTAGAGTCGTGACAGTTGTCACGGATGCACCAACTAATCGGGCACTAACAATTTGCCATCTTTGGAAGTCTGTAAGGTCCGATATGATGGTAGATCAAATCACCATTACTTTATAATGTTACATTTTTCACATGCGTTAGTGTTTCAAAGAACTATACATAAGTTTTTGATATTAATGTACGGGATTGCAACACACGAAGGAAGAATGTCATCATTCCCTGAAAATCTTTAGGTATTGTATTCAAACCTTAAAAATATTCTACCATTAATCTCGGTAAAGATATTCCTACAAATAGTAATGTCACTAATGAAGATATGGTTAACGGGGAGAGGACAAAATTTCTACATTGGTGACACTGAAGTAAATTTAAAAACCAACATACTCTTGCTTAAAAATAAAGAATAGGATTTAGCAAAAACACTTGCTAATTTGTTCACAAAAATGAACATACTAATTATGTTTAGCATAATTATACAAAAATTTTGTATCGGCGAATGCCATTTTCCAAGAGTATAATCCTAATAATAATAATACCGTTTGATTATATAATAATATAAATAAACCCGTTCCTTAAAAATATGTAACAAGACCATATTCAAGGTCTGAAACAAATACACTTGAAAAAAAATATTCCCTCGATAAACCAACATATTTCGAATCAATTAAAAATGCAATGATAAAAAATAAATATGCATGTGAATTAATTATGTGTGAGCATTAATTGACGGTCTTTAATTATTCATGATGAGAAAAATGCCGGAATATTATAATAACAATTAAAATTACAGAATTATAAATATATTAAGTAAAATATTCAATTATTTTGTTATTAACAACAATTTCAAAGGGGTTCCTTACCTAAAAACAGTATAAACTGTCATTCCACGCTCCTTTTGGAATTCTTAACGCCATTGTAAAAGAATAATAAAAAATTGAAATTTCCTTTAATGCATTTACCTGACTGTAATTGTTGTCCTCATACAAAATTAGATGAAAGGTTACAAAGGCTATGAAAAGGTATAAATAAATAAGAGCAGGCTTGCAAACAACATGACATACTTACTGAGATAATAAAGATTTAGACTCTAGTAATGAAGCTTTAAAATTCTAGGAAAAGGTGATAAAGAAATTATTTCCGGTAACGATACTCCAGTTGGTGAAAAAACATCTGCGACGCTCACTGAGATAATGTTTGCAAAAATAAAATTAGGATATGGGGAAAATTATGTGATAGTAAAATAACCACAACATATATTATTATATTCTTTATATATTAGTGAATATAAAAGCCACAACATTTGATGTACTAATCCATCAACTTAAATAATTATGTATTAAATAATATTTAACAATAATCAGATTCAGAAGAAAAATAAAACATTTGTGGAAGGTAAATAATTGAAATCATCATTCTTGTTATCTATCGTAAAAAGATATTCACTGAAAATAAATGAAGTGGTATTCACCAAGGTGGATTTTTTCCTTTTTTGATTCCAATCTTAAGTGCATTAATTGGTGGTGTAAGCGCAGAGTGGAGAGATTTGGGCGGATCTTCACATCGGTGTCTTGAGAGCCGATTATGGTGAAACAAGTTTAGTATGGAGCAGGGCCACAATGCAAGGGCGGGGGAAATGGAAGATAGCCGACAAAACCCGCCGACCAGCTGCATCGCCCGGCACGATTCCCACGTGTGAAAATCCTGGAGCGACCCCGCTGGGAATCTAACCAGGGTCACCTTGGTGGGAGGGACGTAGTCTGACCACTACACCACCACGGTACCTATGGTGCAAGTGCTCTATACATTTCATTAAAATGAACTAGAAGAATAAATAATAATTAGAAAAACATCAAATTCGTAACGTAGCTATAGAAAAAATTTTGTTTCGAAGGAGTTGTTGCAAACAAAAATGATAGAATTATATAGAAAAAATTAAATGTCGCATCACTGTCTACTGTTAATATCAGAAGTTATGTACAATTTAAAAATTTAAATTATAGGTATTTTATTTAACAGATGAAATACCAAATAAAATGATTAAATATGAATATGTCATCGTTAACCTAGACATATAATAACATCGTGAGACTCATTTGGTTTGTTATTATAAAACTAATGCTGATGTTTATTACTTTGATTCATTTGGTGAAACATAAAATTAATTTAATATTTACTTAAAAACAACAAAATTAAGTATTATAATTACTGAATTTGAGACTTTGATTCGTTTATAAGCGCTTTGATTCGGTTATAAGATGTAATTTATGTTCGACTACTCTGTATTGATTTATAGAGGATATAAATTTTCTATTATAATTTATCTATCATTAAATTACAGGCATATTTATACAAACATTGAAACAATATTTAAAAACATATTTTTAAGAACACTGTTCGTTATAAATCTGAATTTAATGATTAATAAACACAAATTTATGTTGATTAAAATACAATATGAGACTCTACTTTACAAAATCAATTAAATATTTTTTCGTATATACAAAATATTGAGTTTCTTCTTAAAATGTAAGTATTAGTAAGATTCATGACGCAGTAGATGGTAAAGAACGATTTAAATAAATTTTTTAGGATGTTATAAAACCATTAATTTTGTAATGTTGCAAAAAAACCCAACTATGTAATTTTAGCATTTATCTTATTACATAATTACTGCGACACAAAACAATTTAACGGTGAATAAAGTTCAATTAGAGAAAAAACAAGTGTTTCAAATATGTTCAAAAGAATTCAATTTTTGTTGAAAGTCAAACATTTTACACTTTTGTAATTACCGTACTTGTGGTTAATATAGCTGCACACACTGTTGACATATAACTAATGAATTTTTTGTATCACATAATCATAAAGAGACAGATCATATAAAATGTTTTGATGTGTAAAAAGGAGATGTTTTGAATATAACGTTAAAGGATACTAACTACAGAAATGGTTTACCAACAGCAATAGCTGTTTTCCGTAAATATATGTTTCAGTTTTACTATCTAATTGACTAAGTCTTAGTGTTTAAAGAGTAAGAAAGATTCTGAAAACAATTACACAAAATTTTAAATACAGAACATGGTATAGTAACTCAAAAATTATATGTGCTCTATGTAAATATAAAAAAATCAACATTTTACAAAAAAAGCAAAATATGTCTATTCGCGAGGGATCATAAATTAATTATACAGACGTACGAAAAATATAAATAAAATAAGAATATTTATATCTTTATATTGTATCACTTCAATATTTATGACTTTATAATGATTATTCTATGTCTTAAAATTTGATTTAAATGCCAAACTTTAGTGCAATGTATAGGATGTTCAATGTGATATGTGGTAAAGTTATTTATTTTGACAGTTGTGTTGTATAAGCTATGTAAGTGTAATGATTATCTATGGTTCCTTTACATAAGTATTTGTCTTTGTATCAAAGCACTACCTTTTTTTCTCAAAAGAATGAGGCCACACCAGTCGGCCATTTAAATTACTTTTTTTTTTCGAACAATAGTCTGATAAAACAAAGAACTTATTCATTCTAATTTGGAATCAGTGAGAGGCCAGCTAGAAAAGAAGTCAGTCCTGAGTATAAAATATAATCTACAATATTTTATTGGCAAAATTTTATATTTACGACTGAGATACATAATTATTCACGCACTATTGAGATGCTGAGCCCATATCTGTTTAAAAGAAGAAGTAATTCGACATAAGCTCTACGATGAGCTCGGAAGGAAGGACGGCTCAGTAAAGAGGACTTCGGGGTTTTCGACTTCGCACCAAGGACGACGCTGTGTCTGGTGTTCAGAGAGCCAATTCTGTGAGAGGAGTGCTACTGGCTGCGGATTCTGGCGAGTTTCCGTTTCTGCATCCACCTCCGCTGTTCCTGCTCGCAGAGGACGAGTTCGCTGAACACCACCCGGAAATGAGCTGTCCGTGGGGAGCGGGAGAGATGTTCCTGGGTTCTACACCAGTGAAGGATGACTCCACGACATCGGTAGAGTTGCGGTGATTTTCCGCTATCGACACAGCTAAGTGGCATTTTTCCTCAAGCAAATGTAAATGTTCGAATATTGAGAAATCGGTTGATGTGCAATGTGGAGGCTGATGTTGCTTGTAATTTCGAGAATTAGCATAGTTTAATATTTCGAAACTGAAGTTCTGCAATGGTGTCATATGATTTGAGATTGGTTTGGTTGATCAGTATTAAAATCAAAGTAATTTTATTCGTTTCTATTAAATTACTTGAATTAAGGCTTCTATGTTTGTTTATTAGAATTAATGATCTAATTGTTTCTAACTACAGAGGAAATGAAACTTGGATGAATACGCCGATTTTTTTTAGCGTGGCAGCATAGAGTTCAGCCGAGGTATATCATTAATATAACCTATCAGATTCACTCTCATATACAACGATATTTTATCATTACATTACATATTCACATCTTATATTACATATCTCAGAAATAATATTTTATAGCTAATGAGATTGGCCGTAATAGTGTAACACATATCAGAGGTATTACAGTATTAATTTGAACGCCCAAACATGTGGCTTTAAACTCTCCACACATTGTGTCCATTTAACACCTAACAATATATATAAAATAGATATATATAAATGTATATAGTATAGGTATATATAAATATATATAACAAGAATCTACATGTATAGAATTATATATAAGATAGGTGTATACAGAATAATGTATAGAATAAATTTAGTACCTGTGTGTTTTCTTCTGTGGCGAACAAGTGTTTGGTTTTTTTTTTTTTTTTTTTAGAGTGCTCACATACCGCGAAGATGATTTGCGAATTCAAAGGTCTGCCTATTACCTCTACAATCAGGGAGCCGTGACCTGTACCATGTCTCACAAAAATTCCTACATGAATGGTCGAGTCGTACACCACAGGTAAAATTTACAAGACCTGGCATGACATTGAATGTATGTGACTAAATAAAAAAAATACTCTGGGTCCTACAAAATATGATATTATATCCTAAATCCTACACAAGGTGGAACAAAGGTGACAAAATGAACACTTTTCTCGTACAGCCTTGCGGAATTTTACGATGACATGACATAACGACCTGCAAGATGAAAACTTCGCATGTGACATATGAATGATATTTCTGCCACATGCAGTTTACATAGAGCGATAGCTTGAAGGGACATTCTGAAACTTGCTGCACTGGTTCTCTACAACTATAATCGGCTCCGCAATCAGCTCCGCAAAACCAATCAGTTCCGCAATCAACTCCGCCTCCACAATCAGTTCTGCCTCCGCCTCCGCCGCCTCACGTGATTGGTAAGCTGAAATAATGCTAGACATGCACGACAAATATGTTCTTAGGATAAGCATAAGTTTTAACTCGAGTATGGTAGGCTAGGTTATGCTAGGCTATTTCTTATTTTTTTTGGCCTTTGGAAGGTTAGGTTATATTAGGATTTTTTGTTTGGGTTTTAGTAGTTTAAGTTATGTTAGTTTGACTGATCGTAGGAATGTTTGTGTTGCGGTTTGATCTGGACTTTAAATTTGCTTGGTACACTTGGGTTAACATGCATGGTATGTTGGGTGATATATTTTTTTCCAGTATATCTGTCTTGCGATTGCTGGTATATGTCCAATGGTGTGGACAGTATGTGTGTGTCGGTGAAACCTGTACTGCTAAGGCATGCTTGAGTCAAAATGTTTGGTATGGGTCACCAGTGTATTTGGACTGGTGTCAGTCGGCTTGGTGATTATTGGTGCTAGAGAAGATAGTATAATGTGTAAGTTAACGATGTCTTGAGAGCCGATGAGGGTGACTGAGGTGACAATGTAACTATGGAACTTTGGAGCTATGGAGCTGTGGAGCGATAGAGCTGTAGAGCTACGGAGCGATGGTGCTGTAGAGCGATGGAGCGATGGAGCTGTGGAGCTATTGTGAATGTTATGAAAAGAAGTTGATTGTGCCACTGTTATGAGGCTGCACGTTTGCTTTATATGGTCTGTGTGGACGAATATTTGAGGTATGCCAGTTTTATAGTGGGTGGGGTGATTGGTTTAATCGGGTGGTTTGTTTGATGGGTGGTATGATATTTGGCTATCGTGTGATGGTAATAGTGAATGACATATGCTTGAGTTATGATATTTGGTAATTCTTTCTCAATTGTTGTGATTTATCTTCGTTTTGTAGTATTAGAAGGTGGGTAGGTAAGGGTAGGAGTTGATGTTTAGGGTGCTGTAATGAGTGTGAGGTTAATGTGATTTTTTTTAATTTTTTTTTTTTTTAGATTTTTATATTTTTGCATTTTTTGTGATTTTTTTCTTTTGTATTATTAAAAGGTGGGTTGGAAATGGGGGGGGGGGAGGAGTAATGTTTAGGGCGCTGGGGGTAAGTATGAGATTAATGTGATATGTACTTAGAGATTTTAGATTTTTTAACATTTTTTGTGATATTTGTTTGTTTTGTAGAATTAGAAGGTGGGTTGGTGAGGGTGGGGTGGTTGATTTTTAAGGTGGTGGGATAAGTGTGAGGTTAACGTTGTAAGGTTAACGTGATGTGTTCTTAGTTTTTTTAAATCTTTTGCAATTTTTTATGATTTTAAGGGGTTTTTTGTTTGGAATTTTGCAAAAAAATTAGGGAAAAAATGGAAATTTTTAGGTGAAAAAGAAATTTTTTGTGAAATTAAGACGATTTTTAGGGAAAAAAAGGCAAATTAAAGATGGCGGCCAGAAGCCCCTGTAAGGATTTTTTTTTGTGGGAGCCCTTTTTTTGCAACTGGGTCAGGATTAGGGATTTGAAGCCCGGAGCTGGCTGCAATGTTCGAATTTTTAGAGTGATTTTTGGGTAAAATAATCGATTTATGAAGTAATTTTTGGGTGAAAAGAAGTGATTTTGTATGAAAAATTCCAAAATTGCGGAATCCAAGATGAAGCCAAAATCCACCAATCTGTGCTCCATGGCTCCTGCGCCAGCATTCCCCGTATCACTCTACTGATGTACTTTCTATGAATACATTTGCTCTACCTGTTAAAGATAAAACAGAATAAAAAGTTGTAAATTAATGAGGATTTATATAAATAAAAATAAACCATAAACACTTTAGAGAGTTGCTATGTTAAATACTTTTGTAATTTTGAGTTTAATGAACAGTAGCAAAAATATAACATAATTTAATTATTTAAACTACTCAGAAGTTATAGCAACTGTTGTGGGTGGGTACTGACGTCTCGTTGATAGGGATATCATTAGAGATCATGAACGGTTCCCGAGATATGGCATAAAAGGTTTAGTTTCTCTTTTGGCACTATTGTACAAAACATTATAAAACATGCTCTGCATAGGCATATATGATGCTTCTAATATATACTGAGAATAAATCCAGACACACTTTAAACATGACCTACTAAAGTACTACAAGTGTGTAAATTTCGGTGGTAATCGGTTGATTGGTCCCGAATATATGACAAAAAATTCAATTTATTAGCATATTCTATGTTTGTTATAGCCTAAGTACTGTTTTAAACTACGTAGGTTGAAACTGTTTGGGTGACTGAGTGTGTGATGTTATTTAGGCCGCTCTTAATATCAAGGTCTTAAGAGCCGATTGTTTGGGACATGTGGCATATTAGGACATATGTGAATACTTCCTTTAAGTCACAAATTTATATGGACTACAAAGGTAAACTTCTCGCCTGAATTTGGTAGGTATCAGTTAATAATTCTCCGAGATAGAACAGGAAAACTAAATTTTTTGTAGTGTGCTTATCTTCCAAAATGATGAACAAATGATTTTATGAATTCGCTTATTAGATGCTTACATGTATACAGTCAGCATACAGAGTTCGGTTGTAATTTGTTTAATTATTTCGTCGATTTAGTATGCTTAGCTAAAATGTTCATAGCATGCTAGTTTTAAAATAAGCACGTGGCCCTCTTAAAACATAGCCTATAAATTTAAATGGCCTGCCAAAGAATTACTTGTTTGTCACATTTGGAAGGAATTGGTAGATTACTTCCCGAGATATGAGACAAAATTTTATTTATTCAAGTGGCACCAGATAGTGCCACTTGAATGGAGAACGAAATGGAGAACGAAACAGTCTTTGGGCAGACAGATTTGATGACTGTAATAGGTACTGCCAGTGTACGCAATTATGATTAAATTTGTTACATGGTTCCGTAAATAAAGCATAGTTTTATAAATTATTTATACGCACCCCATTTTTAAATTAGTAGTTTTATCCACTAAAACATATCAATTTACATGACCTACCATAGTATTACTTGAGTGCCATATTTGGAAGGAATAGGATGATTGTTTCCCGAGAGATAACATTAAAACTTTATTTTCATGTGGCACTACTTTACAAAATAGCGTACAAAAGAAGCCTGTAAAATATAATTTCTGTACAGCAAATTTGGTCGTAATTGGACAAACAGTATTGTAGATATTACGTCATTTAAAAAATATGATCATTATCCTTTGAGATTGCATATAAGAACATAGCCTACAGTAAGACTTATATGCCCAATTTAGCATGAAGGAATTGTTTAGATACTGAGATATAACATAAGAATCTTATTTTTCATTTTGCACCATCTTTCATCATGGCCGGTGAATAACACTGACACTATTCAATGCGTACATCATGCATTGCCAATGTACCAAATTTAGTTTTAATCGGTTAAATGGTCTCTGAAATTTAATTCAATATATATATTTTTTTTTTTTTCAATTTGCACTATCTTCCAAAATGACTGACTAATAACATTGTCGGTTTCCAAATTCAAAGCTTTCATCATTCAATGCAAACGTACAAATTTCAGATTAAATCTGTTAAATTGTTCTCGGTATATAACATAAGAGCGTTATTGTTCCTATTTGCACGATCTTACAAAATGGCGGATCAAAAACACTATTGGTTCATTATTAAATTATTACGTAATGCACTGTCACCATACTGTATTTGGTTTAAATAAGTTAAACGGTTCCCGAGATGTAATGGATAAGCTTTATTTCTTAAATTTGCTTTGTCTTCCAAAATGGCTAATTAACGCCATAATATGTTTCTAAAATCATTACTTCGTAATGCACTTTGATCGTAACAAATGTCATTAAAGTGCCAAATGGTCCCCGAAATATAACTTAAGGGCTTAATTTTGCAATGTGCAACATGTTACAAAATGGTTGACCAATAACTGTATACGTTTCTTAGTTTGATGCTTACTTAGTGCAGTTTCAACGCAGTAAATTTGGTTTAAATTTATTAAATGGTTCTTGAGATATCATATAAAGCTCTATTCTTTCAATTTCAAAATTACCGCCATTTAAAAATAAGTACCCAGTATAATGTCTGACGTCCTTACTAAATAGTATATTTAAACCTCTTTCGGTTTAATTCTGTTGTCGGGTTTGAAAGTCATTATGTGGGGACATGCATTCCAGGCAGAAAACCAGGTGATTTCATAAGCCTATCTTTCCTTCAGAAAGTAGGCTACAAAGGGACACAGTGCTATTTGGTCAACAGAATTGTTCATTATTAAAATAGTATTAATTTATGAGGTACCAACCTAATCAGTAAAGGACTCAAATTGTGAAGAAACGACAGTTTGTCTTAATCTGCAAGAAATCGTTAAGACAGATTATCCCGGCCATTATTTAGTTTCAAAATTTTTTCAAAACCAAATGTGATAAGATTTTGTCAAATAGCTAGGTTTTGACCGCTCACACAATTATTGCGAAATAAAACTTGTTATTTAATGACCCTTAATATACGTCAGCAACAGGAAAATTTAAATATTCCGTTTGGACTTAACTTTTTAGTTATATTTGAAGCATTGTTCGAAATTAATCTTTTCTTAAGTACTGTATATGATAACTCTTTCAATAAATGTTTCTTCTTTAGTCTTCCTTTGAACTTTATTCTTATACTCATAGTCATTGTAGATAACATAAGTAATTGATTCAGAAAATTCTTCCAGATGTAACTCATCTACTACAATTCCGTTTATTAATTAACTTTCAATGTCTCTTTTTATTTTTGGGTTTAATATTTTTTTATGAATGGTTCTGGAACGTTAACATGTAGCTTATATTCAATATGTTAGAATATATATCATCCACGCCATAATTTATTACATTGACTATGCCATTGTTTTCATCACAAACCAAATTTGTATATTTAGATAAATCAATCAAATGTATTTCGTATATTTCAATTTTTAATAATAACTTTTAGTGATACAAGTATGTTTGAATTGATGCTTTAATCACCTTATAAATGCTCACTTCTTTTATAAATACATAGTAAGTTTTTTATCTTCTGCTGTACCAATGATGTATGTCGATAATCGATGTGTGGCTATATTCGTTTAAGTGCCACCCACTTTGAAACAGTTTAGTTGTGCGTATTGCTGGGTAGTAGCAATGTATATGACATAATATTTTATGATATTTTCACTTTCATTATTGCTAGATTCTAACTGCAATACACTATATTTTTTTCTGCCTAGTTCACTTTTTTATTTGTTTTTTACCCTCGTAATCAATAGCGAATTGTAAATTTTCTTTCTGTAATTTATACTCTATATGTTTACGAATTGATGATAAAACTTCAATAGTAAGCCATCCATTAAATAACTTTGCTTTCTCTATTCAGAAGATAAAATTAAAGAATATGAACCTGATTCATTAAAATAATAGTGTTTTTTTTCTTTTTACCTAAAAGGCAGCACTTCGTCTTCTCTTAAAAAGAAATTTCTTGCATATAACTTTACCAATATATCTATGTTTTGAACAGAATCTTTAGCTATATTTTTATCTTTGAACACACGATTGTTATATTTATCTAAGAAATGACGGGAATAAATATTTAATGCTAGTAATTAACTCGATTTTATAAGAAAGTAATTGAAAATGATTTCGTATATCCGGGGATGTATGATTATAATGAGACACTAACAAGCTCTAAGTCAAAATGTATAAACACAGATGTTATTAGTTATCAGTATATAATTCTTAATGTACATAGTTAACCAAATATCTTTACAACCCATTTCCTACTGAAATGTATCTTTGTTGTTTAACTCAACAGTTCATATAATTCTAAGAACCATTCAAACGATTATGAAGTCTTTTCTCTTATCTCTGTATTTGCCTTCTTTACATTTCCTATTCATATCTATAGTAATATAAATTCCATATTTCAGCACCTGCAACATATCTCTTTGATTTTTTCATAACTTGTATCACCACAAAATATCATTGAATAGGTGTTATAATTACTATCGTACTGCGGAAAAATGCACAAGTTAATGATAACCTTTCTAACACCACTGTACTTTTACGTAGGTTGAAGTAAATAAAATACATCTATTTTTTGTGCCTACCGCTTGTAAAATAATTTCCTACAATATCGTCATTATCTAAAATAGTACGATAAAAAATAATCAGAGAATAGTTTTCCCATTCATCTAAACTCGTATTGTTTTTTATATAACTAAAAAAGGTGATTGATTTTTTTTCATTCTTGGGATACATTTTCCAAATCACATTGTAATTGAAGATATTTGGGTTTACTTAAACATTTTGCATGAACGATTCATTTAGCGAATTTTACAATTAATATTTATATGTAACTTTAATTATTAAATTAGTTATTTCATGGTCTGTTAGACCAACAATTATTGTTCTAATATTATCGCCATTGTATTACATAATTATTTTATAAATAAAATAATTAACCAGTGGAATTAATTTCCTTCCTTCAATAATGTAATTTTTAAACATTAAATGAATAACAAAGTATTCAAATTAACAGGGATATCTCTGTGTTGAGGAATATGTTATATTACTAGTTTATTCATAACGACCACTTAATTAAGTTTATTAGATTTAATACAAATCTTTGACTCCATTAATAAATTATGATAAAATAACACTAACTGATTTTGAATAAAACAATTACCCTTCATAGAGTTCAGTACGATAGTGATTCATTAAACTAACTATAAATTACTTTGATCCTTTCAATACAGATAAGGTTTATCTTGAATCATACAGTATAAAAGAAGGATGAGAACCGGAAAAAAAATTTCAATTTAAAAATTAATATTTATTTATCTTATTCGATAAATATTTAACAATCGAAAGTGTGAAGTTTTATAAGGAAGTAAGTTACCCGATTTTAAATCTTCTATAATTACAAATATTCATTGTGATTAAGGTTATGGGGTAATTATATAAAATATGATTAACCTTATCACTTAAAAACAAATATCGTCACCAGTTTTGAACAAAAGCAGTGTTTTGATTTACGCGTTAGATAAATTATGATCCTGCTTGTAATTTATTTTACAAAACTAATAATGAAATATTTAGTGATATATTTATGGAAATAAGAGATGAAAAGGGAAATTTAATTTAATTTGGTGTTGTAATTAATGTGACAATGAAAACTTTTACTCCATCTTTACCAATATACTCTATCGGTAACTACATTTAACAAAAATAGATAAGCTTTCTGTTTAGTGCTCGCTCGCGTCTCAAATCTCCAGTTTTTCTCTATTACTTATAAAAAAATCTTTTAAGAATTTTTATTTTACAAATTTAGTTATGTTTATTTGTGACTTTATTACTTTTATTTTATTATTTATATTTATATTATTATTTAGCAACATTATTTATAACATATTTTATTTAATGTTATTTATTTTTATTAACTTTTGATTTTATTACTCATTTTTGTTTAGTAAATATGTCTTGAATATAAATATATTTAATACTATATTTGTTTTTGTTTATTAATTTTAAATGGTTTTTTCTTATATTCATTATAATACTTTCTACACAATGTCAATCGTTTATCTATTGAGGATATATCGGGTGGAAAAAAATTTGTATATTAGGTTTTTCAGAAAATTTGCATTTTTAAAATTATCTCAACATTTATAATATCGTTACGTAATATTGTTTATTTATTTTTGTTTAATGTATACATACATATGAATTTCCCGGAATTACAAAGTACTTTCTGTAGTATTTCTTTTGGCAATACAGTTTTCTATACACTTTCCACTATCTTATATTTTACTATAAATTCCATGGTAATATTTTTGATAATCCCTTATATGTTTTACTTTTCTCAACATATTCTTTATAGTGCTTATTTGAAAGCCTTATATAGCCAATTATAATTATTTCTAAAATTATTTTTGGTAAAGTTTTTAAATGCTTTTCGTTTTAATTTTTAATATTTCTTTGTTGTTTGTTATCAATTTTATGTTTATATACATTTTTGGGAAATGTTTCATTAATTTATCTTTTATTTTTTTTTTTCAAATAAATTTTGTGGTTTCCTATTTTTTATAAACTAGACTTATAAAAAAAACTTTAAAGAATTTCTATGATTTTTACATTTTTTCATTAAGTCAATTAATAATAAGCTATTTTTTAAATTCTTTTTTGTTTTGTTTAAAAACTGAGTTTAAATCCTTACAATGTAAGTCTAAAGTGAGATTAGAAAATTTGGGGATTTGTGCGATCGGTTTTTAATTTTTGTCTACTACCGTTCAGCTCGAAACGTATTCTTAAGACAGCGATTCGAAAAATTCCTCGCAATTCAACAACTTTTTTTAATCTGTCCGTTTTGAAACATACGGTATGTGTGAGTTGCAAGTTTCGTTTGATTTCAGGGCATCGCTCAAGTGATTGCAGACATTCCTTCACTCTAACTAAATGTGCTTCCCGAAATAAACCAGAGCAATGAAACACAAAAAATATGCAGCATATTTCTATTTTTAAAAAAATAGGTCATTGCCTGTTTTGATATCACCATTTAAAAAAATCATTGTGTAAAATAAAATTAAATGGGTTATTAGTACTCCATAAAGCTAGCAAAATGTTGCAACTAGCGGAGACTTTCCAACATACCGATTTTATTAAATATTAATACTGGTGCATTGCTCTGAAATGGCAACAGTTTGTTCTTAGTGATATCAGTATCATGATTATATATTTTGCTTCCACTCTGATGGTACCATACTGGTGTTGGTTCTTTAATGGTCTCTTATAGCCTACACGTGGCTAAACTTTGGTTACCGTTAATTTATAAAATTGTGTATAGCTTTTATTTCGCTGACAGAAATGCATTACTAATTAAACCTTTTTTATCCGAAGTGTATCATTTAATGAAAATATTTTGACATTCTTCGCGGCTTAGACAAGATCACTTCCCCTTCCGTTATCATTAGTACCCCTCGATCTGCTGCTCGATCGATGCTCAGATTAATTATAAAAAAAATAAACTAAAATGTTTGAAATCTACTTGACAGATGCTGCGAGTGAATCGAGATTAGTGAATTTAATTGCAAATATTCAGATTTTTTAACATTGCACGCGCACATACTAAGAAACTATAACTATTCATTAAATATTTTATTCCCAAAATATATCCGGTTTCAGAAATATATATTTGTGAACATTTCTGTTTTGAAAAGAAATTACAGTGTAGTGTGTATAGTAGAGAAATGCGAGGCGAAAGCTCGATTCATCACAGTCGACTGATGCGAGAGTGTCGGCAGATTCTGGAGAGAGATACAATGACTGTTGCCTGAGGGCCCGTTATCTCAGACTGCAGGGGCTGAATGACCGCTGGCAGGTCGTTCGCCCAACGGACAGACTGCTCTCGCCTTGATGTGTATCGTGTGTTCATCTTCTACCTCCCGTTTCCTTTCTCTCTCCACGAACCATGTAAAACCTCCAACTACCCCTCGCCAATACTCGGCAAAGCGCTCATGACATTCGAGCACGTCTGAAAGCCCCCGCAACGATTTACCTCCAGCTATGTGCGGGATTCCGTCCGAACGTCAGTACACACACCGCTTGCCATGAACACGCTCCTATAACTCTTACGACCACGCACACTAACGTTAGTTGTAATCGGTTTATTGTTTAAATGCCAAATTCAGATAAACCGCAAGCAGAATAAAAATGTGTTAATTACTTAACGAAAATGCGTCCATAGAAGATACGCTGTCAAGTCTTTTGAGATACTAATAAATTCCAATCAAGCAAATTTTTTCTATTTTGCGTAAAAAATATACATATTTCCGTGACACAATTTAATGATTCACTGCGAAAATAATTACAACACATGCAGTAGTTCTATTCGTTAAGTAAACTCATCATCGTCAAAGAATTATTTTAAGTAGAATTTCATATTTATAGTGTTAAATTCTAATCCTTACTATATAAATCCGAAAGTGTGTTTGTTTGTCCTTCTTTCACGTCAAAACGGAGCAACGTATCGACGTGATTTTTGGCACATAAATATCTAGAGGTCCAGAAAGTGACACAGCCTACTTTTTATCCCGAGAAAATATCTCATTCCTTCAGGAAAAATTTTCATTTTAAATATGTACTGGATTAAGCTTGATTACTGCATAAGAAAGCAAAAAAATAAAATAAAATTCGTCATTTCACCTTTATTTTTTGTCTATGGACTGTAAAGATTTCATTGTAAAAAGCCGTAGTGGCCAACTGGCTAAATTTATTCCAAGTGGGTCCGCAGTAACCAATTGGATATATATATATATAATATCAAGTGGGGCCGCAGTAGCTCAGTGGGTACAGAACCCAATAGTGGGGCCGCAGTAGCTCAGTGGCTAAGAGAACCGTTAATTCGTTTTACTTTTTTTTTGTCAGTGGGCAGAAAACTCAATAGTGGGGCTGCAGTAGTCCAGTGGTTGTAGCACCTAATAGGGGTTCGTAGTAGCCCAGTGGCTAGAGCACCCATTAAGAGGGCCGCAAAAGCTCATTGATTAGAGAACCCAGTAAGGGTGCCACAGAAGCTCAGCGGCTAGAGAACCCAATAAGGGGGCCGCAGCTGGTCAGGGGCTAGAGAACCCAATAGTGGGGCTACAGATGGTTAAGGGCTAGAACACCCAATAGTGGGGTCGCAGTAGCTCAGTGGGTAGAGAACCCTATAGTGAGGTCGCAGAATTTCAGTGGGTAGAGAATCCAATAGTGGGGCCGCAGCAGTCAAGTGGCAAGCGAACCATTAAGAGTGCCGCAGTAGCCCAATGGTTACAGCACCAAATAATGGGGCCGCAGTAGCTCAGTGGATAGAGAACCAAATAGTGGGGCCGCAGTAGCCCAGTGGCTAGAGCCCCTAATTGTTATTTTAGGTCCTAAATTTAATGCGAGCGAAGCGGCGGGTAAAAATGAGTAATTTTATAAATGGGAAAATTTGTATATTTGTTTGTTACTCTATCACGCCGTAATGGCTCGACGGATTTGGATGAAATTTGTACAGGGGTAGATTATCTTCTGGATTATCACGTAGGGTACTTTTCCTTCTGGTAAAACAAACAGCTTCTTAGGGAATGTAAAAAAAAAACTATTTGAGTAGGCGCTGGTTGGTCGTTTGTTCGATTTTCCTGGATCAAAAGTACCCTCTATGCAAATCCAGAATATAAGAGTGATAAAGAAGAATAATTAGGATATAACACTTGGTCATTATAATTAAGGTTTGAATTTTTCACGTGGTTAGTGAAGAGGGTAACAGCTAGTTAATAATATATTTCCTACGCTGGTGCATTTAATATTCTATTTGTCAATTGACCAAGACGTGATGCATCTGAAACAATAAATTATATCTTAATATTTAGAGACATATAGTTACATGTTGCGAATTGGAAACACTTGTTACTGTTCATCCCTTTCATGTCGAGGCAATGTCGCATTATAGGTGCCAGAACACGTCACTCTTAGACTTCAATCGGTTCTAAGCCTTATAACGGGAGGGCGCACACTCAAAATTTAGCATGCCACAGGTTTGGTTCGACTAATTTCTCTAACGTTTTGCCTCAAGATGGACCCACGAATGAATGTCTCAATAATATATATTAAATAGCCTTGGCCTAGCTCTCGGATAATATATGAGCATGAGAATACGTAGAGTGAAAAAAAAACACATTCAACCTAACCCTAGCAATAAGCTGAAGACAAATATTGCCAGAAAAACGCCGCTACTACTCTTTCTCAGCAATTAGCATGCAGTGATATACGGACAAGAACACAAGCAATAGCGATAAGAACTTTATAAAGTAAGGAAACACAATTTTATGCTGTCTTTTACTGCAAATACACCAATCGTAAGGAATCAATCAGATCAATATATATAATTCACAAAGCAATCAATCTTATTATTTCTTAAACGTTTCACCAGCACACATCTTCCGCAAGTCTATTGTCATTCATATGACAAAATAAAATAATAACACTACTCAAGGTGAGATAATTTTTATGTCCATTAATTAAATGTACAAACTAAAAAAAATTTTGAAGTTGGGCTATTAGAACAATGCTATTTGAGAAATCAACAACCCACAGAGACGACACCATTCCTCTACTCACTAAACATGCTCCTATCTAGTTTAAATTGTAACTATTATTATTAAAATAGGAATTCTAAAAAAGAAAGTTGTTGTCTTACTTCCTGATCAAACAGGTACCTACAGTAGCTGCAATTGACACCAAATAATAGAGGTAATGGCGAGGATGAAGTCAGCCTGTAGTTTACGTGATCTCCAAAGGAACAAGTAATCGGATGAGGATCTCGGATCTACTGCAGCTGCTCGAATACCATCGGGCTGCTGCCATCGGAAGACACTGGTAGGTCCCTTGCAGTGACGTGAAACAAAAGTTCCTCGAAATTTGACTGTGTAAATAATTTAATATTCCTCTCTTGCAGAAGGATAGTTCAGCTGACAAATTAATACTTGTGGGCGCATCAGGAAAGACGATCTTTAAAAAAAATAGCGATTCAACCTATCACATTTCTGCTTCTTCAATAGCCCACGATTGTTCTAAATTTTACTCAACATTCCTAACAGTCTAAAAAAACATGTGCCTCACAGACAAAAGTTTTCTGCGACCAGTGTCGTCTCTTTTTACAAGAAAACAAACATTTCTTCTTAACAAAATATTTACACCAAAGACTAACATATTGCTATCAGTTTGGCTGCCACATATAATACTGGACATTAGTAACATGTACTGGTTACATATTTTCGGCAATATAATTTTAAATACTCTAGTTAATCAGAAAAATACCGAAACAATTAAATATCATACCTTAAATAACTAACACTTACAAACAAGTCACACACAAAATCCTATATATTACATACAGCGCCGCTAGATTTCACGACCGTTTAAAAGAATTGCGGGCGTGAAATCTGACAAACAGTATTGTAACACTGGCCTTAATCTAATAATTAAACTAACTTAACAAAGATACGCTTTGTATTAACAATGGATGACTTAATTCATAACAAGTTCTATGAATATATTGTAAGACTTTGAAAAAAATGATTAGATGTACTGCACTTTTCTCATTCTAGAGTCTATCACAGTTTATTAACATCACCTTAGTTACAGTCATCATTCCAACGAAAGATTGTGGTTCGTCAGTCGACTTTACACTATAATATACACGTTGTTAAAAAAAAAATTATTGTTCCCCACTTGTATCAGTGAAAATATCTTTACATGCCTTTCTCCCTACGACCTTATCTCATTTTGATGGTCAATTAGAGCTGAAGTCCCTAATATAAGTACAGAATGGTGTCTCTTTACTTAATCAACTTCTAAATGGAATCAATATGAAGAATGGTCCTATCAAACAAAACGGTTAACCAAGATATATTTTCTTATGAAGACCATAACCACTGGGATATCCAATCTAAACTACAGTTAGTATACCTTCATATTCTAAGAGCAAGGTCTTCTTAAAATGCAAAAAAAAAAAAAAAATCAGAGATTCCATATATTTTATTATATTCTCATGTCACCTCCTTATTTACAAAGTAGTGTAAACCATATTCACTCAAAATCCAACAACGTCGGAATTATCAACATATAACTTTGAAATACGCTCAAAATTGACAAGAAACCTCGATCACCTTCTTCGTAGGCAAAAAAAAAAAATCAATATTAATATAATACATAAATTCCTTCTTTATCATATAAAAAGAGGCTCTTAGCTACACTCAATATTTATTTCAACTCGTAAACAAAGGCATTTCACCTTACTTAAATTCCATGATCATCAATATTAATGGTGATGTAGACTTCTCTTAACTGCTTCTCAAGCATAATTAAATAAATTAATTCATTATCACACAGCATTATTAGTCTGGGCGTGTTTATAATCGCCTCTACATTATGCGGATATAGGAGGTGGCAGATACTGTTTTAACACACTGATGTTGTATCTTCCGACCGTCTCACCACTTTTCAACGACACTAATTCATAGCAATTGGTATTAACAATTCTTGCTACTCGGTATGGTCCTACATACAATGGCATCAGTTTCTTAGTAATACATATCCTAAGATTTACTGATATAACGCGCTCTTGCCAGAACAAAAGTCCCAATTTCAAAGTTGGTCTCCTTAGATGTCTTGGCACACTGGCTCCTATGTTCTGCAGCCAATATTAGCTTCTTACGAACAAACTCTTCTAGTTCTTGCTTCCATTCAGTGTTGGTTACTTGATTGTCTTCTTTCGGTTGCGAGGATACAGATAACTTCTTTGGGTAGAAGATGTTGGACCGTTGGCCGGTCATAACCTCCAGTGTCGCTATTGCATTTTTCCGTTGTAAATTATCTTCCCCTTCACCTAGCATAATAAGCATACTTCCACCAAAATTGAGATATTTCTTCCTGCAATTAAATTCACCTTCTGTAAACTTTTTCATTTGGACCAGGCAGAACATACAGGCCGGTTCCTTCCCAGGTTGTATCCGTGATTTCATCCTTGTTCCTCAGAATTTTCCCTCGCCGCTATCAGGTACACCCGGTACGCAGATGTAATCGTTTGGAATTTATTATGGAAACAATGTCTCTCGTAGTTGGAATAGTTCTTTCTATGGCTCAGTTTATTAGCTGTTCTTTAGAGTAAATGTTGCCCTCCTGGGTCGTACGGGAAAATACTGGTCCGGCCAGGCGACGGATAATGTAAAATCATCTGGTACAACCTTCCCGCCCATTTGATCAAATTCCGGGTACAATTTTCATACTTGTGAAAATGAAAATACCCTGCACTTACTTACAATGCAGCGGCATGCTCAGTGTTTGAATTATGCTCTTGTTGCACACAAACTGGACTGATGGGATATCTTACTGTTGTGTTTGCTACTCGTAGTTCATCCTTCAGACATACAGTAAGTAAACGATGACTGTACACAGCAAATATACCATACCCCTGAATAATAGTACTTACAAGACGTGAACATGGTTTGAATAAATGTGTTTCACCATAGGCGGGTCGTGCGTACACATTACAATCAAAGAAGTGTTTGAGATTGGTGACTGATACTTCCTCAGTTTTTCTCATTGCACAGTCTCGTGATGAAACATTAATGTCTTGGGTGTTTTCGTGTTCCATCTCCCGCTGTGGATTTAAAGAGTGTGTGTGCGGGATATTTCCGGGGTGTATGCATCACGTAGGACGTGGTTATCCACTCTCACATTACTCGGGGAAATGACTATGTTATTGATCTTGTCTTCTAGTAACTTCACCTGTTCCACTGCTTGACTCATATGGAAGGTAGTATTAATCTTCTCAACGTGCACGGCTTCTTCCACACGGGTAAACCTATGCTCTATATGTTATTCAAAACTGGATAACTGCACCGATACCTAGCCTCAAACCATTTCACTAAGCGATTTCTCGGTTTTCCGTCCTTCCAGAGCTACGATATGCCTTTCATAGCTGTTGCTGAAACCTAAGATCCAAGTATTCTGACTGTTTCTGCATCTGCTGTCGGAATTCAAATTTTAATTCCTCCGAATTTTCCATTTGATCGTGTGTGAACTGTTGAAATTATAATCTTAATTGTTCCGACTGCCTCTGCATTTGTTATGTCTGCTTCTGTACTATTTGTTCCGAATTCTGCGCAATCATTGAAGCGATTTGTTGAAACCATGAGTTTTGTTCAGCCACATTTCTAGAATTGGAAGCTTAATCTGTGCAGTCGACTGCTTTGCCCCTACAACATTACTTCTTTCGTGATCATTATCTACTTCCTGCTGGCATTGTGGTTTATTACTTCCATGTGTTTCTCTATGGCGGGTAAAACTTCATATTCCAGTTTACGATAATCTATCTCCAGAATATTCCTTAGATTATATCTAGCCCGCGTTCCTCTATTCAAACAATTGTAGCGGCCACCAAGAGGCCGCACACGGTTAGCCTAAGGTAATACAGGGTATAGCATCAAGAGCGACACTCTTATACATTAAACGCAATCCTCGTGACCCACTGACTGTGAGGTATATATACTGAGCGTATCGCGCCGCTTACCCCACCCCCCTCTCACCGAAGACGCACCAGTGTGATTAGAGTATTATGACGTATCGTTGTCGGAGCTGACGACGCTGAAGACAAGGGCAACAGCACCACGCAGGCCTAGAGGAGCTCTGGGTCAGTCTACAGCACTTCATCTACGGTGAGCACAGTCCGGATTGGCAGTAGACACAAGTCTATGTTTCGGGACCACGTTATCCAGAGAACTTAAGCAATTAATCACTGGCAAGGTTAGGCAGATAACCTCAACGGTAGCATATTGTTAGCGAATACTAACTAGTGTCAAGAAATCAGAAGAGTAACATTTTATCTATCTGTCCAATACATCTTGTGTATTTCACGTCAATGTAATTAAGGTGTTAATAAAGTGTTTTGTGTTTCGTGAATTAACTGTCTTGTTAGTTCTATCAGTCAGTCTACGCTCCCATGAGAGTTTCCCCTTCCTGCAATAATCACGTAACTTATAGTGAACCCGTTATTAACAGAAAGGTAGAAGTTGGATCTCAGCTGTGAGAGATAGGTACAGGAGGAGTGCGATACACAATGCTCTGTGATTTACAGCGCTTTAGTTAGGTTTGCCATTGTTTCTTTTTACTACTCTCAAGGTTATTGTGAGTGTAATCTCTCGGGCCCCACTTTGCTGGGCCAATTTTCTATAATGTTTGGGCGCACACTCAAAATGTTGCATGCCACAGGTTTGGTTCGACAAATTTATCTAAAATTTAGCCTGAAGACGACTGTAACATGGGTCCCACATATGTGAGCCAAATTTCTATAATGGCGTAAGGGTCAGATATGTATTTGTATGCTTCAATGGCCCTACGAATGAATATATCAATATATATTCAATAGCCTCGGCTTAGCTCTCGGATTATATATGCGTATAAGAATAAGTACAGTGAAAAAGAACATATACTAAACCAAACACTGGCAATAAGCTGAAAACAAATATTACCAAGAAAAATGCCACTACTACACTTTCTCGGTTATTAGCTTGCAGTGATATACGGACAAGAATACAGGCGATAGTGATAAGAACTTTATAAAGTAAGGAAACACATTTTATGCTGTCCATTAATTCAACTACACCAATCATAAGAAATCAATCAGATTAATATAAAATTCACAAAGCAATCAATCTTATTATTTCTTAAACATTTCACCTGCACACAATTTCCGCAAGTCTAATATCATTGATTTGACTAAATAAAATAATGACACTACTCAAGGTCAGATAATTTTTATGTCCTTTAATTAAATCAACAAATTAAAAAAATAATTTTGAAGTTAGGCTGTTAGAACAACGCCATTTGAGAAATCAACAACCCAAAGAGACGACACCACTCCTCTACTCACTAAACATGCTACTATCTAGTTTAAAGTGAAATTATTATTATTAAAATAGAAATTACAATATAATAAAGTTTTGACTTACATCCTGATCAAAAAGGTACCTATAGTAGTTGCAATTGACACCAAATAATAGAAGTAATGGCGATGATGAAGTCAGCCTGTAGTTTACGTGATCTCCAACGGAACAGGTAATCGGATGAGGATCTCGGATCTACTGCAGCTGCTCGAATACCATCGGGCTGCTGCCGTCGAAAGACACTAGTAGGTCCCTTGCAGTGACGTGAAACAGAAGTTCCTCGAAATTTGATTGTCTATATATTTCTACAATCCTCTGTTGCGGAAGAATAATTTAGCTGACAAATTAATACTTGTAGGCACATCAAGGAAGACAATATTTTCAAAAATTAGCGATTCAACTAAATCACATTTCTGTTCCTCAATAGCCCACGATTATTTAAATTCTACTCAACATCCGTAACAGTAAAAAAAAAAAAAAAAACATATGCCTGACAGACAAAAGTTTTCTACGGACAGTGTCGTCTCTTTTTATAAGCAAACAAACATTTCTTCTTAAAAAATATTTACACCAAAGAAAAAAATATTTCTAACAGTTTGCTGGCACATAAAATATTGGTCATTTGTAACATATTCTCCTAACATATTTACGGCAATATTATTTTGAATACTCTAGTTGAGCAGAATATAAAAAGCCTGTATAGATCCGAACAGTTATGCAATGATTTTTCTGCCAGTTTTTTATTGCATTTATTCAAGTATTTTATTTAATAGAATGTGAGCATATAATATTTTGGTGGCAATGCCATTAAAAATAATGACGGTTTAAGATATTATTTGTTGAATTTACTGTACCTCGCAGATTTATGAGCTCACTGATTTTTATTTAGAAAAGGTTGATTGTACAAGAGACGTGGCAAATTGCAGTAAAATATAAATCCCAATGACGGAGTGAGTGAAGAGATTTGGATCTCTTTTAACATCGGGGTCCTGGGAGCCGACATATGATGGGATATACAAGAATTTCATAAAGGATTACATTCTGCCTTCCTTGCAAAAGTTCCCGTGCTAAATGTGGTAGGTATCGGCCATAGAGATGCTAAGATATTAAATACAGTGCTTAATATGAGGTGATTTTTCAAAATGGCAGTTCGCGTCCCACCAAGACGAACCGGGTTCGATTTCCAGCGGAGTCGTTATGAATTTTCGCACATGGGAATTGGGCCAGATGATGCCGCTGGTAAGAGATTTCCCTCAGGGATCTCACATTTATCCCGCCCTTATACCTGGCGCATCTCTGTACTAACATCATTTTTAACTTCATCGGGTCTCAAGACGTCAATTTTAATAGTCGTCCAAACCTCTTCAATACTTTCAAAATGGCAATATGAAAATGTACCAGTAAATATTTTATGAGCACGCAGTAAGAACATTTCTATTTCTACATTAGGTAGTTATCTCAGCATGTACTCAAATTTTCTTATAAAAAAAATTACGGTTTTTCGATTTTAATCGAACAGCGGCAGCTGCACTTTAGTGTTTGTTTTTAGTACAGACAGACATTTAATACTAAAATTGTGAAATGCATTAGAGACCTACCCAATTTTCATAAATACCCATAAGAGGAAATGTACTAAAATTTCGAAGCACATACTTACATAAACAATTTGCTAAGTGTAGAGGCCACATGGTTTTGAAAATTAACATAACAAAATAGTCGTAACGTATCGATATATCTTTGGTGCCTTGCAATTGACATGACATGTGTACTTCAAATTTCCTCCATTAATGAATGTCTTCGCATTGTTGCTTTATGAACAACACAGCAAAGCACTTAAAGGCTTTAAAAATGTCATCCTCATAACTTAATTTACTTAGTGTAACGATGCAAGGGTGTAACGGAATTAATAATGTGCAGCATTATTTATTTAAATTTAATGTATAATAATGGTAGGGTTTTTGCTGACATTGGAACATGCATTATGCATTAGAGCTAGGAACCAGCAGCATACATATTTCGAGAGGCTAACTAAGAATGGTATTTCCGCAAATTCAAGGTAGCTTCTCTCCAAATATTCTCAAGATCATTATTTCCGACAGAATCCAAACAGAATTCATGAAGGCGCCATGTGTTAATCAACGGATGGAATAGGCTTCGCTCAAAGAATAATTCTGCCGGGACCTTTTTGGTAGCGTTACTCACCCCGTTATTGAAAGAAAGGGACAATTGATAAAACACCACATCCCATTCCCTATAAGATCCTGTTGGAATGCTCGCAATCCAGTTTTTTAATTACCGTTGTATCGCTTTACTAAATTTGCCTTCGGATAAAATGGAATGGTCTGGATCAACTAAATCCCCCAAGAAAAGGCAAGATTCTTAATCTCAGCTGAAACAATGTACGTGGCATTGTCTGGCACTATGCTCACTGGAGACCCAAACATAGGAAATAATCTTTGACAAAGTATTTTACAGATTTCTACAGACTTCATATTTTGCATGGGAAATAAGAACGCAAATTTTTAAAAACTATTAACTGCAACTAAAATCGAAGAGGAGCCCGCAGTATTACGTGGCAAAGGCCCAAACACATCCAAGTACACCCGTTTTCGCGGGAACGTAGCCACACCAGCACTAAATGGACAATTAATTTTTACATTCCGGGGCTTAGTCCTTTGGCATTCTAGACACTCCTTCACTAGTTGTTCAACCTACTTATTTAATCCCGGCAAGTGAAACATCTCTTTAATACGGTGTTTTTCAAAATTTTCGGGCAGGTAGAAAATAAGTTTTCGGAATATTTTTAAGTAACATTTCGAACGCCCAGTTCGTAGTGTAATGCAATTTTCCAGTTGACAGCCAAGTGTGACACCGTCAAGCATTTTGGCTGTCAACTTTAAAATTACGTTACGCTGCACGCCTGGGAGCTCGAAATTTGACTTAAAAAAATATATTTTGAAAAGTCTTTTTCTACCTGCCTGAAAATTTTGAAAAAAGACGTGGTGGTTACTGCAATTCTTGATGTCTTAACGAGCAGGGATTCTACGTGGCCGGGCGTTCTGATGCTCGAGTTGGTAGAGTGCTGCCGGGCGACACACCGACCTTGGGCACAGTCACCACACCGAGATCCATCACGTCCGACTCCGCAACTGATTATCTCAGTACTGCTGGTCGGCGGGAGTGGACTCAGCCGGGTGCCCCTGTCGAGTGGGTGCTGTGGGATTTACTCTAGTGACGTCACCCGTCCGCTAGCCAGTGCGAGCGGCCTACCTGGGTGTCCGTGGAGGTGATGCACTGCCTGGATGTCACTTCCAGCCATACGTCAAAGAGCAGAAGTGTTATTGGGTGGCCGTGCGTGTCACCCATGTATGGTCATTTTTGGACTTCTACATCCTGATTGGACATAAATACGAAGACCCAGCTAAGAAGAAATGAGACCCCTCCAAGGGCAATAAATGTGGTTCCCTTATTTGGTCACCTATGTTCCTATTGGCCGCTTATTATCTGAGACCCCTCCCGAGGTAATTGCCTGTAATTTTGCATACGAGCTGTCCCACCTTTTTCTCGAGGTTACTTTCACCACCCCACCAGAGGGAGGACAACCAGTCAAAGTTAACTCATGGCATTATTTGAAAAACACACATAATTCGTTACGCCATTATGGCGGAGACAGATTGGGCGCACTTTGTGTCCTGAATAAGAGGTTGAGGCGCCATGCTGGAGGATAGTTTTTTTAAGGGAATCTTTGAGATTGCTTTTATCTCACTTTTAAATTAAAGTAAATTAGATTTACTTATGAAACTTTTAACATCGCTTAAAAATAGATAACTGTAGTTTCAATAAAATAAGTCTTTTTAAACGTTTTTGATGCTTTTTATATAACAGTTGGAAGTTTTCATTAAATTAAGGAATTTTAAAAATGCTCTTCCCTTAAAATAATGCGCTATTTTGGATGGCCTTCAAGTGTAGTAACTAGCCAGAGATAAACCAAAATCAAAGATGCAGAATTCGTCAACCTCTGAAGAGTTAAAAATTTGTTGGTCTCGGTGTAGAATACGGCCCGGAAGTTTTGGAAATAACTTTATCTTGAAACTTTGTAATCTTGACCTTGGATTGAACCTAATGGCCAGATAAGTAAAAAAAAAAACAAATTAATTTTTTATATTTCAAATAGTATAGCAGGGATTTATAACCTACACTTATATTTTGGGCAGAACTATATTTATGCCAGTAAAATATTCACTTAAAATTTCAATAAATATTTAGTCCTGTATTGACACTGTTTGAGTGCTTATGTGGTATAGAATTGTTGTTAATTATAATACGGCACTCCCTTAGATTTTTCTCCTGTTTTCGACTGGGAGGTTTATAGGACAAAGTTGAGGGCAAAGTAAAATATTTATATAAAATTTGTTAGTTACATATATTACTCTAATATTTGAAATCCTCTAGTTGTGTACTGGAAGAAAACATTTATTAAATTTTTAATTATTCAAAGTATTATTTTTACTGGAATATATAAAATAAAAATAAAATCTTTGCCACGTCCTTGGGGGGCAAGGGCGTAGCAACCAGCCAAGTTCGCTTGACGAGGCTGTTGCGGCCGGCGGCCGGGGACGGACATTTTATCGACAGAATGGCTTTTCTCCTCCCACAAAATAACTTAGTAAATAATTAATTTTACCAAGTAACACTTTTTAGTCCCCCCTCCCCCAAAAAATTGAAATATGTGGAAAGCGGATTCGAAGCTCTTCGAAGCAAGAGCCGAAATGTAATCAGACGAACAAGAGGATTCGAGGCTCTTAGCGGAATGAGCCAATTATCCCTCATATCAGTAAAGGTGGATTCGACGCTCCTAGCCAAGTCCTGTGGATCGGGAGGATCAGTAGACATGCCCCTCCATTGACCACCGTCAAGCACCTACCGCGTCCTCCCTCACAACCCTACATTACAACAATCTTCGCCCTCATCTCATCTCCTCCACTCACCTTAACCCTAGAAAATTATTATAAACAATCGAAAAAAATTTAAAATCGAGGAACATATAGTTTTGCCCCATCCTACACACCTCTAAATAATGAAAAATAAAGAAGAAATGCAAAAAACTAACAACTATCATAAAGCTCTAGGAATAACTAACATCACTGACTCAGGCACCCATTTACGGATATAGTGGCATTGACCAAAACCCGAATAAACTTGAACACGAAAAATCGAGAAAAAATTGAAAAAAAATCGATTAACTTAAAAATAATCAGCAAACATATTACGTTTCTGACTCCGACTACCATGTTGGATGTTTGTAACCTTATCGTTAACCCTAATTGCCTTGGACTCAAACAAACTCGGGAAAAATTAAAAAATCTAAGGAACGCTTGCAAAAATCAACGAATATATTACATTACTAATCCCACCCCCTATGTTGAATGTTGCCGACCTTTACCTTGACCACTATGACCTAACTATCTAAAATAAAAAATACAAAAAGAAAATATTTTTTTAAAAAAAAGCACTACGAAAATTTGAGGACAAAATAAATCATAAATTTCTCAGAAATGTTTAAAATATTTGGCTTAATTAAATTTTTTGGAGAAATAGTTCTTGAAAGAAATTTTTTAAACTCTTATTTTCTTCCCATCTTTCAAACTACATTTATGATACATAAAATTATACACAAAACATTGCTATTATAGGCTGTATATTTTAAAATAAATAAATATGCCATTTTTAAAGTATGGTTGCGGTGAAAGTTTAAAGGCTGGTTTCGTTGGTTTACCGAAATCACTCTGGGCGAATGCAGGAATGGTCTCGTAACAAATGACATGGCAGCTTCCTTCCCATTCCTTCCACAATCTCTCTTCCCTGTGCAACTTGCACCTTCTCTAATGACCTGGCTGTCGACGAGACGTTAAGCCCAACTACCAATCTATCTTCAAAAGCAGGTATAAATAATATTTCCGATAGATTTTCAAGTATTTTTCCGGGGTATCACCTTCTTGAAATATTGTAAGAAACGTAAAGTGGTAAAGCGTACCTAAACAAATTTAAAGAAACGTATTCACCAAATTTGACACACGGAATTAATGTTGTCATTCCTAAATGTAAAAATTATTCACTATTCGTTTACTATGTAATATGTACTTTATTACATTATCAATATCTGCTTATTTAGGTTTTTATGGTAGCTACAAAATTTGTATTTAAGAAGAACTGATGCCATACCATACATATGAACAGTGATCACATATTTATTCCATCAATGTTAATCATTGGAATTCGCAATGAAGAAATAACATAAACTGCATTATTTTCTTCGTATATAATGGTATGTACGCTTTAAAGCAATGCTTATCTTCTCTTATTTTACCCACGTGAATACACTGATTTAATTAGCCATGGTAGATAAAATAGTATAAATAAGATTTTTTTAGCATATAAGATAAATATAAACTGTTTTCGAAATTGTTTATAACTATTTTTTAACAATTTGAACATATCTTCAATGTCTACCAATTTAAAATTTCACCGTTGGTAAGGCGTTTAAATGTGGTACCAAGTTTCATAATTCACTACCAGCCACCTTTTCGACAGAAATGTAAGCAGTTGTTTGTACAGAATTCCCGGAAATTTGGTTTTAAAATTTTGTTACAGTAACCAAGAACCACCTTTAGAAATCTGCTTTCGACGTTCAAGGTTGGCGTCCGACTTACACACTGAGCAGGAAGCAATGATATCGAGGATCGATACGTCATACGAATCTCTGGAAACTCACCAATAAAAATCACGCCAGCGATAGACTCCGCCAGCCATTGCGTGCAGCCATTGAAGGTGCAGCGTTTATGTTATTGTTGAGCTTGAAAAGGCAAGGACACTGCGGTGAGTGGTCTCATTACCGTGTGACGTACATAGGGTGTAAAAAGGCCCTTACGCGTTCCTTACTATTGTCTATCCCGCACTCCATTAACGTTCTGTCTGTTTACGTCAATATTTAGCAATACCTCCGTCAATCCCTATGCAACATTACTCCGTTCAATATTATTGATAATACTTAACTTCAATAGCTTGTTAGTCACCAACAGGAGTGTAGGGACAGTGCATTTTTAATTACGTATTTCCTAAGACTTAAATCTTTCATAGCAGCGGAAGCAAATGTTTTCGTTAATCGCCAGCGCAAGGTAAAGAAATGTTTTAAAAATCAAAGTTATTTTCGCATGAATAAATAATGAACTGAATAGATAAGATTAAGAGCGCAGGGACAAATGGATTTGGGTGAAGATTGCCGTGGCGTCACAGCGCGGTGTGGCCATCTTGGATCAAAATATTATCTTTTCTCTTAAGATATTTTCGAAAATCAATGTTCTTACCCCACAATTGATATATTTCACTAAATATTCAGAATAACGTGAAACATTTATGCATAAATCCTTAAATTAGCCAGGTGAACTGCAGGCTCATCTGAAAAGTCCATGGTTCTCACGGGATTCTTTCATGAAATTAATGGTAGACTCGAGACTCCTTGAAACAGTCCACAGTTGCCTCGATATTCCTTGAGAAAGTCTACAGTTGACTCGAGACTCTTTGAAAAATGGCATAGTTGACTTGAGACTCCTTGAATATGTCTACAGATAAGCAAGACTGACTAAAGACTTCGGGTGGTGCCCCACTGGAACTCGGGAGACAGAGGCCATGTTTGTTTATATTAATTACTCCAACCACCATACCTTACATTATGGACCCCGATCCCCACGACAGATTCCCATGGTGTTGGCCATGAACCCGAATGATCTTAAACCCGAAAAATCAAGAAAAGACACAAAAATTCGTAAAAAATTTAAAAATAGGGGGAAAATTTACATTATGGACACCAATCCCCATGTTGAATTCCTGTAATCTAGACCCCTTCCACAGGTAACCGATAACCCACGTAGTTGGGTGAAAGTTGGACCGTCAGCTGGTAGCTGTAAAGGTGGTCACTTTTCCCACTCCATCAGCGATGATGACGCTGATGGCACACGTGAATTAATCAGCTGAGCATAGGCATGTTGATGTACTGGGGTTGCTGATGGAATACGGCCCAACGAATTTTTCAAGGCGTAAGCGAGGAGTGACTTGCGTCAGATGCCTATTTTCATAAATTCCTTCCAAATACTAGTGGGACAACTACTTTGTGTTGTTCGATGATTGAGCGCAGATGAAGATCATTTGTTGTGTCATGCTGTGATGCAAAATTATCATCGTCGGTTAGCTAGTCATTACTTGCACAACCTTCCATCTTGGGAGCACTGAACAAACTAAAGGTTGACGCCATATTGCTATGAACACCCTCATATGGTCAATCTTATTGTCGATATCCGTTTCACTTTACGGTTATTGAAGCTCATTTTCATCAGTACTGCTTAAATCAAGCCCGTCAATCTATTTGCATGGCCAATATTATTGTAAATACTTAAGATGATTGAGACAGGTCTGACAATATTATCAAACGTGCAAGTGTCTCATAAGAGTAGGCTGATTTGCTCTTAAGACAAACCTCAAATACAGTTCTTCGTACATCTGATCAGTGCGTTTTGTCACATTGTAGAATACCGCCCTTTTGCTCTCCCAGCGCTAGTCTAGCTTAAGAATTGTGGAATTCCTACAATGTGTAATATAATCATAATTCCGAATTCACTTACTCAAACCTTACAATTGACACAAATAAATTTAAACCGAAAATCTAACACGAATAAAAATATGACTACTTTTGTTTAAGCAGTAGTAGGCAGCCATATCTTTAAACACATTAGGAATTTTTAGAACTCAGTAATACGCAAAAATTTCATCATAAAACACCTTTAATGATAAATAATCACATTTGTGTGTGATGTCACTGAAATGTAATGTGGATCACGCTTGTCACATTATAGCTAATACTCATTTTAAGCAAATATTATTATTTTTATCAGTAGTATGTTCTGAAGAGAAAATGGTATTTTTTGAAGATTGTTTTACGGGAATTTTTATTTGCATTTGATTTGCTTGAATAAAATCCCATTTTATTACAAAAGTTGAACAATAAATTGCAAAATATACAAAAATTAGATTTTTTTTTATCGAAAGTCTTAATATTGGGAATAAAACGGCAGCTAGAAATTTAAAAGAGTTATCTTTTGCTGAATTGTTAATTCGCTGTTAGCCACAAAAATCCTACCCTCCATTTAAATGCGCCAATGAATTAGGTAATCTATCTAGAATAATTTACTATTTATTTAGTTCCATTTTGGTATTATGGTCGCAGATATAAATTTAAGGCTGATAGACATTTTGATTTATAATAATATTTTTCAATAATGTAGACAGAGAGTAAAGAAGATATGTCGCAGAGTTATCTCTGGCTTTTAGATAATGGCAAAACAATTCGTTTTGAAAGGTTTTAAAAAACAATTTTATTCATGGGTATTGAAACGTATAAGCGAGCAATTTGATCATACTTTGTTTTAACAAATGTGCTGAACTGGAACAGATTGTACGCCATGTTTGGCAAACAGTTGATGCGGCGGGGAGGTGGAACTGCAACAACTGTTATGATGGAGAGGAAAATAATACGTGTACAAGGCAGTTCCTTTGTAACTTTCGTCAAATACAGATTTCCGCGCTGTAGATACAAATTCACCTTTCCATCTGCCAACTTGCTTAAGCCCAAAATAAATGTGAAACTTTGCAGCATCTAGGCACTTGTGTGCATTCCTAGAATAATTCCGAGGTAGTAACAAACCTGCAAAAAAAATACAGAGCTATACTATGTACAATAGGTAAGCACTAAAACTGATACCGTGACAATTCTGTAGTCATATTACGCTGCTATTCAGATTTATCTCGCTGGTCACGAAACTCACAGATATTATTAGTCTGTTTGTCTATCAAGCGCTATAAAATATTGAACCATTCCCAACGATAATTTTCCTTCTTTCCGAAACAAGTGACATTAATAAATATTAAACAAAATATCGATCAGTTATTAAAAATATGTAACGATTTTTATATCGTTTGAGAATTATTATTAAAATAGATTTGTGAAATTATAGCATAATATACCCAATATTATATTAAAAATTATTAACTTACGATTACTGCCAATGCACATTCAAATCGCAAAACAATTTTTTTAAATTATTCCAAAGTTTCTACTGAATAAATTTAAACTTTCACAGATAACATATAGACAGAAGCATTCAACTTGCACTGTTAATGTGCGGTGCTCCAAGTAGTGACTCTATATTAAAAAACCGCTCTGGGCACTTCCTTTGAAAATGGTAGCTATGTAAAAATTTGGAAAATTATGTTATTTCTCGGCAACTATTCAAACGATGGAATCCAAATTTTGTATTTTGGCAATGCATCATATAAACATTGTTTTAGAAATAAATATTTTTAGTCGGGCATTTCGGAACATAGCACCAATTGAAAAAATATAGTTTTTACGCGATACCTCGAAACCGACTCAAATAAATCTGATCAAATTTGGCAAGTTAGTAATACTATGGTAAGCAATGTTAGCAAGACATTTTAAATTGATTAGACTCTTATTTTTAAAATGGTGGCGAAACAAAATTTTTTTTTAGTTATTTTGTAATATATACCTTTCACTGTAAATTTATTTCTGCTAAATTTCCAAAACTTAAATGGAAGTTTCTAAATTTACACAACATAAGGAAATAATACAACCTGTCAGACTGCTATTATAGTAATGCTGAACGTAGTTTCTATACAAGGTTGGCGACTTCCCTGAACATTTTACTCTTACTTAGAGTGTACCGTTCAAAAAATTTGGACCACACTTTGCATACTAATAGTATCAATTAGGAACATCATATATGCTAACATACAGACGCATATGTCCGCCGTTATGTACCACGGCTCTACAGGAATAAATAACGATTTTGAGACATATTTCGGAAGACAATCAACTGATACTCACTAAGTTCAGCCAAGAAGTTGTATTATACTACGCCATATTAATTTATATATTAATAGACTTCCAGGTACTTATTTTCAGAATGGCGGCTACAATAACATGGTGTGCTCTATCTACGAAACTATAGAACCGATTTTAACATTACTTTTTATACATTATCTGTGACAATCATCGAATGTGCTATTTCATTAACGCTCTGTCCTCCATTTACGAAGATCGTCACAACAAAAACTTGAGACTAATGTCATATTTCAAGTACCAAACACCTGATTCGAATAAAATTTTATATGCAAGCAGTGATGAAGTAAACTAACATGTTTTAGGTATAGCATGCATTTTTTTATTTCGTTAAAATTAATGATTTAAGTTAGTTTGCTATGTCTTTTACATTATTGAACCAAATCTTGACAAATTTAATACATTAAGAGTATTCATCAAAAGCATCGATTATAGATAGCCATACAGAGATCCTTTCTTGCCGGCCGTTTTGTAATATAGTGCCAGGTAAGATAATTGTACATTTTTCCATATTTCCGCATCACTGTGATGAGACATTGTTTCTGAAAACGGCGGTCATATAAATATTATGATAAGTTCATCAACCAAAGTTTTATGATGACAGATGCTCCGACAGTAAATATTAACGGAAGTATGAGCCCTAGAAAATTGTGGTCTTGAATATTATTTTGCGAAATATCGGAAAAGAAGTTGAATTAAATTTCAGTTCTTTGAATATTGTTTTAAGTTATCGGGATCTTCAACATAAAAACCCACTCTCATTAATATCTCCGCAATATCGAAAATAACAGAGGTGGTCACACACTTATTTTAGACAAGTTTATTTCCGCCAGTGTTTATTAACGTTCTATGCGGGTTTATTTAGCAATATAACGTTAGAAAATTATTTTTTTTTCCTGCATCTGCTAGAGGCCCACCATTTCCGTGTAAAACACACAAAAACCTTTCGGTGGGAAGCGAAACAGTTCCAGATGCGTTTCCTACAGTGAATCACTCACTGAATGTCATTATAAACAAGCAGGTAGTTTCAGTACTGTAATCTTATAAATATATGACACGTGATATTTACAGTAAGTGTTAAAACATTCTCCACCATCGTCTGTGCGTTGGGCACAAAGGCATACCGTAGAGACAGGGAAGCATGTAGGTAGTATTGCCTATGTGCTACGCACTGTATCCCTGCAACAGAATATTTTTGTGCGTTTTCCACGTAAACGATGGGTCCTGAGTGGTTGCAACAAAAGGATTAATTAGGTAACACTACACAGTATACCCGCATCATTAGTTCATAATTCCGACGGTTCAAAGTTGTACACAATAAGAGAGGGCCCACCTCTGTTATTTTAATGTCGGTGGGAGGTAATAATTAGAGTTTGCTCAAAGTCCTGATAGTATAAATAATATTTAGAAAAGTGTACTTAAATATCACTTCGTTGCCAATATTTATCTCAAATAAGGCCAATAAATTGAATTCTGATCGGCTCATACCTCCCTCAAATTCAGATTGAATGGAAAGTGTCCTATATATGTATTTACAACTTGACTTTGAATAAGGAATTTCCTCCCAAAGTTTGTAACATTTGCTCGGATACAACATGATTATCCTATATTTATATATACATTTAAATCATTATTTCCTGGAAAGTGAATAGCACACTGCCCAGATACCGTTTACTTTAATCTCTTATACATTTTCAGTTTGGCATTTTGTATGTTATTTCGGAAATTTAATTTTATTCGCTTCGTTATTTTTCACACTTGTATTGACGTCTATGGAAAGTACTTTTATTTCATTATTTTCAATTCTAACGTCCTTCGTTTATGCTAAAATGAAGTAGGAGAAGTACACAATTTATTCAAACCAAAACTTACATGTAAAAAAAGGTATGCATATCTGGCGACATAACCTCAATTCCCCATAATGTACCTCATGGTCGAAAGTACGATATAGACTTCAAATAAGGTAGTAGCGGGAGCTCATGGATTTTGCGATCACATCAGTCACCGGCAGGCGTAGTGCCGTAAGATTAACCTGGGAAGGTGTCTCGGACAGGATGATCACAGAGTGGCATTATCACTTTTGCAGAGGAGCACACACTAACTGGTGTTATCCCAGATGCTACCCAAACCTCTACCCCTTCCACTCTGCTGTGCTCTGATTGGTCGTTGTTGAGGCAGGGCATGAATTATGGGGTATAGCCTTTTTTATAAACATAGTTATAATTTCCGAAACTTAAGATATTTTATCATCAGAGTTACTCATAGTTTCAAATCCATTAAAACTAGTCTTTAAATTCATAACATACACATCATTCTCGTTGCAGATAAGAGCCTTCGCAATAAATATGCATTAAGCCCTTTTATAAGCATAGTTACTCATAATTTATGAATCATTGAAGCTATAGTCATGACATTCATAACATACAAATCATCCCCAATGTAAATAAGAGCATAAGCATTAATTATGGATTAACCCCTTTATAATACTACTTACTCATAATTTCCGAACAATTGAAGCTATAGTCTTCTAATTCATAACTTATGCATTATCTCCGATGTAGATACGAGCAAAATGACGAAATTTATGTGTTAGGCCCATTTATAAGCATAGTTAATCATTATTTCCGAACCATTGAAGCTGTAGTAATCAAATTCATAATGTATATATCATCTCCGATATCAGTCAAGGTGGCAAGGTCAATTATGCCTTAAGCCATTTTATCAGCATAGTAAGACATAATTTCCGAACTGTTTAAGCCATACTCATCAAATTCATAACATACACTCCATACTCGATATCCATCACAATGGTAAGATCAAATATGTTTAAATCACTTTTATAAGCATAGTTACTCATACTTTCCGAACTGTTGAAGCTATGGTCATCAAATTCATTACATACTCATCGTCTGCGATGTAGATAAGAGCAATAGGGTTAAAAATGCTTTAAGCCTTTTATAAGTATAGCCAGTCATAATTTCCAAACCATTTAAGCAATAGTGATCAAATTTATAACATACAAATCATCCCCAATGCCAACCATGGTGTAAAGGTCAAATATCCATCAAGCCTTTTTATAAGTTTAGTTATTTATAATTATCGAACTGTTAAAGCTATAGTCATCGAATCTTGGAAAATATACTTAACATTATTATATATTTGAGTTGGATTCCTGATAGAGGTACTTATTGTAATATTACTTTTGGACTACTAGGTTCGAATCTCAAACAGGGTTGTTAATATTATTTTTTTTTTTTGGTTTAAATAAAAATTTACTTTTAAAATGGATTCATTCCAGGAATTTTAGGATTACCAGGTTCGATTCCCGACTGATTCACTTAATATTTGAAACATAATATTCCAGGAAATGCATTGAATTATTTAAGTTAGATAGGTAAAACTGAATTACACTTATTTACAGCTACTTCTTCTTATGTGTCGACTCATCGACTGTTGTGTTACCTTTTCGAAGTCCCTCGCTCGACTGATACTCAACTACTGCTGCATTCGTTCATCTCGACTCATCGGTGTGGAGCAGAATGCAGATGTATTACATAATTGTGTACTGATGCAATAGTGTGTTGATGTAATCGTGCAAGTATTTCCTTGCATAGTCATACTTTCTATGTATGCACATGAATATCAATGTAGTTAGCATCGACTACAACTATAATTACCAGGTTATACTGCTAACCAGGTCGCTTACTGTAATTTTGAAAATTTCTAAGACTACTGTGTTGATTCCAAGGCATTGCATTATTGTTATTTTTTGAACTTGGGAAAAACAATGTTTTTGTTTTGGGAATTTACAAGTAAAGCAGGTGCAACATCACACATCGATTGAAGACTCACAAGTAAGGATGAATGTTATTTTCCAAGAAAAACATGAATAACATTTAATTATGTAATCACACATATAGATTGTGGGAGAGAAAGTGAAATGTCGCACAACCAGATGTGTTAACATCCTGTTAGCTGGGCAGCAACTGTTGACGTGACCCATCAGCCAGCACATTACAGCCGAGTAGGTATGGACTGGTAATGTGCCTGCACACACACTTTCACCTATCCTTTGCCACCCCTGCACCATGCAGGCTTATCGGAGATCGCAGGACTTGTGTTGCCGTGAAAATAGGCTTGAAGTGCCGACAGGAGAGGAGCTCTAAAGACCGGTGAGTGGAATGCTACATAGATAGATTCGTGTGAAGAGTATTTAAAATATTGCTTGTTTGTCTTTCCTAACATTCGAACGCTAACATTTTCTAAACTTTAAGGTCTTCTACACTTCATTCCTTTCTACAGTTTAACCAGTCACACAATTAAATATTTTATATAGTCTCATGGACCTTAACATTTTCATAGAGTTTAACGGTTTCTTGGAGTTTATCCATTTTGAAATAGTAAGCTTTTTCTAGCACTTAAATAATTTTATTGTTGTAATGTTTTGAGTTGATGTTGCAATAAGTCAATATGATAGACTGTTTAATACACCTAAGTTCACATGCACATACACATCCAACACGCACAATCACATAACTCATTTGCACATACTATACCACCCATTTGTAAAACTCCTAGCATAAAACTTTACATGCCATAACATATACTTGACAAATATATAAACATATACAACTCAAATGAACAAACTATATAACAGACATGATCATATTTTGAGACCATTTCAACCTATAATACTAACAACATACAATCTGACTTTTTTTCGAAAACATTCTAACCAATCAATCCAAACCAGTTAACAGTACCTTTAAATATAATTTATTACATGTTTAAGAATGAATGCTTCTAGTAAATCACATAGTATATCCATCACATTGTAAAAGATCAGAAGTCTTTAACTACTTCCAAACATTCACTCTATACTCACCATCAGATATTACTAAAAGATTTGTAATTGAAATATTTCTTTTCATGATAATCGAATATGCTCAGTACTGAATTTCACATTATCATAGAGACATATTACATTTATAAAACATAACTTATTTGTTTCAAAAATGTATAATTCTATAACCAAAGAATGTTCGTTAAGGAATGCTCTTTTTAACAGTTGGTTCGCCCCTTCTAGGATATTTAGATCTTAACCACATAACAAGTATTTACACAACTACACCTCGTTTCATCTCACAAGAAGCTTAAGTGTTGTTTAAATGTTACCATATTTAACTACTCAGAAAACCATCGAAGTTTACATACATACTAATTTATTCAATATTTTACCTAAAATATGCTAATTACAACTATACTAACATATTCTTTGGTTAAAATCCCATCAAGATAAATACACATGAATGTGTTACTATTTGCGACATTTGTTTAGACCCATTCATATTAAATATTAAATAACTGTTTAAAATTAATGCTCTTTTTATCTATCATTAAGTTAAAGACATGTTAATTTAATATACTGTAATATCAACCATACTAAGTACTAATTCTGCAACCAACATCATCATACATACATTCATAATTACATATTATACATCTACCAAATCAGCACATAACCTCTCGCCAAGGCAACCAGCTCGCAAATAATCTGATAATGCATACATCAATGATTTTTATCCTTTAGCGATATGATGGATTCCAGTCAGATACACAGCAACATTACATCATGCAAGTCGATGCATCTCCTTACAAGCCATAACATCTCCAAAGACATTTAAATCTTTAAAATTATTCTAGGAAGACTGTGTTGTGAATGGCTGGCAAGTTCTTGCGAGCTACCAAAGAAGGATATGTTTAATTGTTATCTGCATAGGATAACATTTAATAGATTAAACACCCAAACTACATATTCAGAGACTTATAAAAAACTATTTTTTAAATCTGGGATGTAGGGCTATAGTATACGCTATAGATGCACTTCAGGAGATTTGAACACTCACCCATCAAGAGTAAAATATATTTTATTTAATAATGAATGTTAAGCAAGACTCTCTACACAGAAGTAGTGTGTACGTGACGATTCAAGAACCATGCATAGTAAGTAGTTATTTATTTTGATCGCGTTTCAAATAAATTGACCAAAGTATTTGCATAATGAATATCCAAATACAAGTAGTATATAGGTTTGAGAACTTGCACCTTTTTTCATATTCCATCAAGAACACTTCTTATAGTTACTATGTTATGTATTGATTAACTATTGTGGTAAATTCCACTCTAACTACACATCTTACACATAACCAAAGTTAACTTCCGACTAATATATGTTTGATATTATGCATAGCTTACATGCCTATCATCTTGTAATGCACTACACAACAAACACTTAAACAATATACTGTCCAATTACTTATCTCACTGTGCCTACATCGTCTGTCTATCAAACTATAGCATGGTCATCGAACAACAAAGAACTACTTACCACCCCACACTCCATCAGTATGTCGTCCTCTCTGGAAGGGAGAACAACGAACTCGAGGAAATATGAAGGTGAGTGCCTTAACTAGGAAGGCTACACATTTACAAACTACATAACAGATATATGTAGTTAAAACTTACTGATATAAAAGTCATTTTTTTACACAATTTCATACACTTTAGAAATGACAAATTCATAAAATGCTGATAGAATTACTACGCTAAAATCACAGAAAAACAAAAACATACTTTACAAAACTTACTTCATACCTCAAAAAACAAATCTTATACCTAAAAAAAACATACCTTATAACTTAGAAAACATACCTGATTTCTCAAAACCAAAAATTTGCATTGTTTATTTATGTTCAACCACTAAATAAATTTTAATATTAACCTAATTTCCCATACATTTACCTTTCACACAAGATTGTTCAGAAATCTAACTAAGATATGAAACCTTTCTTTAACTGCAATCGACACCAAGCATTTTTATTAGATTAGTTCGTGTCGACAAAGTTAAAAAAGATATTCACTATAATATTTCTAAGTCAGCCCTAACATTGTTATTAACTTTCTATGATTCAAATCCCGATGAAGGGGAACACTCATGTACCATTTTACTAAATGCATGTTAATATTAATTTATTATTGTATAGATACCACCTCGGTCATCATATAGTATAGTTTAAAAAGTAATAAGAGAAACCACGCACATATGTCTAGAAAATCTCCCACGAGGCTAGATCTATCGAGTGGTAGACACAACTACGGCCGACCAACTTGCAAACGAGGTGAGAGCAAAACTAGTTTCAACATTGCCGATAGGGGTTGCCTGTGAACGACAAGATATTTGTTCCCCTCACACAAGACCGGGTCGCATTAACCTAATATGACAAACCGGGAGAGTATCCATACAACTCTTGCAGTTAACACCTTTACAGTTCACTACAGAGCATATATACCAAGCTAAATCAATACAACAAGAAAACATACCTAGATCTCAATCAAAACACACACACAGGCATACATACACAAACTATCCCGAAATATTGGAATTTCACACACTTGCTCCACACAAGTCATGTTCTTATCAACCCAAAATGACCCTAATGACCAAAATTTGATTACAAATTACTCCTAATGACTCCCAAACACAAAATTAAAATTCTTTAAAAAGTGTTTTACTATTACACATATTACATACAAGAAATAAATAATATTTATTATTTAGTCGGATATCATGCGAAGGGAAATAGCTATATTTAAAAGGACGTAGGTTAGAACATTCTGCCATGACATACCTATGCACAGCCAAGACACTCAATTAAGTAGAAAGCATTCGATATAAGAAATACTTATGATGGTCATCTCAAATCCTACACAGCATTCACCTACAGACTATTCACTTAAGAATTCCACTTAAAATTAACATTGTATTTTTATTGTTTGATTCATTCATTTATTTTTCAGACATACATATAATAAATTATTTTATTTAACACAATCCACTGTGTCAAAGTATCATTTACAGAAACAGAAAGCTCACTAAATCGCCATATTATTAATTAAATATGTCTACCAGTTATCCCTACCCAACTATATTGCCCAAACCTACGTCTACCCATCGAAATTTGTTTGAAATAACTCATAGCATATTGATACCACGCCATACTTGCTGTTTTATAAACGTACCAAAAAATCAATTTCTACATATTCTTGAAGACAAAGACTTATAATATCCCAATTTACCAGAACACTACTTACATCCTATTGCTCATACCAAACACTTCCCTTCATAACTTCTAAGAAAACAAGGAATTCATATAAGCATTCCTACATAACATTGCAGTGAAGTACTATGATAAACCATTTCACCATTTAATAGCAAAACACACATACACATTCAAATAATACCATCACCCATGCATTATACCATAGTCTACACCGCACCTCTACAAAATCCTATTTAAATAAACATCACCAAATCAACAATGCAGATGTTGAGAGAGAAGGGAATTGTTAACCATTCATTCACAATTCCACATAGCATCAAACATTTAAAAAAAAAAACTATCATATCTCGCAAACAAGATATATAAACCATAAAAACATTCATTACGACTAGCATCACCAACACATAATATTAACAGTTTGGTCAACCGAACGATACACATCACTCATACTGTCAGATCAATTGTATAAAACACTCCTGTGAAAAATATTGAAACCTTAAATAATTAAATCATCATATCATACAAGAATCTTGCTTCTATTAAATCGCTTACATCTCCATCACGTTGTAGAAGTTCGGAAATCAATACTGCTTTATATTTTATTCCCCCTCTACTGCTGGGATAAAATGTATATTTTATAATAAAATGAATAAAAACGACAGGCTACCATATAATATAACATTATTTAAAAAACGCATACTATTACTTACACACACTCAAACATATTCTCGATTTAAAAAAAATAGTTATGCTTTACTCTGATTTTATAGTACAAATCGGATTGTGAGCAGTCAAGGTATGCTTATTTGCATATATAGCATTGCAGTTAATATATATATATAGGTCTTGCCGATGGCAAATTTACACTCACTCTCTTAATGTTGGCTGGTGATAGATCTAGTCGTGAATATCTTGCTGCAATAATTGTTCTCGATTCCCAATGAATAACAATTATTGCCTTTATACTTCTTATGTCTATATAGGATATCAATGGGGGTAAACACAGCATCACACTTATCACAGTGGAACAACTTGTATTCTGAACTGAACAAACAATGTCTACATTCATGTCGATGTGCATGACAACTTTTACTAAAAGTATTTCCACAATAACAACATTGTTTATGTAATACTTCTAGATACTTTTCAGACACCATTGCTGATGGTGATTCAGTTGGCAAGTCTTCAACCATTTTGTTATTATCATATTATAAAAGCTTACAATGTCACTAGATGATTCCACTCGGGACGATATGCATTCCATCACAACCTCTGGAGAAGTGAACACAGTCATACAGAATGCACGCTTGTATACTGTTTTCACTACGTAACAATTAGTTTATGTATCATTTGAACTCACTCAGAAATAGAGAGCTCTTACTTGATCGAAGACGAATTGCGAATAACATAATCTCGAATATCTCAATATGTGACTTAAATATATTTGTCAGATGCGTGACTCAAACCTACTTCCCTTATGGGGAAATAAATCTAAAATCCGGCATCTTAAACCACTCGACCAATCTAGCAATTTCAGAAAGTATTTTTATCATAATGAAAAGTGTAATCGTTCATTACATTGCCATAGTGTTGCAGCCTCATCATTTCCTTCCATACTAGGTCTTGGTCAGTTTGAACTCATGTTCTGCAAATTACATATTAATGACACATTTTGTTTTGCAAATGACCCATTAATGACCCATTTTTGCTCTGCAAATGATCCATTTTGCTCTCCAAATAATAAATTTGGACCTGCAAATGACCCATTAATGACCCACTTTGCTCTGAAAATGACCAATTTTGCTATGTAAATGACACACTTTCTGGGCAAATGACCCATTATTAAAAATTCTGACAAATTTTCCTTAACATCTGGATGCACTTCAGAAAAATATTTTAAGTGTTAGCCCTATCCTTGGAAAACATCATAGCATCTTAACCTTAACCTTTCTTACCATATTACTCAAAATCTACTGCTTAAAACAAAAAGAAATGTAATTCTTAAAAAACTGTTTGATTCACAGTAAAAAATATCTTTTTAGATAAATTTTAAAAAAGCGCTAATTATAATACTTTTGCAGTTTAAGTCCACTTAAAAATACAGGATGTATTACATTTCAATATTTAACAAATTACTTGCACAAAAGCTGAGCAACATAACTTTTACAACTTTACTTTTCCACACAAATACATAAAAAATTACCCTCCTCAGTATATGTTTTGTGGATGGCTTGTTATGTCATATTTATGCCCTCTGGCATAATAGATGCATGTGTATGTGAGTGTGTGTGTATGTTTGTATGCACGTGTGTTTGGTTGTGTTAAACAGTCTACCATATTGAGTTAGAGCAATATCAAGCCATTTCATGTCAGCAATTAAATGATTAAAATCCTAGAAAAAGCTTACTTTTCAGAAAGGATAAAACAAAAGAAACCGTTAAAATCTAAGAAAATGCTAAGTATCACAAAAATATAGATAATAGTGAAGTGTATGACTGGATAAACTGTAGAAAGCAATAAAGTGTAGAAGATCTTGATGTTTAGAAAATGTTAGCATTCGAAGGTTAGGAAAGACAAATAAGCAAAATCTCAAATACTCTGTCCGGGAACCGATTTCTGTTGTATTCTACTGCCCGGTCGTCAGATCTCCTGTCATATTGGCTCTCCAAGCCTCAGTGCAAGGCAACACAACTCCTGATATAGCCAGTAAGCCTGCAGGATGTAGGGGTGACAGGGTATATAGGCGAAGTGTGTGTGCAGGCGCATTACCCCGCCACACCTACTCGGCTGTAAAGTATTGGCTGATGGGTGAAGCCAACAGTTGCTGCCCAGTTAACAGAACATTAACACGTGTGGTTGTGCATCATCTTTCTTTCTCTCCACTGATCTATATGTGTGATTATAAAATTCAATTTAATTAATGTTTGTCTTGGAAAATAACACTCACCCTCACTTGCGAACCTTCAATCGATATGTGATTATGCACCTGCATTTCTCGAAAATTCCCGAAACAAAAAACTATTTTTCCGAAGTTCAAAATAACACTAATGCATTGGCTTTGAACAAACCCCCTAGTCTTAAAAATTATCAAAATTACATTAAGTGACCAGGTCAGTTTTCGAACATGGTAATTATAGTTGTAGACGAAGCTAATTATATGGTTATTCATGTGATTACATGGCAAGTAGGGTTATGTAGGTATGGACTTATATGATTATGCAATTTCATGATTACATTATTACACTATTTTGTAGTTCAACTGCATTCTCCTCCGCAATGACGAGTCAGGACTAGCGAATGCAGCAGTAGTTGTGTGTAAGAGTAAGGGACTTCGAAAAGATAACACGTCAGTCTGTGAACCGAATCTCAGGGAATAGTAGTTATAAATAAGTGTAATTCCCTCTTTCCTATCTCACTTGCATCGTTCAATGAATTTCCCAGAACTTTTTTAATTAATAAGCAACCCGCTCGGGAATGAACCCGGTATTCCGAAAATAACATAACATGGAGTAGTCCCAAAAGGGAACCAACTAAAAAATAAATATTGTTAAATTGAAAAAAATAAATAATTACTAAGTGCCCTGATCGAGATTCTATGACTATAGCTTCAACGGTTTGTAAATTATCACTTACTGTGCTGATAAAATTATTTAATGCATAATTTACATTACCATCCTGATTTCCATTGGGAATGTTGTGTATGTTATGAATTTGATTACTAATTCTTCAATGGTTCGGAAATTGAGTAACTATGCTTATAAAAGTGTTTAAGGCATAAGTTACCTTAACATCTTAATAGAAATTGAGAACAATTGTGTGTGTTATAAATTTGATAACTATAGCTTCAATGTTTCGGAAATTTTGACTTCCTATGCATATAGAAGGGCTTAAGGCATAATTGACTTTACCACCATGATTGACATCGGGAACGATGTCTATGTTATAAATCTTATGAGTAGAGCTTCAACAGTTCGGAAATTAAAACTAACTATTCTTATAAAGGGCTTAACACATAATTGACCCTGTCAGAAAGGGTTTGGGGAAAATTTGGTCTTACCACTGTGATGGATATCAGGTGCGATGTGTATGTTATGATCTTAATGAGTATAGCTCCAATGGTTCGGAAATTATGTGTAACTACACTTGTAATAGGCTTTACACATAATTGACCCAAGCAGTAGACTCTATAACCAAGATTTTGGTTGGAAACAAATGACAAACGAATGTGGGAGGCAAAAGAGGGAAAGAGAGACAGAGGAATGAAAGAGAGAGAGAGAGAGGAAAAGTGAGAGAGAAAAAATGGAAGCACGCGGAAAAAACCCAGATTGATAAGAGCATGAAAAAACAACATTAAATGATAGATAGGCAACATGAATGATAGCTCATGACAAATGTTATACTGGCTACCAAGATATAATATGTAAATAGTCGGGCAAACTAACCACATACGAAAAATTCCAAAAAAATATTTCTAGGTACATTTTTTCGCTTTATATAACTCAGCCGATTTTATTCAACCCGAGTAAGACACAATACTTCAGATCCTACCATAACCATCCTCCTGCAAATGCTGGCATAAATCATTTATAGCAGGTTCTTATAATCGATTATATCCACAACTGAATTAATGGATCTTCCAGAGAAGCAGAGCAGACTGTATAAGAAATTAAACTCATATTATTATGAATACATAAATTTAAATAATTTACTTAAGATATTCATTCTATCTTTTAATTACATTTTTCACAACAATCTAATCTGAAATATCATCAATCCATCAGTTCAGTAGTGAGAGAAGTTATCTCTTTAATGTGCGAGTAATCTCCGTCTTGTTGCAAAGCGATCAAATATCTGACTCAGTCTGTCAACAAGTTCATTCGGGTCTTCCGCAAACATGTAGTCAGTGTTCTCAGTGATTTATTCCTTCTCCATTTCGCTCACTGCAGAAAATTAACAGGCGTTCTTGATACCTTCTGTCTTCTTCATTCCACTTGTCGAAGGAAACTCGTTGGCGAAATATGTGGGAACATCGAGAAAATCAGCATCATATTTAGCGCTATCACTGTCTTCATATTCAAATTCATCAACGCTGTCGATCGTCTTCGCTTCTTGTTTAAACACTTAATATCAAGTTTGCTTTTCTATGTAGGAGCCGCATGGTCATCATCAGTATTTAGAAGCTCATCGATTTCATGCGAAATTCTTGCAAAGGTATATTTCGCGCAAACCGCCTCTGCCAAGCCTCGTAGGTCTCTGATTCCATCATCAGCATTAACTACCTCGTGGAAATCACCTGGCTAATCAGTACCCACCGATGCAGCTAGAGGTATTGATGGCAACACTTGCTGACTCTCAAAAGATGAATTCTTGCAGTTCTTGATGTGGTTCTTTAATGCATCATGTTGCATAAACTACATGTGCACATTGTCGTAACACTTCATCATGTGAGTTCCCTCGTCTAGTCTAAAACAGAGGCACGGTACCATTACAATAATAGTGCGTCTCTTTAAATTATCGCGTCTATCAAATGTACCACAGTTGGTTCATGGTGGTAATTTGAAGGTCAGTCCTTTTAAACGTTGGCTTATTTCATGTCAACGAGCATGGCATCTTTTGCTGAAGATATTTCTACAGTAGCAACACTATTTTAAATGTAATTTTCCAGCAGTGGGAGAAGATACTTCCATTGAGGTAAGCTATAAAGTAGACTTCATACAATCAATGGCTTGCATAATCTTAATGTAAAAACTGACGTAATTTCCACAGTAACAACATGTGTATCTACTTGGCCTAACTATTTATTTATGTATTTGTATACTTACTAATATATTTCATAATTGTGATTTAACGATTTTTATGCATCTATTCAAAAAGATATTTTATCTTATTCCTTGAACACATAAGAACGCAGTAACAACTTCAACAGTTTCTTCCCCACAAGTACTTCGCTCAGCTTGAACTTATAGTCACACTTAATGTGACTGCCTGGGTAGGCCCCCGAACGGTGTGCAGAGCTCCAGGAGAAAACATTTTTTTTATAAAATCGTCCACAATGTCTAAGTGAGGGCTGCTTTCAAATAGTATTTTAGAGACTTTACGCATCGGTATACATTTTTCAGTTCTTCCATTTCTCTCTCAAGCATGTTATTGTAATAGTGAAAATGATGCAAACGTGTGTTAAAGTAGTGATTTTTGGGGTGAACATTCCGGTACAAAACGTTAAAAAAGGTATAGAGATGTGTATCAAACCTTTATTTTTATTATTACGTCATAAAATGGTAGTGTCTCCCCTGAAAGTCTCATAGAGACGCGTTATCGACAGCTAGACATCACACTAATTGAGTGCCTGACGCGTAAAGGCGGTGAGAGAGTTGCTGCTCATGTCTTGGTCGCCCCTAGCGCTCCCGAACTTTAGGCCTCAGACGTGCAAAATTCCTTCAACCAGGCGGCCAACAAGGCTTGGTTTTAGTAGCCAGATATTGGAGTTGGTGGCACTGCGGACTCGGAGGAGTGGAAGGACGATCACAAGCAGTCTACCCAACACATTCCTTTCCCCCCTCCCAACGCCAGCCATGCTGGTTGGTACACACTCTCACTCCCTCTCGAAGTCGGGTGACCGGTATTTGTGGTCTGTAACTCTCCCATTTCCACCAAGAGTGACTCCCGGACCTCAACTGTCCTCACACAGGCCACAGGGAGGGAAGATCCCTCAGGCCATGCCTCGCATTTCAGACAACCATTCGCTTCGCTTGGACACGATCCGTTACACCGCGCTAGTCACATCGTGACTTTGTGTAACATTCTGTTCTGGCAGTAGCTGACATGAGATTTAATTAATTAATGCAATATGCTACTTTGTTGACTTGGCATCACAGGATTACGCCATGGGGCCCATTTTTTTAAACAAGCGGAATAACGTCATTCCGCTTTCGGAATGATTTAAGTCAATTATTTAACAGTCAGAAGCAGAATTGTGTACTTGAATCGAGCTGTAAAGTGTCGAGATCTATCAGACAGCAAGATTACTGCCAGAATCGCCATTTTTATATAGATTTGCATGTAAAAGTAACTGCGATAAAGGAAACGTGAAAATATACACTCTGTTGAGGATAAATATAAATATAATCGACCAAGTAGAGTAAAACTAGGACCGTTACCACACATTAATTTACAATCGCTTCAAATAGCTGAGAAAATCGCCTTTAACGGAATGTTAAGTTGTCACATGAAAACTAATGTAAGTGTTGTAAATATAAATTAAATCATAAAGGTAAACAGTTAAAATTAAAAATAACAATTTTAATTTCGCAGTAAAATCGGAATTTCAAAAGCACTAAAATAATATAGAAGTTAGACAGCGGTCTGTATGAGTTTTTAACGTATTGGGCTTGCCTGATACTCGAAAAAATATATGCATGTACACACCTGTGAAAATCCAATCCTATTGATATTGAATTTCTTATATTTTGGTCAGAAATTGAAAAAAAATTCACAGGATACCATAAAGTAACTTATATTTGCGGAAACATAATTTTAGTATTATTTGGTATATGTAGTAACAAATATGTATTTTACTTAGACTTACTGGTAGTAGTTGAAAAAATCTGAATAATTTCTATGTTTTCATACATATCCGTATGAAATTTCTTAAGTAAGTAAAACAATTTATTCTTAAAAACGTATAAAACAAGCTAAAAAATACTAAATATAATGTTAGATATAGTGAATATAATATTTGGCGATATCTAGCACGTGCACTGAAATCCCGTGTGATTTAAATCTTAAACGTACAACCTTCGTTATCACATTATTTTTCTATTGTTTAAATATAAATTGTGGAAATCTTCTATACAGTAAAAATTTCTGTGTACTAACAAATAAATTAATTTTTTCCCAACAGTTTTAACATAATTGGTTCAGCGTCGGTGACGACAAACGAAATACAGCGATGACAAGATGCAATATCTATTCTTTAAAATTCCAGTACAATTAATTTCAACAGTCACTATGGTTGTATAAAACTACGCATCTTGGCATTCCGACACTCGCTACCGGAATGAAAGTATCGCATCAATCCGCTACCGTAATTATTCCGATAAAAAAATTGGCCCCTGGTTTTATCGCTGGTTTGTTATTATATCAGATCTGTCACGGGCGTGTCAGTAAAAATATCTTCCGTTTAAAATTGAAAATATATTAAGAGTTTGAAATTCTGCTTGGCCTGAAAAGATACCCGCGAAATATCTGGTTCTGCGTCGATTTATTGAGTGTATGCAAATGTAAACTGTAATCATTCACCGGAAAATATACAAAACTTAACACTAGTTTTAAACGTTTTGCAACAAAACTATACTGTTTACTGGACAGGAAAGATGAAATTCGTTGGCCTATTCGTTCCTGAGCGTAAAAGACTGACCTGCATCTTCCCTCCAAATTCAACGAATAGTCCTTAATATTTTTTTTTCATCCTGACATGATAGTCCTTAATTACACACCGTCACATCGTAGTGTATTTGGAGAGAAATAATTACTAAAATTTTTCAGTTATATTTATTTTTCTTTGAAACACTTTCAGATTCACATAAGTGTATATAAACTATTGGTATTTTATTAATTGTAACCATTATGCACGTGAACAGCCATTGACTACATACATAAAGAATTAATAATAATAAAAAATCCGTTCTGCTATGCAAGTACAGCGTTTTTGTAGGAACGCATTCGTGGCGATTATATCTTGTTGTCAATTTGTCCATTTCACCAAAGGGAAATAAATTTTACAACTTTTCATATAAATAATATTTTATTGAAACTTATTATGTACATTTTAGTGAAAGCACTTCGTTGTATAGTAAACATATTATTTTTATATGATTTTCTTTTTGGGTTTTATTGATGGAAGTTTTTTTTAGAAAAGTATACAAGATATTTTTGTTTGCCCAAAAAACTGTAAGCTGAGTTAGTTTCTTGCATACACCTCTGTCCAATAACATAAATGTGGGCAATATGTCAAACACTACTACCTACCTACACATACGAAAGAGCTGTCGAGTATTGGTAAGTTTATCTTAATTCGAAAGCAAGGAGCAATTTTTAATATCCAGCTCCCATAAGACAAACCAAATCATAGTACACAAATACTGTAAGTCACTTAATACAAACAAACCAAAGCATACTACACAAACACTGCAATTAACCTAATACAAACAAACCAGAACATTGTACAAATAAACTACAAGTCACCTCACACCAACAAACATAGAACACTATTTTTGTAAGACAATCTAATACAAACAAACCAAAATATAATACACACAAACTATGTCTTAATCAAACAAAACAAAACATAGTACACAAATACTTAAAATTATCAAAAACAAACCGAAACATAGTTCACAAATATTTCAATTCGCCAAATCCTACAAATGAAACTTTAACAAAGTAATCACTTTTAAGGTGAAAAGGAAAGCAATTGCACGAATTCATTAAGTTTATTTTAGAATAATTTTTGTATTACCCCCGACTACAATTTATTCACTGAACAAAGTTTATCGATAACGCTAATGAAGATAGATCTACGCTGACTTTTTACTTTTTAGGACATTTTCTGAGCATTCTGTGATCTGAAATGTATTTTGGATTTCAGATTGGCTTTGATCTTGTATGCCTAGAATTAACTAACACGGAAAGCGGACAGTCCAAGTAAAACTTTTGCTGTTGCGGTTCCATTTCTGTGAACGAGAAATTGTCGCCTCTTCTTACACATATCACAAGAATTCGTTGATTGTTCAAATGGAAAAAATGCAATATTTCGTGTCATATATATGCAACTATGGCCCTGCACCTTGTAGTAGTAATCGCTTCTCTTTCTGAGCATAATGTCACTTCACATTTTACTAGTCACCTCAGTTTATTCATTTCCAAAGCTTTTCCGGTAACATTTCATCAATACATGATTGACACTTAACCTCTACAATAGTCCCATTTCCAACTACGCCATCAGGAGTAGCACCCAAGAATAAAATTTCTCTGTCAATAAACAAATCGTATTCGTAGACTTTAAAATTGTGACCGCTTTTCAACCATCTAATATTATCATCCTCATGAATTTTACCGTAGGTAGTGATTACACTAGCATATTCTTACAACAAATTAATTTTTTCACTAATGTTTTGTATCTTGTAGTAGGTTTCCTTTTGCAGACTGTTCCAAAATATGATGCTGTAAATCGTTTTCTCCTCTGCTTGATCCATTCCCCAATACGCAACTGCGAAGCACTATGACGTTCTAGTGACGTTCGTTCTTCACTTTTCATTCTAAATTATGCCATTATCCTTATTTATCTTTTCTGTAGTCTTCGGCAGACATGTCCTGTTGTTGGGCGTGCTGTCCGTAATTCATATCTATGGTTATACTATAAAATAGGGATTGAGATATTTTAAGGTTTTTAGCTCACTTTTTCTTTGCTGCCCCAACTTTTTCATCCCTCTCAGCCGAACTCTCTTGCTAAATATTCCAGGACTTTTGCAAGAGTGTATTTGTTTAAAGTATATTGTGTGATACCCGTGCTGTCGTGTAAAACTGCTACAGTACATCTGAGCTTGTAACTGCTGGAAAGAGAAAATTAATCCTTTTCCCTCCAACAAACTTTGAAACACTACTTTTGTACTGCTCAACAGCGTTGCTGTCTACATATTTCAAGAGACTGGCTGTTTTGACTTGGGTAACTGACAGTAAATTACAGGTGTTCCATCAAACCTGTTTGAATGAATTCCGGAATTAAATTTATTTAGTTTGGCAGATTACTTTTCTGTGCAGAAAAACCCCACATTCAATATATCTTTAAAGAAATGATTAAGTCCATTTAAAATATAATTTTTTAGTTCGAATTTTTCCTATAAAGAGCTCGCTGTTAAGGGTCGCCCAAATATCTTCACTCACTCAGCTTTTTCATTCGACTGCAAATCTTAACTCTTTGTATAGCACCGCCTTCGAACTGCTAATCTCATCCTCAGAAAATTATCTGCAATTATTTTTGGAGTACCATTGGTTTTACGATTTCTTAGTTTGTTTCCGCAATTCTGCAGTATATTGTTTCCGAACTCGTATTTTTTTTCCACATTGATGTTTTGTATGACTTACCATGAAGTGTTTTCTTGTATACGCCACTGTTGCCATCTGCTACTAACTTTGCATATATCGCATAATATATAACCTCACTAAAAATGAATCCCTCCACAGTGATAGCTGACTCCAACCTCATCGACCTTTGGTTCCAATTTTTGCTGCAAGTGTGGATGTTTCGCAATATTGTTTTTCATCCTACTTTGCTAGAAATCGTAAATAATTTATTTTCAGCTCCGATGAATAAAACTTTGGAAAGTACAAAATCTGTTTAGGGGAGAAAAAATTGACGTAATTGGAAAACACCAACCATTAGTCAATACATGTCTTCATCATTACCTGATGAATTTTTGGAATTCCAGAACATAATGACAGAAAACTTCAAAAACAATCATTTTGTTATCTTAAATAAATGATAACGCAAGTAGTAATATATGTTGCATTTATTTACTGTTGCGAGAAATTTAAACCATAATCAGATTGTTTTTGTTAAAATATAAGGCAAGGTTAATTAGAAACTATTATAAAAATTATAAAAATGATTAAATTCTATGTATGAGCTGCATATAATACCTCTTGTCTAAACTTTAATTCTGTAAAACCACCACATCAATAGCACTTTTCATTTCCAGAATATTTGCGGTACAAATTTTCGGTAGTTCATCTAGTTGTATACTATATAAAATATTTATATTAACTCATACGGGTTTCTTGAAAATGGTAATAGTATTTGTTAATTTTCTTTTACCAAAAAAAAAAAGTTCTACTTTTATAAATATATTTGTTAATTCAGTAAAAGTATTTTAAAGAAAATTTAACAATACAGCAAGTTTAAGCAACATATTCTTGTTGAAACATTTTTACTGCACATCAGTGATTCAACGCTGAGCTATAAGAACCGCAAAATGATTTTTCCTTGTATGTCACTGGTGTGACTCAGCTTAAATTAATTTAATTTAAAATTATATTTTATCACCTCATTAAAATGTTATGGTGCAAATTTTTACTGTAGAACAAATGTCAACAGTGTGTTAGACCTGGGATAAATTTTCAATGCACTGCGAATATCCTACGCGGATATATGAAGACCGCAAATCGCATACTTTATCCGTGCTATATGGGTTGCGAAATCCAACTTTAATTCACTAAATCATATTAACTAGCCAATTAAGAGGCGATAGCGTAAATATATAATTGGAATAACGCACTGGTAAAAGCCTGGCTAATTATTCAGTTTTTTCCTGTCATAGTTATCTAAGTTTATATTTGCAATGTGTTCGTTAACGTAATAATATTTTATTTAATGTTTGCTTTAGCAGACCTTCTTTAATTACTGCAGCACTAATTCATATTGTTAATTTCAATTTATTTTGACATCATATAACGTAAGTCCATGTAATTATGTTTGTAAGTTTTTCTGTTTTTAGTCACAAAGTTATGTTTATGTGGGCCACTTTGCATAGATGAATTTGTTGATTGGTTGCTATGGTAACACAAGACGTATGTGTAAGATGTGGTGTAACCGTCTTTTGATCGGCAAGATGTTTTAAGGTGTCGTTTATGTATGCATTTTTAAGACTTCTGGCCGTCTTTCTTTTCCCATCAGGCACGCGATGACCTAGAGGGTTGTCGGCCTAAGAAATATTATATTTTGTTTGTTAATTGGCCGAATCCTAAATAGAAATGCAGACTGTCTATATGGCCAAAACGCGTGACATCTGAAGAGGAATAATTTAAGTCTGCATGCGCACCAATGCGTATAATATTTAAAGCCAAAAGCCAAGTTTGTGATACCGCGATTGCATGTGATATGGCAAGGGCTTTAGTTACATACTTAAGGCGCAACAGCCTAGTAACGGAAGACTAAGGTCCACAATCAGCGGAAACGTTACATCGATCAAGATTTATTTGAAGGTAAGTATACTGAATTTTCGACACATAGACTACGCCTGTAAAATAATTCATGGTTTTTGAGAAACTAATCTGTCTTACGTTATGCCACCTGGGATTATCATTTTCGTTAAAGTGTGCTGTACCGATATTCCTACGGAGCCCTGAACTGAGTACTCATGTTCTCTTAACTGAGCAGGTGCAAAAAAAATATTAATTTTAATTTACACATTTTGAAATAATTTAAAGGACCTGAAGCTATTTAGCCACATTGGAATTGCAGTTAAGAATTACGCATGTGAGGGCTTCACTAATAGTTACGTCCGTACAAAGGAAAGGAAAATGTTGAATCTAAAAACAAGCTGCTCCATAATACTCAGAATTTTCTCAGTTAGTAATTTAATACACGATGCTTCATTCAAAATAAAAATTTTTCAATTTAATGAATTGTACTTATATTCATGTCTCTGTGAGTAATCACTCGGTCAGTAGCTAGTGGTAGTTGTTGGTTTTTATTGCTTCCTAGCTTCTCTTGGGTGTTGTTCGTAGCCGAAGACGATCTGGCTGTGGCAATTGTTTCTGAACTCCAAACATCTTTGGTAAGATGTATGTTGTTAGATTCAAATTATCTGATTAACATTATCTGATAACATTATTAATCTGATAAAATTATCTGATAACATTACTACACTTTATAGTATCATTCGTAGGGACGAGGGTAAAGTATACAGGCGGGAGTTAAAACAGTTTGACACCTACTATTTCTTTTAGGTTTCTATAACATGGTGTAGGCCTATTATTCTCTGAATAAAATGAGATTATTCTTGAAACATTACTTGTTGTAACTAATGTAAATATCGCATCCCTTCTCTTCGTAACTAGGCTGATAGATCCCCCGATGGGTTTAATTAAATAACTTTTTTCCCTCCGAGTCTTACTACTGTATAACAGGGAATAGAAATGCAATGAAAACTCTTCAGAGAAAATAAACATGATACAAATTTCGTTATCTTTTACCCGGCTTCTCTTTCGTGTTGCAGACAGTTTTAAATTACTTTTCCTTTTCGTCGACCACTATATAAGCCCATGGTATATTTTTTTACTGTACAAACTCGGATAAATTAATTGCGAGCTATTCTTCTGAGCACATCACGAAAATTAAGTGGTGGTTTACAAAGCAGAAAAGGGCGTTCGACTATAAACGACCAAGGAAAGTTGTTATTGTCTGTAACAGCTTTAGACCATGCGCGAAATGCCGAGTTCATTCATCCGACAATTTCGTGCATTTCCATGGCTTGTGGGGAGAGAAGACTCAGGGTTGATAGTAGCGGATGTGCGTTCTCTCTCCGGTCAGCCCAATCCCTGTCTGAGGGGTGGGTTCATGTGCGTGGAGGGGGGACAGCTCGGGGTTACGCGCACTCCAGGAAAACGACAGAATTAAATAAAAATATTTAAGTAACCGTTTATAATCAGAATGTTCACTAATGAATATATTCAAATTATATATTTCCATAACTATTGATAATCAAATTATCATTAGAATCTACATGGATGTATATATTCTGATTCGTAATACGATTTCCTCGTCCGCCATGTTAAAATAAAACAATTTTTGTTAATTGAAGAATTTCAATATTTAGAATTCATTATTAATGTTTTAAAATCATTTAGGGGCAAGATTCCGCAATAGCGGGAATAAAAGCTATGTTTTCTTGTTGTTCAAAACAATTTGATGCATTCTTATTATTCTAAACCGAGCTATAAGTGCAGCAAAACTAATTATTATTCTACCATATGTGTGGTATGAGAACGAGCCTTAAAGTAGAAAATCGACTACTGCCAGCTCGCCCCTTACAAGACGACCGACCCAGAAAACGACAGAACCTTCATAAAACGACCGACTCCTCACAACACTGAGCCCTCCCAGCACTGGCACCTCACAACACTGACCCCTTACAACACTGACCACTCACAACACTGACTCCTCACAACACTGACCCCTCACAACACCCACCCCTCACAACGCTCGCCCCTCACAACACTCACCTCTCACGACACTCACCTCTCACAACACTCACCCCTCAGTAAGCACTGCCATATTTATTAGAATCGAACCCTCAGTGCTAAACACATCCAACATGGTTTTTGCTGTAGTATGTAATTGTCCCTTAATGTTTCTTATGTTATTTTTTTTAGATTTTTGGCATTTTTTCCAATTTTTTGAGTTCAAGGTCAATGGGGTCAAGATTATGGTCGCCAACAATCAACACTGGGGTCGGAGTTAGTTATGTATTATGCTCAGCGATTTATTACATTTCTAACATTTTGCTTCGATATTTAAAGTCAAAATCGATGGGGTCAAGGTCACCAATAACCAGCATGGGGTCACAGTCAATTATGTCATATGTTCCTAAACTTTCATAAGTTTATTTTGAATCATTACAAAATCTTCTTTGATTTTTGTGTTCAAGGTTATTTAGATTGAGGTCAAGGCCACCGATATCTAACATGAGCGTCAAATTAAGTGATGCAACACTCTCCAACCATTTAATAAGTTTTTTTTCGATTTTTACCATTTTTTTTCAATTTTTTGTGTTCAATGATATTGGGGTCAAGGTCACAAGCACCCAACATGAGTGTTTCAGTCAGTGATGTGGTGTGTTTCTGAATTGTTTTTAGATTGTTTCGATTTTTACAATTTTTTCTCGATATTTGTTTTTAAATTTATCGGTATCTAGGTCGATATCACCAGCATCTAATAGGGGGGTCGTAATCGGCGATGTAATAAATTCCTAAACCTTTATGAGTTTCTTTTGATTTTTACAATTTTTCCTCGATATTTGTTTTTAATATTAATGGGATCAAGGTTAAGGTTAACAGCAACCAACCTGGGGGGTTACAGTCAGTAACGTAATATTCTTGTCAATTTTTAAATCTATTTTTCTATTTTATATTCATTATTCTCGAAATATCGATGACTGGGGAGAGTGAGGATAAAAAAATGTGGCTTATGATAAAAGGAGGGGGGGGGGGGAGAGTTTATTGTTAGGGTGGTGGAGTGAGTGTGAGATAAATATTATATGTTCCTCGATTTGTAGAATAAAGTGTTTGAATTTTTGCGATTATTCTCTATAAATCATGACTGGTGAGTATGTTGGTGAAAAGGGGGAGGTATTGGTTAGAGTGGTTTGGGAGAATGTGAGGTTAACCCTATATATACCTAGATTTTTAGACTTTTTAAAAATAGTTTTCTCGATTTTATAATAATGGGCCGGTGAATGAGGGGAGGAGGCGTGGCGAGGGTGGGGGAATGAGCGAGTGGTAGGTTAGTGTAATATTATATGTTCTTCAATTTATTAGAATTTTTTTCGATTTTTTTACTTTTTATAACAATGGCCTGGTTGGGAGGGGGTGAGGTGTGGGTGGTCAATAACATGGCCTCCCCAGGCCGCCGGCCGCCCTACTTCCGCCTGTGACGTCATCGCAAGCGAGTAATTCAAAAGTCCGAAACCTTGATACTTTTGCAAACACCTACTATTTATATCTACTGACTTATTTCGTTTAAAGTGGTTCAAGAAGTACAAGAAAGCTTTGAAGGCGACGACATCTTTACTGTAGAGAAGAATGAATGGTTATTAAATCATAGTAAACTTTTACCGAGCTCCTGAACTCAGCGAACACATCAGTACAATCTGTAACAAAGCTACTTTGCTTGGAACCCACTTATTTATCGAAATTCGTAGTCTGGAAAATCTTGCAGCTGTGAGGTGGACTAATTTCCATATTTTGAATATTTGTAAAACACATTTTCACCATTTTCTCATATAGTGTGAAAATCACGTATACTATATGTATGAGCGTGAGCATTAAACATTTATTTCTTAATCAGGCTCGTGCGTCTAAAATAAAATATTTCGCACAGTATGATGTATTTGGTTTCACTTAATGTTAGTCTTAATAATTATTTTTAAATCTCAAATCATACTATGGAATTAACAGATATTCTATCCGAGTGTTAAACAAATAAAGTTTTCACCGGTACATGGATTTGGAGTTAGACATTTCAACAAACTTCCTACACTGCATTTGCAATCTAAAAGCATCTAATGGACATAAACAACGTTAAATCCTTAACACATAACACGAGTATACTCGTTCACGAACATGTTGCAAAATACGTAACATAGTGGTTGAATCTGTACAATGTCAAAAACTAGCACAATTACAGGTAGCTTATATTTCCTGGTTAATGCTATTAGCTTTTGCTAGCTCGCCAAAACGCTACTATTTGTTGCTGCCGGTGCCATTGGCCAATGGAAATTCTTTTCGTATGTTCAATTGTGTCTGTTATTATTATGAATGCGCTGATACTTGTTGGACCGAAAACTTCTTTTTCAACACCTAGAAATAAACATTAATATTTAAGTTAAGGGATTAAGTCGGCCCTCCCCGTCTGGTATGACCCTAAATAAGCACTTCCGGCATATCTCAGCTGTTTATGTAGTCTTTCACGACCACGAGGTAACAAATACGTTGCAACGGGCTTCGTGACTGATATAATTGCATCAACCACATGATATCGTTGAAATTGCAAAACTTTTAAAAAGGCAAATATGTAACTACTTTCCTTCAAATTATATAATATATAATTATATACGCGTGTGTATGTGTGTTGCCTATAAAACGAAAAATGAAGGGAGTGCGAGTTAATTTACATTAATATAGGAAATTAATTGAATAAATATAATTTTTATATTCATTTAACCAGTGTTACAGTTTATATCTTAGTTAATTTTGGCCTTAAACTAATTAGTTTAAGCTCTTAAGGAATATCGCAGGTCGTCAGTAACCATAAGGTACAGTTTTTTTTAACCTGCTTCATTACAAAGTTATATTCATCCCACATCCTCTCTGTGGAGCAAATTAATGTGGAAGCTTGGTTCTTCGTGAACCAGTGACAGCGCGAGAATATGTGTGCATGCTGACAGAGTACTCCTTTGTCGTCAGACAGCAGTGCGGAATTGCAGCGCCACTCTGCCACGACAGCCGTCGTTTGTTAGGGTGTGGCGGGATGTTTTACCCTCACGTACTCCCTCTGCGGAAGCAAGGGTTCGCAGCCAACAGTCTCTCTCGCAGTTAGGGGCAACGCTGCTCGGATTAGCGCAAATCTGAATTTTCGTTATTTGTCTCTCCTTTTTCGGACAGTTGGAGAAGAAAAAATCCGCTCTTTTATTGCCATGCAGATGCTCTCCATAAAACCGTCCAACAGGTAGCGTGAGACCTCCATACACAGGGAAAACGAGCACACATTTTCTCATTCCCTAAGGAGAGCTATAGTCATCACGTCTTTAAGGAACCTGAAAAAGGAGCAAGGAATTTATGTGTAATCTTCAAGCAATGTCCGGCATTAAGAGTGAGCGCTATTACTTTCAATTAAAACGTTTGAAGCTGAGAAAGAGGAAAACGCTATTGAAGCGATTACGGTATAAATGTAAAAGTGAAGACACTACGTCTTTTGTAGGCCTATCTATCGATGGTATTGTGAACAGTGAGGCCGAAGAATAATGCCTTTTATACTAGCTCTACTACTCAAAAATGTCTGTCTGCACCCCAGTAGCAACGTTTTGTTGGCCCAACATTGACCCAACGTTTGACTCTGGCGTTGGGCCAATGTTGGAATGCGTAAGTTGGCCCAACGTGTATTTTTCCGTTAGCAGCCAACTGAAATATGACGCTCAGCCTACATCAATGGGCCATTGAAAATGTATGGTTTTCTGCACGCTTTCCTAAAGTCTCTTTCTTTCAAACATACGCCATATCGATCAAAAAACCAAAACTCGGTTTGTTGGCTCTACGTTGGTTTATCGTGTGTATATTACAAATCACAAATATAATGCGACATAAATCCAACCACTAACTAACGTTAGTTATTCGTAGTATTTTTATAATTTACCAAATAATATTATTTTATATTTCAGAAAGGCATTCAAATAGTCATTTATCCACAGTTAACATTGGTTTGAGAAGATGTGGTATTGCATATATAATGCCAACTAATAAACAATGTTCTGCAACGTTGGTTACCAGTGTTACCCAATAACAAACAAATTAAACAGTATATCAACCCACGACTCTCCGATTAGCAGCCCGACATCTTATCCACTAGACTACCGTAACTTGTTACACGTAAGATCAATGTAACTTGTATATTACATTCCAGAAATAAGTATGCCTATGTATAATACTATATTTCAAATATGCAATGTTGGCCCAACATACAAAATTAATGCCAATTACCAACTGTATGTCTACAAATGTGCTGCCAACAAGCAGCCAACCATGACCATAAAATATATTTGAAACAAAAATAATATAAATTAAAATCCTAACTTGTAAGGGAACATGAATAATTATCAATAAATATTTCATCCCATACATAAGAGTAAGCATTATTGTAAATATCTTAGTTGCATAACATTGCCCAAACTAGCCAACAAATTAAAGAAAAAGTACTGATTACCAAGTTTTTAGTTTCCAACATTATTCCAAAATAAGACTAACAAAACATATTTCAAAGAAAAAATGGTCAGTTAAGTGATAAACATTAGTACTTCATTAAATACAGGATAGAGTTATTGTTTTGATTAAGAATACATATTCCTTATTGAATTTAATTGTTGATCATACAGTATTGGTCCAAAATAAAAATACGAGTCTATTACCAACTGTATGTCTACCAACTAGTTGCCAACAATCAGCAAACCATGATCATCAAAATATATATTTTAGTACAATTAGACAATACATAAAAAAAATAAGTTTAAGCAAACACGGAAATTTTTTCTTATCCCAAACTTTCTTTGGAGTATTGTAGAAATAATGTTGGTTACACAATATTGGCACAACTAACAGAAGAGGACCAAACACGAACCATTTGGTTCCCAGAAATGTTCCAACATAAAACCAACTAAACATAACTCATAGAAAAATTGTCAGTATCGTAAACAACACATGTATATGATATAATAAAGGAATAAATATAGGGTTCATTAAGAATAACTATTCCCTAACTTCAACATTAACGTGTTGGTTGTACAATGTTGGCCCAACATAAAAATTAGTACTGTTTACCAACTGTATATCTACCAATTCGTTGCCAATGTTCAGCCAACCTCGACCATAAAAATCAATTAGAAACAAAATATTTATATATTAAGAAACCTAAATGCTAAGCATACCTTAAAAATTCCTTTTTTTCTTTCCAAAAATACTATTGAGCTTTGTTGGAAATATGTTAGTTACGCAATGATGGTCCAAATAAAAAGAAAGTACCAATCACCAACTGTTTATTTTCGAACATTTTCCCAACATAAAACCAACTACACATATTTAAAAAAAAATAGTACCGTGAAAAACATTTTAATTTCATAAATGTAGGAAAGAGACATTGATTTAATTAAGAATAATATACCCTTAATTTACAATAAAATGTTGGTTTTATAACCCAACCTAAAACACATAGACATTGCTAACAGTATGTCAACTAACTTGTTGCCAACAGTATGTCAACCAACTTGTTGTCAACAGTATGTCAACCAACTTGTTGCCAACATTTAGTCAACTATTTTAAAGCTGTAAAAATTGCTCTTGCGAAATGACCTGACTTTTTTTATATAGCGCAGTGCTGATGAAGGGTTTTTATAAAATAACTCATTGAGATAGTGGAGTAAAAATGTTTGGTTTGCATTTTACGCTGGGCCAAAATATTGTTGTAAGGTATATTTTCTAACCCAACATATTGCCAACCTTTCCAACCAAATGCCAACCGTTGAGCCTATGTATGTTGCTACTTGGGCAGTGGGTAAAAGTGCTGTAGATGAATGAATTGTAATTGCTGGGCCAATTTAAATATTTTTGGCTGGAGTAGATGACATTAAATGAAAAACATAGAGTTGTGTTTTATCGGTTTCTTGACAAAGCAAATTTTTGATTTATTTATTTTTGATTTTTTTGCTTCACAGTGTGTAAATATAGCTTTTAAACCTACGGTTAGAACAATGCATTTATTTGCGTGGATTTCATTGTCTTGATACATAATTATATTGCGAAAATTTTCGATCCTAATTCAAGTATTATTCCAAAAGAGTTGGGCCCTATGTGGAAATCGTATGAAAGTGATAATGTACGTTTAAAAAAAACAGCAAATATGCTATTAAGAATAAATGAATGACGATATTTATGGAGAAAGTGTTGAAATAAAACAATTTTACCTAATGTATAAATATTTTATTTTATTTTCAAAATATTTTCTATAAATATAGTTTATGGTTAAACCTTATTTTTCATTTTGTTAGTTATATAAAATTATTTTATCAACGTTACGTTATCACTCCAATTCCACTTCCTGTAACCAAAATTCAGCTTGATTATGTTATATTGATTGCTTGAAAATACGATCCTATATATTTGATATAACCTTTAGTAATTTATTACAGGAAAATATTGATATAGTTAGTGTACCGATACGTCTGTGTTACGTCTCAAAAAATTGCTTGCTTCGGCATTAGGGCTACGCAACATTTATTAGTCTGTGAGCCAACCAAGCCTGTTAGTGGGGAAATTCTTGGTGGAAGGTGCCCCACTTCCAGAAATTAGGCTTTTTGAAAATCTTTCGAGTGCAAAACTATCTGGACTGTTCTAAAACATATCATTTCCGTTCCCCTATGAGGCGTCTTGGCCGTTTTTCCTCTGCTTGTTCTACTGTACTTGCTGCTTCACCACGATACGTGACGGCTGGCTTTTCTTAAAAACTTTCATTAATGCTTTGGTTGTGATAGGGGACTCAAGCTTCACGTGAGTTGAAATTTTGGTAATTTCACGCTGCTAAAAATTTTGTAATTTATAATTGTAATTAAATTATTAATATACACATATTTATTCTCCAGATACACTTTCACCGTCGATGTTACCTCACCGATGTCGTTCGGTCGACTGACTTGATGCACTCGATGATGTCGACTACAGGTATGCTGATATTGTGTGAATGCACTTACATTATTTGCATGTAAGTAGAGTATTACGCATTTGCATAACCGTAATCGTGCAACTACGCACGTACGCGGGTACTCACTGGCGAAAGCATAACCGTAACTGTATAGTTAGCAATGACATAACCGTGTTATTAGAAACATGTACATGCGTAATTACCACTATGCAATTACTAACTCATTACACAATTAGGCCTACCAAGTACGCAGTTACGCACATGTGTATGTATAACCACATACGTACTCTCACCAAGATGGCTAACGCTCAACCGACATAAACCAAAGGGCATTTCACTTTAATTAGAGCTTGAAATAAAATGTATTAAATTATTTAAGTAGTTCATTCGTAATTATTATTGGTATTATTATTAATAATATAATTTATTACATATTTAGTCCCATCTCACTGTTTGTATAAAAAAAAACTCCGTGGACGAGTTATTGAAAATTAAGATTTATGTAACACACCCGGTTGAAGATAAGATAAAAAGAAATGAAAAACAAAATCATTTTTAAACACTATTTATTACTATTCAACAACCGAAATATTTACTCATTATTTACACACACCATCATCGCAATCAATTTATATCTTCTAATTACAACTCATCTTTTATATAAGGATCTTTCTTAAACCCTTTAGCGCTGGAGTGAGGTTAAACATGGCAGTTGAATAACGAAGCACATCCCTCGCTGGTGATGGAAAACTGTCTTCGCTGGTGACGAACCAGAATAACTGTGGTCTAGCTGAGGAAAGTTCACGCAGTAGCAGGCGGCAACCATCTACTCTGTATGCTGATGTTAGGGGGGTGGGGTGGATCCGAAGCTTTCTCGCTCGCAGGCAGACGGACGGCGAAGAAGTGCAGTAAAATGGTTTCCTCTGATGTTAGCATTAGAAGTAGATGAAGATTATTGTAATGTGTTGTTTTGCTGCGGCTATGACCTCGCAGCAGATGACAGAGGTGTTGGTTGACTGTAAGAGATGACTGGTAGAGACGATGGCAGAGCTGGTGAGGGTTGACAGACGGTGGTGGCTGACTGCTAGAGTTGTTGACTGTTGGTTCACTGGTAGAGGCGGTGCTGGATGTGGCCATTTGGCAGACGGTATTCCTGGTGGCTGTTGGCGAGTAGGGGATATATTGCTTCGTTATCCTGTAGTGTTATCACATTGTCCGGCCCGTCGTACAGTTTGTCGTCATTATTCAACTATGACACTGTGTTAATGCGTTCGGTGTAGATCTCACGACCACGTGAACGGAATTGAAAGAATAAATTGCTGGTCCGCTGGTTCAGATTTTCAAAGGCCGAGGACAGTTTGGTTCCCAATGTGGATATTAAAATATTATTGATGGGAAATCCTGTTTACAGCAGGACTGCCTAGTGGGACAGGATTCTTTTCTCCTGGTACCTAGAGTTCATCAACACTGATGCTATGCAAAACAAAAATGTTCACATCTAAATGCCCACAAAATAAATATGACTTAAGGTTTAAATTTTTATAAATGTTAAAAGTTTATTTATATTTTCCGATAGTTAAATGAACAAAAAGCATGTAATCGTATTATAATTAGTTGCATCAATGAGGATAATGGTTGAATATTGAGTCCGACATTAACATTTTATTTTAACATTGTCCAATTACATTACAGTAATTTCAAATATGTTTGAGTGTTATGTATAAATTTTTATATTTATAAATAACAGATATATTATTTGATTTCTAACAGAAAATTAAAAACATTTTTTCCAGAAGTAGCATCTTTAATAATGTGTAATTCATAAGATAAGATTACTTTAAGATGATTTAATTTTTTTAGGGAATATTAATTCATATATACATTATATTTGTCATTACGAATTAAACATGGATATCTGGCGATACATTTTTTTTCCATTAACTACTGTCTTAATAGTATAAAACTTTATAAGATCTTGCTGCTTTCCGCTGCTTTATACTGAGAGTATAATATATTTTGTGAATGTTAATATCTTTATTTCAAAATTTAATTATTTTTCCTTTATCCATCTTTTGTAAGTTTTATTCGTTTTCACATTTTAAGAAATGTTGTTAGTAGGATAGAAGGAAAAATATGACTTCCGGCCATCGGTGTCTGGTGTTGGAGCTCGGAGCTGTTCATGCTCTGTCATTCCGATCCCCCGGCGGCCATTTTTCACCAACATTCACTTTTTCATAAAAATTACCCTTTTTTTTTTGCTTCAGGATTTCCCGTTTATTCCTCAACGATCCCCCGAAAGGCATTATTAGATCCATTTTAAGGATTTGGTGTCATCGTTTTCGAGAGCAGAGCAATGGCGGCCATATTGATTTTATAGATATAGGGTATGCCAAATCGATACACAGGGTCCAGGGTCCGGAGATAGATCCGAAAATCGGTCTTCTTAGTTTTGTCAGCCATCTTTTCCACCATGTTATATGTAGGTGACCTAGACCATGACCTCTGACCTTGACCACGCACCCATGAACTTGGATGACCTTAAACCTAAAAATAAAATAAAAATTCCCAAGACATTATTTTAAAATATTGGAAAATAATTAAAACGTATAATTTTTTTTTAATTTAAAAAATATAAAAAAAGTATAAAAATTATAAAGAAGTGTAAAGAAATCCCAAAAAATTTCAACAAATTCCCAAATACCCTTGACTCGAGACTCAAGGCCCTTGATTTAAGACACAAGACCCTTAACCCAAGGCACAAGACACGTGACCCACGACCTAAAACTCATGATTCAACACTCAAGACTCAAAACACTTGACCCAAGGCACCTGACCCAAGACTCAACAGTCAAGACTCAAGGCTCAAGACACAATATCAGGGACACTCGATCAGAAATTAAAAAATTTAAATATTAAAATTTTGAATGTTTGAACGTAACGGGACCCGGAGCCGAAGCCAGCATCATGCTCTATCATTCTGAACTTTCGGCTGCCATGTTATGACATCTCCAAACCACCATATTGAATCCAAGTAATCTTGAACTTGATCATGGACCTTGACCCAGTGACCTTGCTAGACATTGAACTTTAAAGAAATCCACAAAATTGCCGAAAATTCTAAAAAAAACATTTAAACAAATTCCAAAAAAATTTATTGAAAATTTAGTGCAAAATTTATTAACATTTACAGAAATCTTTTTTAAATTAACAAAAAAAAAATTACTTAACATTTCTATTTTTATGGAGGTTCCCCCAGTACTTTGTTCAGCACGTTACTGACCCACTTCCAATCAATAACATTGCCATTACTTTTCCCATCCCTACCAAATTTACTGATTGGTTAATGAGTTGGTATGCCTCCACGTACCTCACCTTTACACATTCCGTTGAATAAACTCCACCAGCCACATTGTATTTTTTATTAATTTGAGTGAAGATATTTGGGTGGCTGTTAACAGCGTGGTCTTGACAGTGTTTGTCATTTGTTCAATTTTTCATCACCTAGGTATAACTAGTGTATTAATTTTCGATTTCGTCACCAGGCACGCTATCGATTTAGCCACTAGGTGGAAACCTATTTGTTTACATTTATTTAAAGTATATGTGGTGCTGTCTGCGCCTGACATATTGGGTTCTATTTCCATCACCTAAGTGATGCTATTTTCTCGATTTAACCACAAAACGAGCTGACGAAACAAACATTATCTCATGCTCTGTCATGTAATATTCACGATCTTTGATTTTTAGTTTTTTTCCTCATTACATCCCTTAAATTTTCTTTCTTTCTTAACTTCGTCATCACGATTAGGTCACCTGTGCTCCACCCAACATATTATATTGTATTCATACTCTGCCATTCCACCTCGATTTAGTAGCCTGCTGATTACTCAGTCCCCCTAATCACCATCTGGGGTTACATCACTTCCGGAACATTTGATTATGCCATATGGTCTTTACTTTTAACCATCGAAAATCATTTGGATACTCATTTGTATATATTATAAAAATAACTGTGGTATATTAGAACAACACCAGTCAGGTCTAAATTTATGTAGGGCCTCTCTTCGCCATATACCTAACTGAAGCAGGCCTGGCCAGGCCCTACTCGAGCTTCATTCTCTTCTCCCTTTATGTAGCAGGGTCAAATTTATATCACTTCAACATCATGTTTTCAGATCTGTTACAGCCAACCTGCTTAATATGTATGATGATGGTCATCCATTCTTAGTTTCTGTACAGTAAATTTCAATATTATATCTCAATTACCATATCACTGATTGTGCACATACAGTGATGGGACTAAATAGTAAATATTGAAGTACTTACCTTGAAATCATTATAATTTGACACACCATTTGTTTGATTATTTTATAATGCCAACTTACAGTACCATCATGCGGTGGCAGATCTGAAAACCAATATTGTCATGTGTAGATGTAGGCATGTTATGGTAAGGCACAATATCACCAGCGAGAAAAATATATTTTGTTCTCCATCACCTTCTTCGGATGGTTCTGCTACAGCAGTGTCGCCATCGACTTCTTAAGTCATGTGGTGGGCAGCACCTTCGACTATTTCAGATGGGTCTTCTAGAGCAGTACCATAATCGATAACTTCGCCAAGATTTAGTTATTGTTACTGTAAGGAGATATTTGCCTACTTGTGTTAAGCGACCTTCCTGTGCTATAGAACGATATATCAGGTATATAAAACTTGTTTAAACGAGTCGATAAGCTGCAGAGACATAGCAAGAACTGTAAAATTAGAGAACCTGAAGCTGAGAAACACCCTGTACTAACGGCTGACGATACCACATCGAATGGATTATTCTTTAAACAATCAGCATTCAACAAAATGTTTCACCTATATGATTGGAAATAATTTTTTTGTATGTGAAACAAACATATATACACGCCTTGAATATATTAAGCAAAGGAAAATCGATCAATTAACATAAGTAGGTGAAGGTTCCATAAAATATAATTTTGAATGGAGTGTACCAACAAAAAGCCAAAACATTCCGATGAAACCATTAATCGACGAGCATTCGAGACTCCGAACGTAGTATTGTAAAATGATGATAGCATTCCAGGGGCTGAAGAGGCCTTGAAAGAAAAACTTTGTCGTGAAGGAGACGAATATATGCCAGGGGTTCTGGTTGGACGCTTGCTAGCATATACTGTCTTGAGCTGCATATAATCAGATTACATTAATTATATGAAAAGTGTGCATGCCGTTGTAAAGACACTATGTGAATGGTGCGGAGAATGTAAGGATAAAGTTTTTATGTTTTCAGTTTGAAAGATGTGTGTGTGTCTATATATATATATATATATATATATATATATATATATAATGTGTGTGTGTGTGTGACAAAAAATATTTTATTTCTTGCTGGTGATGTTGTACCTTGCCCTTCAATACCTACATCCCTGATACAAAGAATTATTTATCCTTGGCTTTCAGATCTCTCACTACATGATGATACAACAAGTGCGCATAAAAAAAATTTATGAAATTATGTGCCAAACTATAATGATTCCAATGTTAGTACTTCAATATTTGCTGTATAAACACACCACTGGTTGTGCATAAATAATTAAATGGTAATTAAAATATAATATTTAAATCAACTGTATAGTAACCAAGAATGGATTACCATAATATATTTTAAGCAGGTTGGATGGAGCTGATTTGAAAACATGCTCTTAAAGGGATAGAAATTTGACCATGAGACTTGGAGTTAGGTGAGGGAGAATGTAGATTCGGGCCTGGTCACACCTACTTCAGGGTATAGGGCAAGGAGAGATACTAAATAAATTTCTGCATGACTGGAGTTGCTCTAATAAACCACATTATTTTTTCTAGTAAACACAAATGAATGTACTGAACGTATTTCAATGGTTTGAGATCTATACCATATGGCATAATCAAAGATTGCGGAAATGATGTAACACAAGATGGAGGTAAGAAGGGACCGAGTAATCAGTAAAGTACAAAATCGAGGTGGGATGGCTGAGCATGAATAAAATGTAAGATGGTAGGTGGAGCACCGGTGACTTATCGTGGTGACGAAGTTAAGAAGGAATGACCAAGATTTAAAAGCAGGTAACTAAGAAGAACGAAATCAAATATATTGAACATGGTATGAGAGAGAATAAGGAATGTTTTTTTGTCATCTCGCCTGGTGGCCAAATCGAGAAATTAGCTCCACTTAAGTGATTGAAATAGAATTCAATATGTCAGGCACAGACAACTCCACTTGAACGTTAAACAAATGTAAACAAACATGGCTGCGACCTAGTGGCTAAATCGATGGCTATACTGGTAATGAAATCGAAAATTAATTGATTAGTGATCCATAGGCGATAAAAAAGTAAACAAATGACAAACGGGAAAAACCAATATGACTGTTGGAGTGGATTCGCCAGAAAGAGAGGGGGAGGGGGGGGGGAGTTCTGCTGACTAATTAAATAATTAGAAACTTTGGTATGGGTGGGAAGGTTTATGACGATGTGACTGACTGGAGGAGGATCAGTCTTTTGCTGGACATGGTGCTGAGGAAATCTCCGGAAATGTCAGTTTTTAAATCAATTTTCTATAATAATTTTTATTACGTAATGTATAAATTTTAGATATATTAATTATACCTTATATATAATAAATAACCTTGAACTGAACCATAGATCTTGACACTATGATCTTTTATGACCTTAAAACAAAAAATTCTCAATATAAAAAAAAATCTGTTTTTTTTTTATATTGAGAATTTTTTGTTTTAAGGTCATAAAAGATCATAGTGTCAAGATCTATGGTTCAGTTCAAGGTCACTTGAATTCAATATGGTGGCTGGATAATATCATAATATTGCAGCCGAAACACCGGAATAACAAAGCATGATGCTGGCTTCGAGTCCGGGCTTTGTTATGACCAAACTTTCAAAATTCAAATTTTTTCTAAATCTTTGGTCTAGTGTCTTTCGTTAAGGGTCTTGAGTCTTGGATCTTGAGATTTGAGTTTTGAGTCTTGGGTTAATGGTCTTGAGTTTTGAGTCTTGGGCCTTGAGTGTTAATTCATGAGTCTTGGGTCTTGAGTCTTAAAGCACGAGTCTTGGGTCTTGCTTCAAGGGTCTTGTGTCTTGAGTGTTGAGTGTTGAGACTTGTGTCTTGGTTCTTGGGTCAATGGTCTTGTGTCTTGTGTTAAGGGTATTGTGTCTTGGGTCAAGGGTTTTGCATTAAGTGTTTTGAATCTTCAGTCTTGAGTCATCGGTCAAGGGTCTTGAGTCTTGGGTTAAGAGTCTTCAGTCTTGAGTCAGTGGTTTTAAGTCATGTGTTTGAGTCAAGAACCTTGAATCTTGAGTTAAGTATCTTGAGTCTGTATTCTGGAATCAAGTGTCTTGAGTCTTGAGTCTTCTGCCTTGGGTCTTGAGACAAGTGTCAAGGGTTTTGGGGGAATTTGTTAAAATTTGTTGGAAATTGTTTTGTAATTTTTATATCTGTTTTAATATTAGTTAAAAATATTTTTGTAACTATTAAAAAATTTTCCACTGCTCTGCCCTTAAAATCGATCACCCAAATGTCTCGCAGTGCCTTTGTGGGGATTGTTTTTGCAACTGAGGGGATTGGTGCTTTTTAAGGGAAAACGGAAACATGTGGAGGGTAAAAAGGAAATAAAAAAAAAAAGTTTATTTTAATGAAAAAAAAAGGAAAAATTCGAGGGAAAATGTCCGGTGGGGTACCGGAATGACATATCATGAACATATCTGAGCTCCGACGCCAGACGCCGATTGCCCGAAGTCATCTATATCCTTCTCCTATAATTTTATTTATACGATGTAAATCATTAATATTTTATATGAACAACTCTTATTTTCGATATGTTTAAATCAAATTCGAAGGCAATTAATTACTTTTCTTTCATTCCTTACATAACGTTGCAGATTTCTCAATATCATTTTGATAATAATTGTAACGATATTGTAACCACAAATTCGTTAAAATATAAATTTTTATTAAATTTTTTTTGAATGATCATGTTATTTAATTTTATTATTATGCTAAAGAAATACATATAATTAAATTAATTGTATTATTTTTGGAATTATACTTTAAATTATTATTATAAATTTCGAATCGACAAACTCCTTAATTTTCTAAATTAAACAACTTGAATCTATGTTACCATTTTGAAACATCTGAAGTTTGTAATATTTATAAACTAATTATTCGAACACACATCACACACATTTTATCATCTGTAAAAATTACTATATGTGTTTTTTAAAAGAGAAACAAAGCAATTTTTATTAAAAATTTTATAAAACATTTTTTTCTGGCAACTTTTCGACGCCATTAATTAATTTTGAATTACCAATTTTTTTAAATTATAAAGCTTATGGTTTTATAATTCTTATTATATTCCACAGTTACATGCTTTTAACTGGTATTCTTTTATCCTAAACCTGCTTTCGACTCTGTCTCTGTTTATGAAGAATAACTTTAAAAGGATTTTCTTATTGATTAAAAGGGAAAATTTGGTATTACTAAGAAAATAAAATCTTAAATGAGGTTTTGCCATGTTTATGGACGTGACTTAGTTAAAATGGCATTTTAAATCTTAAATATACAAGTGTTATTCCTGAAGAATAAGAGGCATTAAGTTGAAACATTATTACAGGTGTCCTTTTGTTTTTATTTAGAAAATAATCTAGTATGAAGCTTATTTAGTAAATTAAAACTTTTCATCAGCTCTTGCATTATTGTTTTATATGTTCAGATTGGCACACCCATTTATTTATTTTCTAGCAACATTCACGTAATACATAACATTTTCCTTACTGGCTCTACAGAATAACGTTGCTAGAAGGTCTAACTGGCTATAATTCGCGCTCACGCCATGAACTGCTGTCAAAGTGATACGTAGAACAAAGTAATCAAGCAGTTCCTTTTCCATTGTTAGTTCTGTTCTTAAATACGCAGCTTTTAAATCAAAATTGAAACTTGTCCTCGTTTTTTAAAGGGCTGTTGAACTCGTTTAGCCGAAGCACGAAACATGCACCATGAAAATAGCTCTTAAGGAGCCGTTGGGAAATTGATCCACGTATATTATTTTCAGTAAAATACGCTGCGTAGGATTAAGGTTGTGCATCAAGACAGAGAACAGGTACTCATGATGAATGATTCTAGTTATTGTTTTGCCCTACCAATATAAGTCAGTAGATGTAATAAATGCATTGTCCTGACAATAAAGTGTGATCCATGGAACTGTATATAATTTTGTATCCCTTGCTACATCGTTCTCATTACGTTGAGTGCCACATTTTGAAAATAGCATCCAAGCTATTTGGTTGAACTGCTGTCCCTCTAAGATGTTTTATGTATTTATTCAAGGCAGTAAGTAATGCAGGATGTCAAAACATTATCATTTCTCATTTCTCCACACACATTTGCGGCATCCTTTCGGAAAATGACGTGGTTTTTTATCTGCAGAGAAAAAGGAAATTTCCAGGTGAATTTCAGTATCCTGTCTACACATTTTCAGTAGAGGTATTTTTGCACTCTACCACCGCTTTTCGAGATTAATATTGTCCTGCTCCTCTTCTTGCAAACAAACTCGTGTTCTTCCTTGCAATATTTTTTTTTCCTTTTTCCTCTTCCAGAAGTGTTCTTGCTTTAATTGCCTTCTTAGTCATGGAAATAGCAACAACTACTTTGGCCACTTCAGGATTTTTCAAAGTTTTTAAACGTTGTTTCTTCACCCAAACCTTTGTGTGTACATATAGTAGGCCTCTATCAACGTAATCTCAAGACAGATATAATGGAAATAATAAAACATTTAAAAATTTTATATAAATGTTTGTTATATATATATAGATAGATTGGTGGATGTATGCATATATGTTTTGGCTCGTCATATATATATATATATATATATATATATATATATATATAATATACATATATATATATATATATATATATATATATATATATATATATATATATATATATATGTATATATATATATATATATATATATATATATATATATATATATATATATATATATATATATATATATATATATATATATATATATATATACACACACACACACACACAAAGAAGCTCTTAAGAGAACAAATAACAAATTTATAAACTAATAGCTCAATATTTTCTAATGAATTTTATTTCCAAACACTGCATCTTTCTTAAAATATACCCGTTTGTGAATTAATAAATACTCATTTATATATATATATATATATAAAGTTGTACTTCATCAAGTTAAGCAGCCAAATGTATTCTTTCAATAATTATTGGTTTGAGATGTCAAATACCTTAAAGCTTAAAGATAATGTTCTTTGCTAATCTAATGGATTCTTGCGTTAAAATTTATGAGCTAAACGTTAAATTGTTACTCTTTTTCAATTATCCAGAATGATCCAACCATTACAACAAATATCAGCACTCTCTCAAATGGAATCAAAATCACAAATTTAAAATGTTATCCACATTAATAGATCTCTGCGTAGTTTTGAATAACTGAGTCATTATTTTATTTTTGAACATTTTCTGGAGGACGAGGCAAAAGGGAATATTAAAAGAAGGTACATATTATTTGGCTGATGCCCTGCGCATCGTTGTATATATAAATGAAATAATTGTGCATATTCACATATGCCACTCTGTGTGTGAATGAAACTATCACTGATTTAAAACAAACATAAATGCAATAAGAAACTAAGATGATGAGTAAAACGCGTACTGAACTGTATGGAGTTAGGAAAATTGGGTTTGTAAACAAGGGGTATAATATTGAGATGAGTTTGGTGTTGAGAGTTAATATACAGACGGAATATGCGAATACATATCAGAATAATATAGAAAGTGCAAAAGGAAAGTTATACATAATTAAGGTTAATCATAGCTGGCAATTAGCCACAATTATTAAGCGTACAGTTGGCGGATAAATTGTAGAATAATTTATAAGGCCACGACGGTATTCATGCGACGTCAAAGATGTTTACTGTACGAGGACTGCTTCTATGTTGAAATGCTTATTAACACTTATGAGTTTTAAATACACCTCAAAGAATCTACGTGCTCGTGCATTTGCATACGTATCTTTGCAGTGTCAAGAATAAACTACACAATGCCAACTGTGTTTTGCAAATAAGGCGTTTCTGTTCTTCGTTTGACTACTTGTTGTTAAAGGTGTGGATATTAAATTTCTGATTATTAAAATGCATCTATAATAGTAACAGAAAACTAAAACCACTTAAGCAACGTACCAAATTCGGAAATTTTCTGTTTCCACTGATAAGTATTATAAATGAGCAAAATTTTTAAATTTTAAACACAGAAATATGCCTGAAATATAATTTTTAAATTCTTTGTGCTCACAGGGCTTTGAACTCATAAACTTGGAGTTCACCGAGTGCATAAACAGACTTACAGCTAACGCGGCAGAATAGTTGTAGCGAAGTGAAATATTCAGTATTTACTACCACTATGTCGGATATGTTTTATGTAGCCTGTAATTTATTTCTTATATCGAGGTCATCCAAACTAATCAGAGAGTTTGAAGTGATTTTTAAGTTTAATTTGTTACGGATACGCCTTCCACCAAACCACCTAATATTCCCTTACTGGAATATCTACATGTTTTATTATATACACCAGTGTCCTACATTCAGTAAATGAACCCACGCAGTGTTAAAACAATTGTAATCATGCATATTATATTACAGTAGAATTAGAATCTAGCTGGGATTGTAACCAATAACCGTACGCTCCTACAAACTATTTCATACGTTCTCACAGTTTACTCTAGTTGCAAATAATGCATTTTATTTCCAACACACAAATACGAATATAGCAGTAACTTTTGTGCAACGTTAGCGTTTTTAAGTCGCGTAGAAGGGATGGACTGAAAAAAAGAGGTAATATTCGAGAAGATGTCCGAGTGATTAGGATACCGTAACGATGAATCAGATTACGCTTGTTTTTCGTGTGACATTTTCTGTCATTAAATGCGCGATCGAGATAACTCGACATCGAGATGCCTTGATGGATGTAATTACAAACATAGAATAATTAAATATATAATTAAATTACTGAAAATGATTTGAGGTATAACTTCGCTAACACTAGAATACTTAGGTAATATTAGATCGCATTTAGTAGTATTAGGCCACCTTTGGTAATATTCGATTACATTGTACGATGTGTGAAAACGTTTGTGTGTGGGTGTATTATATTATAGTTTTTCACTCTCCACTCTGTTCCCTTGTCATATTTAATCTCGTTATGTAGCATCCTGCCTCATTTAGTCATGTTTTCCTACATTCCGATTCACTTGCTCACATACCGTTACTCTCTGTAATATTCAGCGGCGTTAGGTAGCATTTGACCATTTTCGGTGTTTTGTATATCTTTATTGGTTAATACTGGACACCCCTCAAAAGTTGTGTTCTTTCTTTGTAGTTTTTACTTGTAGTGAATCTTCATCACATACAGTAATGTTTCACTTATTATGTTTAATTACATTTTTTCCTTGTTTGTCCTGTTTTGGTTCCATTTGACCATGTTTGGTCAGAGTTCTTTAGTTTTGGTTAAATGTTGCGTATATTTATATTCTAATAGTGTTGTAATGCTTGCGTTTTAGTCATAGTTACCACGTTAGGTCGTGGTTCATGTTTGAACGCAAGTGATTCTGCACGGTCATGGTATACCTAAGACAAAATTTGATACAAGTTGCACTTTCGTATTTTGTTATATTTGTTCACATATGTGAAAGTAGATTACATTCGGTGATTGCTGTCACTTTTATAACGTTTTGTAATGTCTAATAATGTTTGGTATTATATAGGTCTGCTACACGATGTTTTACAAATTTCCGCTATAACTGTATAACTAACTAATTCTTAGCCAGATCTTGTGAAATTTAGCTATTTACGGCACTCGTTCGCCACTTGTGTCGTATTTGTTTATATCGAAAACCTCTCTCTCTCTCTTTAATTTAATAATTCATTATTTTTTATATTTTATAACGCTCTTTTAAAAATGTTAGCTCGTCTAGCCACATTTCGTAACGCATGGTTTTGATTGGTCATATCTGATAATGTTCTGTAACTATTACATAGGGTCACATTCTGTCATGTTTAGTCACTAGTTGAAGTTCATTGAAGTATTATAAATGTGATAACTGTTAGTCATATGCAGATATGTCCGTCACTTCTATTCATCATTAGTCACATATAGTTTGCATTTATCATTAACAAGTTCATATATGGCCAGAACTTAATTCAATAAGTTAGGAAGTCAATGGAGGAAGTTGACAAAATAAATAACTTAATTAGCAAATAAAATTAATTTCTTTAATTTAATTAAAATTGGTATACTGTACGTTACGTAAAGTAAAAATAAACTCCTACTCTATTATAGTCCTCAGAACATACTTATTATTAAGAATATACAAACATCAATATCGACATCAACACACACCTACATTACAGTCACTCGAATATACGTTTGAACGCACCTCACAACAGTAAACACTACAAAACAAACTACAAAATTTCAAAGTTGTATATTGTTTGAACAGTGGCTACAGAATGCTTAAGAATATAGGCTGTTCACTGTAAAATGAGCACTTTTGAAAGCCCTGCATAATATTTACTTGTAAGCAAATTGTGTATCCTGCCATATGTAAAATCAACATTGCCATTGACCTGATCACTTCATTTATGCGCCAGTAAAATGAAACTGTAAAAGAAAGAAAAAATTAATAATTGTAATATTGACAAATGTTTACCGAACGTTTAATCCAACGTTTATACAAGGAACTACTTTCTCTCTGTCGTTACCAACATTACTGGGCTCATGCCACTACGTGTGTACGTTAAAAATACACGTAGTTAAGAGGCAGTGACATTTTGCAAGGGTTGGTTTCAAAAGTGCTCACTTTATCGCGAACAGTCTTTATAGTGGTGTAACCGCCGCTTATACCACGAACTCCAGTAGCTCATATCGGCAAAATGACGTCTCCGACCAACAACACCTCGGAACGCCGTTCACGAATCAGCGCCTGTGCGATTTGCCAGCCTGCAGTTCATCCATTGGAGAACATTACGCAGCCTGCAATTTCCAGTCAGGCACAAGGCCCGTTTCCTGAGCCTTACGCCCACTTCACAGGAAAAGCCAAACAATATCACTCTGAATGCTGTTCACGGTAAAATGAGCATTTTTGAAAGCCCTGCTTAAGATCTACTTGTATTAACGTTGTGTATTCTTCCGCCTTATGTAAAATGAACGTTGTCATGGGCCTCATCACGTTATTCATGTTTTACACTTCGAAGCATTAAAAAACAGAAACCGAAACAAATAATGCTATCATAAATTGTTACCTTACGCTTTTTACTTGATGTTTAGATATGGCCCAACTGTAGTATAGGGGCGAGCCGGTCCTAGATACAAAGGATGCCGCCTTTCGATTTATTGGGTTATCAATTTGATATCAAATTGATTGATCGGATTAAAGTTTAATCCAAGCTTGATTCAATCAAAAATGTAATCCAATTTTAATCCGATAAAATGATTTTGATTAGCTAATTCAATTAATTTAATTGATTTAATGATACAATAATTTTTTTTATTTTGTGTGGATTGAAAAGTGTATAGTTTGGTGTAAGAGTGTGCTAAGGTACTTTATTTTATTTATTTTATTTTTATTTTTGGAGAGCGGCATGACACAGCCTCACTCTCTGAGGTCTGGCAATGTAATGAGGTGTGATGTGTTGGAAAGTGGTATTTATGTGTAGAGGGGCTTAATTTTTGGAGAGCGCCATGTTACGTCCTAACTATCGGAGGTCTGTCGTACTAAGGTGTCGCTTTGTTAGAGAAGGGGTGTATATATATATATATATATATATATATATATATATATATATATAGGTGTATATATATATATATATATATATATATATATATATATATATATATATTATATATATATATATATATATATACATATATAATATATAGAGATATATATATAATATTATATATATATTATTATATATAATATATTATATATAATATATAATATATATAATATATAGAGAGGTTATTTATAATATTATTATTATTTTATGTTATTGAGTGACTTCCCATCTATCAGGTGACTGAGGACTAAAACTGGTCTGCTTCGACCGCCATCTAGCAGGCGACAGGGGTTATGGTGTATTAGTGAATACATAATAAATTTAATGAAAAGAGACATGAATACGATTTCCTGTATGCTAGTAAAATAATTTATACGAATGACTCATCAAATAAAAAAAAATACAAATTTCAAATTAATTACAGACCCCAGTAATCCTGCTGTAACATTCTAACTTAATACCCAATATGGAAGCACGCTTTCGACATACACAAAAACACATACCTTAGGACATTAAATGATTTTACTATATGTCCTTTCGATCGGGGGTTGATGTAGGATTTACGGCGAATTATAAGCTGTGTGTCTGGAGGGATGTTGATCGCAGGCGACTAAGCTCTATATATATGCGAGTAGTATAGAAATGCCGGTTCGAGCGCAGCCCGCGACCATCAGAAAACCAACAGCAAATTGAATGCACGAGCCATCACAAAACAACAGCTGCCGATTCGAGCGCAGTCGTAAAAAGTGACTGCAAAAAGTTGCAAAGAGCAGTTCAAGAAAATTGAATATGCAAAAAAACATAAAATATTGTCCATAATAAACAATGGATCAGTTGCTAGATGCATTGAACGGAGTCCAACAATTTAAGAAACTTTCCAAACTTTCAATCGGACAGACCTATCCCATAGACCATGCTGAAATATCTGATACATGGTATGGAGACAAAGTGGTAATTATTTCTGGCAATTTTAAAGTAAACTTGGCAGACAAATATCTTCAGATTTTCAGCGAAAAAGTTTTAGATGTTGTTAATCGAGGAGGTATAAATTTTGCATATGATGGAATGGAGGATTGTGGTGTTAAACAAAGGTATTCAATTCGGGTTTTTAAAGAGTAAATGATCGTCGTCATATAATTATACATTAGTTGATTTTTATTTGTGCTCATATTTTTATAAAGTTTTAATGACTGGATAATCATTGAAACACAATTATCGCTCTGAATTCGGCAATGTGCTACAACATAGTCTAATTAAAAATTTGGATAAATATCTCCAAATTCGTTGCATTAAATTAGCCGAAACATTGAGTTCTTTCATTACACTTTCTATAGAAATATTATTCATCTTTATAACACGAAACTTTAATATATAGAATATGACTAATTCTAACTGAAAAAATATCTATGGCCTTATCTCTAATACCACAGTTCTTTCAGACAAATCAAAGTTAATCAACTTACCTTTTTCATCCCTAATTTCAACTATTATTTAATTCACTTGATTTGTTTGCACTGGAAAAATAATCGATAAGCTGGTTCGTAATAGATCGTGTCGCCAAATCAAAATGTTGTTCTTGATTTAAAAGTGGAAATTATGCTAGTTTCTCTATGGGTATTTTCATCATGTTTTAATATCATACCATTTACTATATTACAGTGTATATTTATTGTTTCAAATGGAGCAAATTTTGGAATTTTATCGCCATAATGATACACATTTGCTTTCAGAGTATTATTTTCTACAAAACCCAAAAGTTTTCCTATTGAACCCCGTTTTCCAAACCGTAATTTAAGCGTGCATTTTACTTTCACTCTGTTATTTTATCCAGCTCGAAAGATATATCATTTTCTTTCCTGACCATTGAATCTACACTAACTGAAAAAATTGCTTTTATAGTTTTTCCAAGATATTTTAAATTATATTGACCAACTGGAATACAAATTGACGATTCCGTATCATTATGGCCCACAAAATATAGCTTATTTCTCCCAGAGATAATGTTATTTACTATATAAGTAGTATAAAACTGAACTAAAGCCAATGAGTGTCCATCTATCTCTACATGATAGTGTAGTCTCTTCTTCAACACCGATTTGTTATGTGTTAATTTGAATACTTTACTCATTTATTACATTATTTAAAACATCTATTAATAAATGAGCAAGAAACATGTTGACTGGGATATTAAAATAAGAATACCAGACAAGGCTCTATCGGCAAAACGTCATGGAGAATTATTACCTACTAATATTAGATGTTTGAATTGTGGGCCCTAGTAACTGTGGGAAAACTACACTTATGATAGATAAGTTTATATATGCTGAGGAATGGTTGGACTTTGGCACACTCTATGTATATTCAAAAAGTCTGGACCAAGCAAAATATATCAATTTAAAGAAAGATATAGATGTAGCATCAAAATTATTTAATGAACAAATAGCATACTACTTTCCATCAAATGAAGAAATGGTTGATAGTGATATTGTTGGTGGTGATATGCCATTTGAGAAATTTAGGGACACGTGTTCAAAATGTTGGAATAATGAATATTGTTTTGTTACCATAGATATGACTCGTAAGTTAAATAATGGCAAGTAACATAATAAAATTAAAGACTTTTTAAATTCTTTGATTGTAAGTTTTCTTTTTAATGGAAACACTTCCATTAAAAACTAACATAATCTCACCTTTTTAAACATATTCACATACCATAACTATTTCAATAAACACACGATTTTTTTCCGTTCATGATAACAGTTGATAACACTTTTATATTTTTCTGGTTGTATTATTATTTCAACTATAGTTCCTTCTCTCATAAGAAAATATTCTATTCGGTTATCAAAGTAAAATATTTTTTCTTTTGAATTGTATTTCCCAACTAAACGAATAATGTTAATTCTGTTTGTCTGATAGTACTCTAAATTGATTGCGTCCATCGGTGCAATGGGATTTCCCACATGTCTTAATCTTTTTTGTTCAAAATCTATATTATTATCTACTTCCAAGTAAGTAAGATAGGCTTTATCCAATGATCTTTTGTTTCTTGTTAGAGTGGTTATAAAGTCGTTGAACTGTGTGTTGCAAACAAAATCATTAGGGCTGATCTTCTCATAATTGTTCATGTGTACTATAATTTGATCTTCAATCCAATAACTTATTAATGCATTTCCGCATATATCTATTGTTTATTAATAGTGAAATAATTTTTGGAAATACAGAATTATGCGAAAAGAGATTTAGCACAATTACACACAAATGACCACAAGTTACTTAATTGAAATTTTGAATTCTATCATCGTTATAAAAATTGTTACTTCCGAGATATGCTATTAATTGCCGCGGTGGATATCCGCCAAATGAATCAAAATAATGTTTGTTGTTTGCTTTTTTCCAATAGCATACCCAGTGTGTACCAGAGTTTGTCGAAACACCTAGATTAACAATCCCACATTCATTATCGAGTGGTGTGTTATGTAGCTCATCGATCATAAATACACCCCGAAAATTTTTAATGTTTAATTTTTTAAACATTTTTATCAATATCAAAGTTACTGAGTGAAGTTATTTTTTTATAACATTCTTACACCACTTAAGTTTCTTCAATCCCTTGCAGTATTCCTCCATAGCTAAATTATGTCTGCATTCTTCTTCCAAATCTTGATTTTTTTCTTCGCATTAATTACTGCCAGCTAAACACTCCTAGAGCTCCCAATGCTGCAAAAATTAAGAGTAAAAATCCGCCCTCGCAAACTGTCAAACCATTTCCAGTTTTAATTTCTTTTGACATTTTCTTAAGCTGTGGAACTGAAATTGTGATAGCCATCCTTTTGTCCTCCTTTAGTTTCTTGTTTTTACGATCCAGGTAGTCTTTCGTTAGGAAAGAATCAATATTCAAACCCTTCAACTCCTCATTAGGAACTTGAAATACAATGCTTTTTTCTTTCATTTATTAGAGCAAATATTTTATCATTTGTTTCTATTCCCCAGCCAAGCTTACGTTTTATATGCATCGCAGATCCAGTAACACCCGCTCACAATCTCTCATTGAGATCAACATCTGAACTTTACATGTCTTTCAGCTAGATCTTATGATGATGATAAACTATATCATGTTGCATTGCAGCCGCATCTAGTGGATTAATGGGTCTATCGTCATGCTCAATTCTCTCTTTTAGTCTGGTACTCGGACCTAAGTACTGATAACCAGGTGCATGCAACTCAAAAGGTAGTAAATTTATTATGTCATTGAGTAACCCTTTTCTGTGATGTTCCGACTCCCAAAAAGTATGTGGTAATGTGTTTAACATTCATATCAGATATTGTATACCGTTTGGATTACTCACAACAAAGTCAGTAAACTTGCTGTTGAGCATATTCATTATTCCAACTTTTTCATTATAATAGTTATAATTTCCAACATTCTTCGCCATAAATAATGAGAAGTCGATCAATAAGCATCCTAACATCATCCATATGTATTCTTTGGGGTAGTCTGTCTATTTCTTTAGACATTTCCCCTTTTTAGGCGAGGGTCGTTTCTTTTTAATCGAATCGTAAATAGGTTTAACAGTAATTTTCCATTCATACCCTATACTCGATTTTGGCATTCCCAAGTTTGGATCATTGTTTTGAAAAACTGCATTTGTATCTGCTAGGATATGACTATAGTGTTCATAGTCGGTTGCAGTGTAGTCACTTTCTGTTACTTTCTTACTAGCTAGTAATTTCATCAAACCATCGGTTGCAGTGTATGTTCGGCCTTTTACAGTAATATTTGTCACTTATGAATGTTACTTCGCTATTACCAATATACAATCTACCTTTATCAGCCTTTAGCCCGAAAATATCGTCTTTGCAGTCAATTAAGAAATCGGCCACCTTCTTATCAATAAATGTTATTTTGTAGTTAGTTAACTGCCAGATATCAGATTTCAAATGCCCCAATGCTTCGTCATAGCGTTCATCGCCATAGCATTCATCGCCATAGCGTTCATCGGTGCCTGTTTTACCAAACATTTTTCTTTCAAAAGATGTTTCTATTGGATCTGTGGGTAGTCTAAATTCTTAAGAGCAACTGGAACAAATTCTTTTATTAAGTTCTTATTCTCATTTGTTACATGTCCAATTTTTTGCCGCAAATCTTGTATCGCATGTCATTGTTTGATCGTGTTTTTTATTTTTATCATATTCATCTTGGCGAAATTTTCTAAAAGTCTTAAACTTCTCAATTAACTGTCTTCTTCTCTCTATATATTGTTTACAATTTTTTGTTGCCTCATTTATTATATAAAATGAACAATGATAACTTAAATGTATACTGTCTCAAATGTATGAAAAATACACTAAGTTCATATAAACTTACCAATAATAACAAAGTAACAATTAAATGTGTTTGTAGATGCCGTGTTACCAATAAATCGCTATTCACTGTTGGGAGTATAAAAAACGATATTGTATATTAAATTCATAAACCAATGCGAGAAAACGTCCCCAGAAGAACTGTTCTATATTTTGGTATCGATTATCTTTGGCAAGCTGATTTAGATGACATGAATTCTGGATCTTTAAAATGATTACATAGAATGAACAAAGGGTTTAAATATATGTTAACTGTGATAATGTTTTTTTCCAAATATGCATGGGCAATATCACACAAAGATAAAACTGGTGAAACCGTTACATCAGAATTAAAAATAATTTTGATAGATCGCAAACCCATGCATTTACAAACATATGAAGGTAAAAAATTCTACAATAAATCATTTACGACATTAATGACCAACAATAATATAACACACTATTTAACGTACAGTGAAAAGAAAGCTAGTGTTGTAGAAAGATTTAATATAACATTGAAGGAGAAAATGTGGAAGTTATTTACTATGCAGGGAAGCTATAAATGGGTGGCTATATTACCTATATTAATAAGTGAATACAATAACACTCTGAACAGTACAATTGGAATGAAACCCACCAATGTAAATGCAAAGAATGAAAGTTCTGTTCTAATCAACATGTATGGAGGAGAAAAAAATGGTTAAACCAAAGTTTGCAATAGGAGATAAAGTTCGTATAAGTAAAAGTAAAAATTTGTTTGAAAAAGAATATACACCAAATTGGTTTACTGAAGTATTTGAGGTGTGTGAATTATTGCCCACAAACCCCGCGACATACGAAATAAATTATTTAAAAATTGAACTAATTAAAGGCATATTTTATGAGCCAGAGCTGCTTAAGACTAAATATGATAAAGACTACTTAGTGGAAAAGTTTTGTGAAGAAAAGGAACTAAGCTGATAATTAAATGCCTACGTTTTGATAGTAGTCATAATTCTTGGGTGGATAAGAAAAGTGTAGTTGTTTAAGAAATTGTTTTCTATATAATAAATGGATCAACAAAAAATTGAAAGTTATGAGCGTCAGTCGTTTCCGCAAAACGACCGAACAAAAAATAATTTGAATGAATACTAGTGCATTGAGTTTGATATTCCTATAGGCGATGCATTTTCACATCCGAATGAAGCTTATGTATACCAACAGTATAAGCTAACTAAAAGAGATACAAATACAGATTATGATAAAACTGCAACTATTGATCTTAGTGAGAATTTCTTCCCATTCCAGTTCTCAAGAATAGAGATCTCTAAAAATGGTTGTATAATCGATTGTATTGACAACACTGGCATCACTTGAACAATAATGCATACATTGCCAGGTTCGGAGTCAGAATCAGCATACTTCCAAATGTCGGGCATAAAACTAGGTAAATACGTTAGGAGAGATAAGTCTAACAAAATTACATATCCATTAAGATATTTGTTTGGTTTTATGAGAGATTGTCATGAAATACTCTGGAAAAGTGGGTACAAGATCACATTCATTCGAAATTCTAGTGACGATGTTTCGCTTTACAGAAGGCCTCCAAAGAAATCAGATGGATCTGATGATGTAGATAATTCACCAGATGCTGGTAAAATTGTTATTGAGAAATTGGAAATTCTGTTGCCAATTCTCGAATACGATCCTATTTATGGAGATGAAAATAAAGCAAAATTATACAAACATCCCAAAATTCCAATTAGTTTTAATTATTGGCAATTTCTTGAAAAACCAGTACCTACTAATGCAGATTAATTTCAGTTTGATATAAAAGATCAGTTCAATTCAATCCAATTCGATATGCCAGACTTTGTCATTCTTGGTTTTCAGCATAGCAGAAAAGAAGATCCTGAGCAATCCACACACGTTTCAATGTTTGACTCTTGTTCCATAAAAAATATTTGTATTAAGAACAGATGGAATGAAGTGTTTCCCAAAGAGAATTGGAATTTAGACATTTATGATAGAATTTTCGACAAGATGTATATTGCTTACAAGGATTTTAGAAATTCATAGACTAAACTGGATACCCCTTATCGTAATAATGAACTGTGCTTCAACTCTGCATCATTTATTGGGAGAAGACCATTGTATGTTATTGATTGTTCTTACAGATAAACCGCTATTGTAAAAGATCGAACAAATCTGAAACTTACAGTTGATTTTAATAAACCAATATCGGTTTCAACTATTTGTAATGTGGTACTCGTAAGCCAAAGAAACCTAATTTATGATGTTAAAAATGAAAGAATTATTGAAGCCCAATAGTATGCATACATGTATGGTTATTAGTTTTAATGGATGGATATCCATTAAAACATTTACTGTTTTATAATAGCGCTTTAAGGGTGTTTTAAATTGGCTCTGAAATAAAAACCATTTGCGGTTGTGCATTCTTAATTGTGACAACAGCTTCTTATTTCGAGACGAAATGTCGTCTCGAAACACTACTCGATCGGTCGTTGGAGAATGTCTGTCGCGAACGATATCGGCGTGGGAGAAACACATTGACGTACTGAAGCAGTTACATATCGATGTGATGGGAAGTTGCTCTTTTATTCGTTTGTGCAGCGTTGTGGGATTAACGTTGTCGAGAGACAGTAGCACATGCATTTCTGGGTACTCTTGCCTAAGCGCATCGAGTTGTACACTCACCAGACACTTTTGGCATGTGATGGCGTAGTATTGGTTTCCACAGATACTGATGAGCACAAACTGGTGATGCTTACCGATATTGCCAGTAGGCGGCAGCACGTGATAGCGTTCGTCGTGTCCAGCTGCGGTTTATACTGCTGGTCGACGCCGTGCTTGCGTATGGACGACAACCCTTCTTCAAACATCCAGTCCTGGAATTGTTCTGCGACTGCCATCTTTAACTTCAACGCCCGGTTCATTTATAAATACGGTGTGTGGCTTCATATTCAAAGGGAGGAACGAATAGCTCCTGCCTATATCAGCATATGGTTGCCTATACTTTTCTCTGGCATGTTCTCTGATTGCTTCTCGTTGATGAAAACCGCATGTGATTGGGAATTAAAGGAGTCTGTACGATAGACTTCCATTGCATACACAAGTTTTGAAGGCTGTCTCTATCGTCATCGTCGATGTTTAGTATGATTGCCTGTTTTGTATTCTCACAACGTATTTAGCCTTGAACCACTGATTGCCTTCTACATCGATGATCATATGCACTTTTTTAATGTCGTAGACTAGTTTGCTGTTTACGATGTCGATGAGCGATTGCATTTTGTTAGGCTCTTACAGGCTTACACAAGATACACGAACAATTTTGATACGTGACATGCTTCGCTTGCGATATTTCGAGACGAGATATAATGTCGAAACACTACTCGATCGGACATTGCTAACTGTCTGTTGCAAACGAGTTTATGCTAATGATATTAGCAATCAGGCGCCTCGCACTGGGCAGCTGCTCTTTAATATTATCACTCTTTTGCAATTTTTTAGTGTCCCCATGGTAGTGTATTAATGCCATCTTTAAGAATAAATCTTTTATCATCTTTGGGGCTTAATGCTTTTTTCCTCACCTCAATCGTATGGAGTTCATGTTTCTTTCTTCTAATAAGATTCATACTTTTGTACAATATGTTTTAACAAAACAAACACTTTTTGTAGTCACCAAAACTAATCTCATTTCCTACTATAGCGTTTTTCACACCCTTTGCTCTTTTCTTTACACCACCCTCCACATTTATTGCATACATTTTCGATTTCAAACCAATAAATTCTTCCATTATTTTTCCATTACATTCATCTTTCACTTTGCCAATAGTGTTTTTGTTAACTAACGGTATGCCATATGGATTATCCTATCTATAGTTAGAAGTATCAAAATGGCTGACCATTTCTTTCATGACACTGTAGAGTTCTGGTGTTTTTATATAATATATGTACGAATCAGTATTTTGCTAGCACAGTTCAATATTTTCCCCATACTTTGGCTTCATTATATTATAGTGAAAATCATATATTAAGACTTTCGATAGATCGAGTATAATCATCCCAACATAAATGGGTTTGTTACAGCGCAGTTATGTTTTATTCATTTGAACTGCAACCAAAGAGTTAGCAAATATAGTCCTATCTTTAAAGTTTTGTTTAGCGACTAGTTAATCCATTTGCTTAGAACTTGTGCACAGCCGTATATCCACTCTGTTTCTAATATTCTCCTTTGTTTTCCCAAAAACGGAATTGTTCATTAGCTTTAGAAATCTTTTTCAAAGTAATTTGTAGACTTTGTTTGCATATTTGTGTTTAGATCAATATAGGACTTGAGCCAACCTGACTGATCAAACTCCAGTACTCTATGGATCTTTTTCAACTTCATTCCGATAGATAGATATTGCTTAAGATTTACATAGTGTAATACATATTTCTCTTTACCATTCAGACTAGTCAAGAGTTTGGGATTTTTTGAACCTTCCGGTATTTTATTCTCTGGTGCCAATGGCAGAGCTTTGTGGAGATCATGTAGTTCATGTGGGTATTCCAAATCAACTTCCAATATACCCTTTGCTAGCATCATCTTCTATTTTTGTTACATCTATATTTCTATTTACCCACTTAAACCCGCCATAGGGCAAATACTGACTCATCATCCATATAAGTTATTGGCATCGAGATATGTAAGATAAAAGATTTACTTTGTGCTGTCATAAGCATTCATGTATTTATTATTTGCTTTAGCATATCGCTTACTACATTGTGAAATTACACCACAAACACCTTTTTCTATCACCAAAATCGTGTCGTAATCTCTTAATAATTCTAGTTCTATTTTAGGGTGTTTGAGCATAGCATCCCACGCTAACCCTGGGGCTGTGAAATACCATGCTGGATCTAGCTTATATGTTTTGAGACAAACATCTCTAAAATTTTCCATTATATCAGACAATATCAACACATAAGATTTGTTATACAGTTCTGTGTATCCTCTTAGAGATCTTATGTTGAATTTTTCTCACACCTTTCTCGCAAATTCGTAATCTTCGTCTGTAATGTCGCATTTATTGAGTTTGTTGTAAAATGCATCTTTGGATGGAAGCGATGCCGCACAAAGTTTTTCAGTACTATCCATGTAGTCATATGGGTAAACACCTATTCTTGTAACAAAGTCAAGATGTTAATTGGAAAAATGCTTACACGTTTCTCGGAATTGGCTTCTGGAAAGGTTGCTAGAGAGTTTATCGATACTACTAGCCATAAATTTAAATGAGTCAATAAATCTAAGATTTACGCTTCCACATACATGTTTCGTAAAGGAAATATATATTTTTTCGTTGTTGGGAATTAGATCAATTTTATTTTCATCGATGCCAAGATCTCTTATGATTAAATGTGTGTCATAGCCAGATATATTATGTATAAACACTGGGACGAAACATGGGTTTCTATATGATAAGTTACAATCTCTGTGTACAGCTCCCCTAAATTTCCCCGTAAGATGATCATGATCTCTCACAGAATCACCATTTAAAGGATTTTAACATATATGACAATGGGTAGCTGTATCATAAACAATTTGTTCTTTCTGAGTTAGTGGAAGCATTGGTTTTTTATTTGTGTATGTATCACCAATAGACTTTGCTTCTTCCATTAGAATTTTAACGAACACAGTAGATGCATCAGGCCCTTCATAAGTTACTGGCGGTTTATAGTACCCATGTTCGTATTTTACATAGTAACAGAAGATAATAGGCTCGTTTTTTTTTGGTATGGTTTCGTGTAACATTCGTCGGGGTTTCGTTGGGGAGTGTCAATTTTAGTCAACAAAAATTCAAAATCAGCATATATCACAAACGGAACTCTCAAAGAATGATTTTAGTTTTTAAATCTTAATATGTCATTTTTTCCTTTAAATGGTAGTTCACCTCTAACACCATAGTGGTCTCGATATTCTTGTTCGTGATCTTTTAGCTTATTTACAGAGAAGAAATGTTGCAAACATCTATCACATATAAATATTTCATGACTATTTTTCGTTATTTGTGATGTGACAAGTCTCGAAAGACTTTTTACCCAGTAGTAGTGGTCGTTCTTTTCTTCTTTGATATAGAGTTGGTTTATGTGCTTATCCATCTTATTATTGGTTATTTTTAATGGACTGATTATATATTGCTTACCGCCATTTTCTTCTTCGTTTGCATATACGTTAATAGAAATTCCACTTCTCTTCTCAAGGGTTGGTATGCTATCCAATTTCATTGGAAATTCCAAACCCTTAAGTGCATCATCAAACTCACGTTCGTAAGCTTCGTATTTATTCACTCTTAGAGGATCTTTTTTTACTTGGTGCAATGCAGAGAGAACAGACCACAAAAAACATTTTTGAACATCATTCTTTCCATTAATTACCGCCTGCTTATTTTTGATTTTTTTCTGGGAGATCAACATAAGAACTGCCCTTGAATGGTACATATTTATTTATTCGCACTTCTAGTTTAAATATTATGTCGAATGGCCACTGAGATCCCTTTGGTTCGAATGTCCCCATCTCAGCTATGATTTTCGATATACTGTTGGTATAATATTCTTCCAGACAAGTCGATTTCAGTATAATTTCGTTCTTTGTTTTAAATGAGATTTCTACATATTCAATATTCCCACCAATTCCCCTTTTGTACGCAGTGAAGAATTTCATGTTCACTTTGAATGATTTTGAATGCTTACTAATTAGCCCCGTGACAGTTTCTTTTACATAGTTTAGGAAATGCTTTGGGTCTTTGTATGCATTCACATTCTTTACAGGATAAGTCTTGATCCTACTATGAAATGCTGTTTCGATTTCTTCTACACTGAATATGGGTGTGTACTTATGAATTTTACTTCTCAAGTGGCTTCTTATGACAGATGGTTTGTAATAGTGGCTACACATTTCACATTTCACTTGTTTTTCTCATGGGAACTTCTGTTTTGATATTATGTGTTGTGACACTTAAAAAATTTCCCATGTATTTGTTGGTTCATGTGATTTATTACATATTGGTGTAAGATCTTTGTCAAACTACTTTTAAGATGGCTTCTTATGATAGATGGTTTGTAGAAGTGTTTACTAGTGTCACACTTTACAAACTTCTCTTTAGATTTCTTCTTTCTTTCCACAAAGATGCCTTTCTTAAACTTATATTCTTTCCAATCATTACCATTTGTGTTAACCTTTTTCATTGCCATGGTCGTCATCATATTAGACATTGGTTGATTTTTATTTGCGCTCATTTATTATGGTCAATATTTTATTTTTTACACATTCAAATTTTTTTGAGCTGCTGGATCGCCCCAACTGTTTCCACAAAACCAGTATGGCATATTGGCCGTGGCTGTTCCGTATTGCACGTTGCATTCAACACCCCACCCCATAATGACGATCGAGTGCGACCTCAATATGTATCACTTGCTCTTTTTCTGCAACATTACAGTTTGTGCATCCATGTCGTAGAGCGCATTGTCAAAGTATATACCCGAACCCACTTTTGTAAATCACCAGATGGAAAGTTGTCGAGCATAAGAAGCCCACCGACAACAGGTATGTGTACCATTATGTGCTGCTTTAATGTCAACTGTGCTTGCACAATGCTCAGTGATTCACTCAACGTGAGAGAGTATACATCATAGATATGGTATACGTAATAGTTGTTTGCGCCATAGCATCCGCGACCAGGGAGAAGCGACGAAACATGAGTTGCATGGCGTGTATCGAAATGCGCCATGGGATCGTCTGTCGTGCACACTCCGTCTCTCAGACACCAACTTTTGTCTACACAAAAATTGCTTGCGATACCGTGACCGTTCTTTATGTCTTCGAGAAGCAGTCGTGAACTACCACCCATGCACTATTTCTGCAGATACATTGTGAGACCGTACATGACCGAAATGTTTGGCGACCATGAAACTAGTCACATTATCACGAACGTGTTGCTAATGGCGGTCGTGCTCAAACCTGCCTAGCAGTAATTGCTCTTGTATTGGTTACAAACACATGAAATGAGGTTTTTTATGCATGTGCTCATCCAGAGTATCACTATGTAAAGAGATAGCCCAGTTGAACTCTGCAGGCACGAGTACGAAATTTGGGGAGGTAAAGAGAAGAGGTAGTCAAAAATTACATTCCGCGTGTCTGACTTTGTCAGTTCGCTTTGGTACAATCACACTGTTTGGGAAGACGTAAATTGCGCATGTTGGGATTAAAGTGTCTAACAGCTCGCGAGCCGTTAAACACGCCATAATGGCAGTACCTGCTACTTGTTGACAGTTTAATAAAACGAAATAGAATGCCTTTGTTAAATGCCACAATCCTCCATTCCATCATATGCAAAATTTTCTACCTCCATGATTAACACCTTCTAAAACTTTTTCTCTGAAAATCTGAAGATATCTGTCTGGCAAGGTTACTTTAAAATGGCCAGAAGTAATTACCACTTTGTGTCCATACCATTTATCAAATATTTTAGCATGGTCTATGGGATAGGTCTGTCCGATTGAAAGTTCGGAAAGTTTCGTAAATTGTTGGACTCCGTTCAATACATTTAGCAACTGATCTATTGTTTATTATGGACAATATTTTATGTTTTTTTGCATATTCAATTTTCTTCTGCTGTTCTTTGCAACTTTTTGTAGTAATTTTTTGCAGATGCGCCCAAATACATCTTTTTACGGTTGCACTCTAACACTACTTTTGCAGTCACTCTTTGTTGATGCCTCAAATGCAACCTTTGCAGTCACTTTTTGCAGATGCCCCAAACAGAACTTTTTGCAGTCACTTTTTGCTTTGCACTCTAACACAACTTTTGCAGTTACTTTTTTGCAGCTGTGCTCGAATCGGCAGCTGGTGTTTTGGAGACGGAAAACAAAAAGTAATTTTTTCTGATGGTTTCCTGATGGTTTGGGCATTCAATTTGCTGTTAGTTTTCTGATGGTCGCTTGCTGCACTCGCCCCGGCATTTCTATACTACTTATGTGAAAAGTGGGAAACATTTCAATGAAATAAAAGTGGTTAGGAAATAGTTATTGAAAAGAAAGGTGAATACATCCAAATATACACATCTACATTACAAATGGATAGAAATTATGTTTACGATGCACATACCAGATGAAAAAAATATTTCCTAAGTCATGTGAGCTTACCTCCCATCAGCAATCCTGCTGTAATATCATAACTTTTAATGTTGAAGTTGGAAGTACATGTACAACATACACAAACTAACTAATGAAGTTATCAACAATGCTTAAATATATCCTATTTCTGTACCAAGCTAGGCGCTATAAATACAAGCACCACATCAGTTTCAACAGCGAAATGCACCAGCAATTAGACACACAAAAATTTTCCAATCCATAAAAATGTCCTCTTTACGATTTCACCGATTTATATAAAGCTTAACATATTATTTCATTAAAAAGTTTAAACAATCTACAAATCAAGATTTCACACACAATCAACTGCACTAAACACGAGATGTTTCAAATGATAAAATTTAACCAACGACGAAGATATATCGCATTCCAAGTATGAAATTATTTACAAACACAGTTAATTGTTCTGAGTAGTCTTAACAAAACTTCTGTCGAAAATCTATCGCAGTACATAGATGTTTAAACTTGGGGACGAAGTGATGCAAAGTAATTAAATATTAACCAAACACAATAGCGTACTAGACATGCACATATGTCTCCCTCCGAGTTCTACACATATCTTCCAATGTTAAATGATTTTAAAGCACGTCCATTCTCTCTGGAGGCTGTTGTAATGATGAGTCCAGCGTAGCACTTATGTAAACTTGTAAAATGTGTGTTGGAAACAACCAGAGGCACCATCTGATTATAGACTAATGTTTTGGCGGAACTCCTCGACATTAAAATAACTAAAAATTACACCACAAAATAATAAAAACGTCCTGTTTACAATTTCACCTGTTTATATTTACAACAGCATACTAGACACACACACCTCTCCCTCAGCATAAAATGATTGAAATTAAATTTTAAAAATGGAAACAAGAAGTGAATGGTAGGAAAACAGTTACTGTTTTCCAAGAATAAAATAACTCTAACCCAAGCTGTATCGAAAATGTAAGGAAGTGGAAGCTTAAAAAATGTTCGTAGCAAACACATGTAGACTAGCTACGGAAATCCATATTTACGAATGAAAAATCACTAAGATTATTAAAAAAATTATAGATGTTTGCAAATTTCCGAATAAAGGAAACACTTTGCACAATATAACACATCGAAATAAAATGCTCAGCATATCCCGTAGTTAACACCTGTAGAGGAACTTCTGAAATGTAATTGACAAGATAGATGTTTATAAAAAGAATATAGCTACGAAATTATTAATATGTGTAAATATTATATTGAAGCACCTTTTGAAAAAAAATTGTACGAAAATATTTCTAAAAATATTGTTACAAAGACTGTGTAACTATCCAATTATACTGAACGAGTGTTGAAGAATAACTAAGCTGGTCTCTCTGCAGTGCCCAGTAAAGGCGTTTAAAATATACTGCTATATGCCCCCTCCCATCTCTCCTCTAGTCTCGAAGTGTTTGTTTGTAAAGCTCGAGATCTGCTTGTCTGCCTCCCTCCCCTTCTGCCTGGAATTTTGAACTCTCCAAGAGCCATGACCTGGCCTGAAAACGGTTGATATATTCTCTACCCACCGACACTATCTTGTTTAAATATTGTACTGGTATCAAAGAAAGATTTAACAGGAAATCACACTGAAAAATTATCTCCTAATCACTGAGGATTACCTTCCAAATGTCTTTAATCTAATACATTTAATTAAAATATATCAGTTTGTATTATATTTTTTAGTTTAATTCAATAAATTAAAAGAAATTTTAAGTTTGAATTTTAAAATTCCACAGAAACTACAACAAAGTATAATTTCAAGAGATAATTTCACTAAATCAACTTTTATGCAATTTAAAGACTTTATATATATTTTAAAGAACAACATTTTCAAAATGCATATAACAACATTTACTAAAGTTTATATGATACACAAGTCAAAGTTTTAAGTATGTAAAAAGTACATATTCAAATTTTTATGCATAGTAGAGAAAATATGTTTTTGTATGTATTTTGCTTATAAGTTAAGTTTCCAGGCAATATTGTCGGTTAATCCCTCGTATAGGAAAGATGTACATTTGAAAAATATAAACTTAAGTTTATTTTAAAATACTATATCTCGACAGCATATTAATGAAATAGCACGAATCCAGGCTGAAATGACTTCTATTGGAGCTGGAATATGTAAAATTTAGTGATATTTGGGAAAAGCCCCAAATTTGTGCAAAATTCAAGTGAATAGCTGGCCATTTTAAATTCGTATACTCCATCTTTTAGAATAGTAAAGTCCGATTACCAACAAATTATTTATATTCTAAAGAGATACCTGAAACAAATACGAATATTCTACATAACTTATGCAATTATATAACGAATTATCAAACAAAATTTACTGGGTAAAACGAAATTTGTATTACATATGTATGTTTAAACAGAACATATTTCAAACACTGTTAAGACATGCTCCAAATTGATGACTCAACACAATCATTTCAGTAAACAAATTCTTTAAACAGTTGCGACGAAATACTTCCAAAGCATTCTAGTCCTTTTACAATCCTAAAATCAAATCATTCTTTTTTCATTTTTCTTCGAATATTACATAAAGACATACCGATGATGGAACTCCAGATACTAGGTAAGCTATTCTGTTTAATATACATAGATTTAACGATATGGCGAATTAGTATGCATAATTCGATAATTAACATACAAATATTAGAGCAGAAGGCATTTTATCATCATCAATTAAACCAGATACTGTTAAAAACACTAAATTGATACAGACACAAGTTAGTTGTCAATCTAACCCTGAAGACTAATGTCAAAAGCTACCTTAATGTCAATGTAATCATATACATCACCATATCAACTACACTGCAATACTGTGGAAAATATACACATTCGCCTAAAATGCTCATAGGCATGAGGAAATTGAATATTTTAATAACACAACTTGGAACATTCTTAACTGCCAAAAAAGTTTATGACAGTTCAAATAAATGGATAACTTGAATATATATGCCAATATCTGTAAAAATAATATTCCTAACACGAAACAATATCTAACATCTCCACTACATAATAATACAGAAGGAGAGGGAAATAATTTTAATACAAGTAATGAAATGGAATATGATCATATGAAATATACGTTAACATGTGAATGAATGTAACTATCTTCGACATAATGCACTGCAACTACCTGTGGAGACCAGTGTTGGTCACTATACACCGCCTCTTACTAAATTAAGTAAACTCGATATTTATGATGAAACATCAGGTGAAGACAGCAGTGATGATTGTACCAATGAGTTTTCTTATACAAGTGGTGCGAAGAAGGCTGAATACATTGATTTCCCCAAAGACTTTCCTTCAACAAATGCTGTGAATAATGATTACATATTTTCCGAAGACTCCAACGAGCTTGTAGACAGGCTTAGATATTTGCTGAAGTTTAAAAAAAAAGATATTATTCTGGAATAAAAGAAATTGTTTTGATAAACAGAGCACCCAAGGAACCATATTACACTCGAGAAGTATGAAGACAGAATATATTAATACAGCATGATGATAAATTTAGCTAACCTTAATACTAGTCATAAAAAAAGGTTTATTTCAAGTAAACATTGTGTGATAGGAATATTTTTCAGTTTGAAGTATTGTCTTTCTCAAATGGATTAAGTAGTTTGTATTTGGTTGATAAGCTATTTAAATTAAATGTTACAAAGGAGTGTTATTTAATGAATAAATTAGTTTTTTTTAGGGACAAGAAATAGTTTTCAGAAATGATTTTCAGGAATAATGAACTGACAAACATCCTATAGCATATAACCAGTATTAAAATTTTTGGTGTCTATGTTTGTGAAGCACCCTATACTTACTGGTGATATGTTTTGTAACATCCTGCACTTCATGTGTTAAAATATTGTATATAATTTTTTTTATCACCTTGTAATTGTATATATTGTGAAACAATTGTCTAATATGTGATATGTTTTGTAACAGCCTGTAGTTAGCTAATTTTTCAATACATTTATGTTTTAAAAATGAATTCCTTTGGTACATTATTTAACCTCCCCTCTTTAAAACTATGAAAAGAAATTTTGTTTTCCTAAGAAAGGAATAAAAACATTGCAATGAATTAAAAGATGTTTGGTTTCTATCAAACTATGTTCATTAAAACGAACTAGTGTTGCAGCCATAGTAATTTTCAAGTCAAACTTGTGAAATTTTATAGAGTTATTGTTAAAAATAATTAGTTATATGGTAGAGGCAATGCACGATGTCACTCGATGCTGTAGAGGTGAAGGACATCCTGTAGCAGCAGTAGTCTGCAGCAGTGTGTACAGTACCTCATATACCTAAAAGGATAAAGGGATGTTTCCCAGCCCACTTTTCCCTTCCCTGTCTCACCATTGTGTTCCAAGTTGAGCTGTGTCGACGGGGTTTTCTCAAAATTCTACAAGTTCCTCATTGCTCATTCCTTTTCAGATTCATTCAAATGATTTTCTCGAGCAGTTATATATTTCCTCAATCTGTCAATTTTCAATGTTGTTACAATTTTTTTTCTTCTAAAAATTCAAGTTTTAATCGTAATAAAAATTTAGTATTGAAACTATCCCTTCATTGTTCACACACACACACACATACATACACTCATAGTTTCATCTACTTCATCTTTAAGTCACACAAAGTATAATATTATAAATATATTGTCCAATAAAAATGACATCTCCATTCTTCTGCAAATGCTTTATCTTCAGACACATTCAATATCCATTCATACACAAACTATTGAGTAGTGACATTAGGAATTAAAACATTTAATAACACCCACATTACCCCTTTTAACTATTTTATTTATTTTTTCAAAAATCATCCTTAAAACTATATATCTACAATTTTTATACAAAGATTACAACAAATATTTTAAAAACTTTTCCAAACATTAAAATAAATTCTTACAAATATATTGTACAACACTTCATATTTTACCAAAACATTCACACACAACCATTCATACAAATAATTACACTTACAAAAAAATGTATACAGAAACCGACAAATAATAAAAAGTTAAGAATAAACAATCTTAACCAACCATCGATCGTCACTTTCCTACCTAATTACACTGAATATGTACATTTAAAAGACACATTCATGGGGTGTTCATAAATATGTGCACTTAAGGCGTTCTTTATTACATAATGTGTCACATCCAGGTATTTATTTGCCAGGCACGTACACACACCAAGAGCCTAAACACACAGATGTTGCAGACAGCTGTGGAGTCTGTGCTGCTACATGTAGTGTTGGCAGATGGACATCATTGGCGGTGTGAAGCTGGCAGATGATAGGGGTGAAGATATTATGATACTAAGTGTAGTATTGCAGAAAAAACATTTTCACAGATATTCTATATGCCTTACAGGGTAAAGTTAATAGACCTTCCAAATGAATGAAGTGCTACTATAAAAGAAGTGCAAATATGAGAAAGGATATCTGAAACACACCTGGAACTGGCATGAGGCAAGGCTCGCAGTTCAGCTGGTATACAAATTCTGGCTTATGTGAAACAGGAAATTCACATATTTCTGATTGTATTAACACCTTGTAAATAAAATATCTGTTCGTCGAAGTGAGTGAAGATATTTTTGCAGCTCTCCAAACCAAGTTATTGAGAGCCGATGAGATTGGAGCGAGGTGAGTAATGAAGCAGCGCAATATTACATGCCTTAGAATCGGCAATTAACTTATATTACTTAGTCTACATGCCACCTATGGTGAATACTCTGTATTGACAGATATGAATGTCCATTTGCGATATCAGTTGCAAACTCCAGCCTGAACCACACACACTAAACCTTTCAAGTCTGTCATTTAATTAAAGCTTAATTGTCTCATTTTAAATTATGTCCACATTGCAAGAATAGAGGCTAGGGAGGGATTAGCTCTGAAAGCAGAAAGTCTTCGCATTGTCTTCCCACACTGAGATGGATTTAACGTAGATACATTCTACTGTTATGCTAATTCTAATAGGTCGAGGTAATGTTGTAGTTAAATCTATCACAGGAACTCTGCACCTCATGAATAAACATGAAAAATCTGCATCAGTTTAACCCTATTATTAACTATCCGTGCATCAGTTAGCCTACTGGCAAACACTGTGACCAGTATCTTGTATCTGAGATTGGATGATAATCTTTTCACTGAAATGGTAGAGTCGGAAATCGAATTACTTTTCACCCCTGAATTAACTCCTAGACTTTCTTGAGGAAAAACAGTGTGTGTGGAGCAGGAAATTATAAGTGCAGTTCAGTAGGTGAACTCTGTGAACTCTGCAGAGCTAAGTATAGAGTAGGGATGGGAGGAGGAGAAGGAGGAATTTTTATAATGTGTCATCAAATTATTGCTCTGTGTAATTGCCTGTGGCATAAATCACACTGAAACTGTATTCTTGAAGATTTAATTCTACACCTAGTTATTTCGTGTTGTTATAAGTTCTAAAAAGTCGTGACAGGTTTCCCATAGAAGTGAAACAGCAAATACATCATTGCTTCCCTACAATTCCAAGACTAGAATGCAACTGTGAAGTGCACACCTTTTGTAGGCAGTTATAGGCAATTCTACGAACCCATTCGATAAAATTATACATTTTAAACACAATATGGCTGAACCTGGTCTTTACATTGACAAATCTAATTGTGTCTAACTAATTTTTGGTCTCCCACAAAGCACACTTAATGTCATAATATATGTATGTAGTGCTAAAAAGAGAGAAGTAACCCACATTAGTCACTTACTGCAATGTATCGATGTACCTGAAATGAAGTATATATTAGTAATATTCTTAACAGAGGGGAACATTTAATTTTAAATTAAATGACTTTAATTTATTTAAATAAATTAGCTGTAATTTTAATACCGGATTTTAAAAAGATACAATTTTTATGAGGGGTTAAGTTGTGTTTAAAAAGCAACACACAGCATGCGAGAGCCATGGCATTTGTTTACAAAAGATACTGGGATGTGAGTAGAGCCAGGTAACAAGAAAATAGGGGAAGGTTATAGCATGCAAGATCTTTGGTCGTGTGCAGAAGAGTGAGCGGAGTAGCCAGAGCTGCGGGAAACAGTCATTGAGAGTGAAATGAAATGCAGGAGGCAGCCACAGTGCGCAGTAATGTACAGACGCACCTCCCTACCTTGGTTCGACCACCCCAGTCTTCTCTGTCTTCTGCCTGTCATGTGCCTGAAGCTCTTCCCTACCGAGCTCCACCATGCATGTGCTGGAGTCTCCTGTGTAGTACAGCAAACAGGGAAGCATGCCACCTCCCCTCCACTGCCCCTCTGCTGACTCCAGCTCACAACAGACTGAGTCCCAAGTCAATACTCTAGTATACAATGCACCAAGCTGTGACACACACTACCTGGACATTCTGTCTTTCCCAGATATACGTGTTGTCCTTGGCAAGCGTACTGAATTTACAACACAACACAACATTGTATTCCAGTTAAGCCAGTTTTTGAACATTATTGGTTTTAGAAAAAACTTTACATGTTAATTACCATTCTTCCACTTCAAAAATAAAATGTTTCATAAATAAGGGTAAATTTACTTTTCAAGAAAAATTTTTTTTAAATAGATTTATTAACAATTTTTATCTGGAAAATTTAGGAAATAGATATCATATTTTGCACTCTGACAACTAAACATTTAATATGTTAACATATTAATAAATAATTTCCAATGTTCTACTACTACTACTAAAAAATTACTTTAACTTTAAGAAATTTATCAAATTACTTCAATTTTAAAATAAATTTGAGAGTTAAAACATTCTGTACTTTTACGACTAAATAAACAAATTTCGTAGTCACTTAATTTAAAATATAACTTCCCACCCACATAATTTTCAATCATTCCATATTCGTTAGAAATACTCAGGTCCAATCTTCAAATAAAACTTACATCCATCTCCAAACAAATCATTCAAAACTGAGAATAGGACAGGTTGCTTAAACCTCCAAATACACATGGTGTATTTAGCTTAGTTTTCTCTTGATTTTTTCAAATTCCATAATGCACACCGAAGCACACAACTACTCCCAGATTGCCTTAAAACTACTTAAAACAAACAACATTTTTAAAAACTTTCTGCCCAAACAACTTATCTCATACATACACAAACATGAAGAACACACCTAGAATCATTTCAAAGATGGTTCCCAACATTCATACTCGCAGCCTTGCACCTGCTCAATAATCTTTTTTCTAAGTACTTGGTAATATATTCTAGATGGTTTTGATATATCTTTGGGAGTATTAATAGTGTAGAAAGAATGTCGATTCATGATATTATCACAGTATTCTGTCTATTATAGATATAATGTCGGTTACAGAGATCTCAAATATAGTTGAATTCCACATATTCAAGCTCCGATAGAAGGCATTTCAGCTTGATTCGTGCAATTTCATTGATATACTGTCGAGACATAGTATTTGTAATTGAAAATAGAAATATATATTTTTTTCAAATATGTACATTACCTATACTATGGTTTAACCATCAATCTAGCCTGGAAACTTTAGTTATAAGTAAAATACATTCAATAATTTATTTTCTCTACTATGCATATATATTTGAATATGTACTTTACACTTACTTAAATCTTTGACTTGTATTTTACATAAATTTTATTAAATCGAATGTTATGTGTTTTGAAAATTGTGTTCTTTAAAAAACATAAAAAGTCTTTGATTTGCATAAAAATTCATATATTGAAAATAGCTCTTTTTATGAAATTATATTAAGCCGTAGTTTATGTGGGATTTGAAAATTTATTTAAATTTTGCTGGAAACTGGAAAATATTTAAACTTAAAATTTCTTCCAAGATACTGGAATAAAAAAAATGTTTTAGAAGGAGTTTATATTTTCATTGAATTTATTGGATTCAAGACATTTGGAATGTAAATCTTTGTGATTAGGCGATAATTATTCAGTGAGACTTCCTGTTAAATTTTTTCTTCAATACCAGTAAACTATTTAGATAAGCTAGTGTCTGGGGCTCGAGAATATTTGGGGGAGGGGGAGCATAGCAGCTGTATCTTCCAAATATCTTCGCTGGACAGTGCAGAGAGGCCTGCTTAATTATTCTTCAACCTTGTTTGGCATTGATGGATACCTAGTATGTTTCAGAAGTTCCTCTATGAGTGTTAACCACTGGATATACAAACATTTATTGTGATAGGTAGTAGTGTGCAAATTGGTTCCTTCATTTGGAAGTTTGTGCGAGTCTAGTATTTTTTTTAATAACCGTTGTGATTTTTCATTTTTAAAATGTGAATTTCCGAAGCTAGTCTACATGTGTTCGCTACGAGAATTTTTTAAATATTCACTTCCATACTTCCGATGCAGCTTGTGTTAAAGTTATTGCATTCTTGGGTAACAGTAAGTGTTTTCCTGCATTTCACTTCTTGCTTACGTTTTTAAAATTCCATTTCAATCATTTTACATTGATGATGAGGCACATGTGTCTAGTATGCTGTTGTAAATATAAACAGATGAATTTGTAAACAGGGCATTTTTATTGATTTGTGATGTAATATTTAGTTATTTTAATGTCGAGGAGTTCCACCAAAACATCAGTCTATAATCAGATGGTGCCTCTGGTTGTTTCCAACACACATTTTACAAGTTTATATAAGTGCTACGCTGGACTCATCACTACAACAGCCTCCAGAGCGAATGGACGTGCTTTAAAATCATTTAACATTGGAAGGTATGTGTAGAACTCGGAGGGAGACATATGTGCATGTCTAGTACGCTATTATGTTTGGTTAATATTTAAATACTTTGCATCACTTCGTTACCAAGTTTAAACATCTACGTACTGCGATAGATTTTCGACAGACGTTTTGTTAAGACTACTCAGGACAATTAACTGTGTTTGTAAATAATTTCATACTTGGAATGCGATATATCGTCGATATTGTCGTTGGTTAAATTTTAACATTTTTAAGATCTCGTGTTTAGTGGAGCTGATTGCATGGGAAATCTTTATTTGTATGTTGTTTAAAATTTCTAGTGAAATATTGTGTTAGGCCTTATATAAACCAGTGAATTAGTAAACAGGACATTTTTTATTGATTTGTAAATTTTTGTGTGTCTACTTGCCAGTGCATTTCGGGTTTGAGATCTGATGAGGTGCTTTAATTTATAGCACCTAGCTTGGTAGGGAATTAGGATACTTTTTTGCTTTGTTTATCATGTCATTAGTAAGTTGTTGTATTTTGAATTTGTTCTTCCATTTTGGATAGTAAGGTAGGATATTATAGCAGGTATACTGGGGGGAGGTAAGTTCGAATGTCTGAAGGGAAATATTTTTTTCATCTGGTATGTTCAACATAAACATAATTGTTATCCGCATGTCACATAGTTGTGTGTATTTGGATGTATTCATCTCCCTTTTAAATACCTATTTCCTAACCATTTTTATTTCGCCGAAATGTTTCCCTTTTTTCGTGTATATAGAACTCAGTCACCTACGATCAACATCCCTCTGGACACACAGCTTATAAGTCGCTGCAAATCCTACAGTAACCTATCGATTAAATGGTCATATATTAAAATAGGTAATGTCGTAAGGTACGTGTTTTCAAATCTTTCGATAACGTGTTCAGGAATAGTACCATTTAGTTGAAGTAGTTTGCTTCCATCTTGCAGAATAAGTTAGGATATTACATCGTAATTGCTGGGGTTGTAATTTGTTTGAAATTTGTATTTGCGATTCGATGAAATCCTTGTGTAAATTATATTTCTAGCATACAGGAATTTCTATTCCCGTCTCTTTTTGTTTAATTCAATACTTATTTACTAATATGCCATAACCTCTGTAGCCTGCCAGATGGCGGTCGAAACAGATGTGTCTGAAGCCCTTAGTCGCTTGACAAACAGGAAAGAACTCAATATCATTTTTAAAAATATTATTACATAATACTTATACATATACACACACACACACACCTCTTCCCAACACAGCCACACATATATACAACGACAGACCTCGGAGAGTGAGGACATAACATGATACTCGCCAAAAATTAAGACCCTATACAGACACACCCCTTCCCCAACATATCACACCTCAGTACAATGCCAGACCTCAGAGAATGAGGATCTAACATGCCGCTATACCAAATTACAAAAAAGAGAAATAAAATGAAGGACCCTAGCACACTCTTAACACCAAATTATACATATATTATTTCACACAACTAAAAAAAAATTAATTAAATTGAATTAATTGGATCAATAAATCAGAATTATTTTATCGGTTGAAAATCGGATTAAATTTTTTATTGGATTAGAATTGGATCAAGACTTAATCCTATCAATCAATTTGATTACAAATTGATAATCGGATTAATCAAAAGTCGGCATCCTTTCTATCTAGGACCGGCCGGTCCCTGCTACTAACTGTCGATCCATCGTTATCAACGTAACTGGGCGAATGTCACTCAGTTCGTCTATTTAAATATTTGCTTTTTGAAGGGGGGGGGGGGCTGTTACATTTTTCTAAGGTTCATTTCTAAAGTGTTCACTTTATCGTGAACATCACGTACGAGGCCGGTTAATAAGCAACACGCAGTCAAAGACTGAATGCGTTTACATCACTTGAACTAAACGCTTTTCACAGTAAAGTAAGCAGTTTTGAAAGAACTGCTCGAAATCTACTTCTCTGCAAATGTATTCTTTCACCATATGTAAAATTAACATTGACATAGACGTGATCACTCTATTCATGCGTTGGTAGAGTGAAACTTTGCAATTATTAGAAAATTAGTATTTTAAAAAATCTGCATATTAATACTTTTATATGCATAAAGAAACAGAAAGCAAAATTAATAATTTCAATATTCACAAGTGTTTACCTAACACCTTTAATAGAATACTAAGATATGGAACTATTTTTTTCCCCGGCTGTTACGAGCTTTGCTAGTCTTATACCTGTCAGTGCGTTCGTTAGAAATAAATGGAGGTAGGTGGAGTGACAATCTTCATAGGTTGATTTCCAAAGTGCTTAGTCAACTGTGAACATCCTATACTACTTGGGAATTCTTTCTCATTACGTTTTCATTTTGAAGAAACGCTGTCTCGGTACAGGTGCACTTTTCGTTAGAAAACCTCACATAATGATGACTTTAACTGTTCTACATTTCGTAATTTTCGTAAACAATTTTACGCTGTCCGTATTAAAATCTGTAATTTACAGTTCGCTTAAAAATAAGAACAGCGGAAATCAGGAATTTCATTTATATACACATATAACCATAATACTGATATTTAAGTTACTGCACGTTCATTCCTATTTAAGTGTTTAGTCATATGAAATAATATTTATAGTATATTCACGATAAAGTGAGCACTTTTGAAAGCCGTCTCATTTGGAATAATATTCTATAGATATATTTTATTTTAATCTTAGACGTTAATTTGCGAATGCAGTGGAATATACACGTTGTGTTTCGTACTTAAAGGACAATTGTTATCTAAAAAGGCAGTTAAAGGATAAAAAATGGCTGAAATAAAAAAGTAATTAGCTCTTCAAAAGTGCTCACTATACCATAAACAGCCTATAAATGCATGCACACTTACATTACATTTATGCAATTTTCTTAGTAATTGTGTTTTGAATCGATAAGAATTGAAAGCGAAATGTCAGGAGGAAACACTCAAAGTAAAATATAATTAAAACTACAGAGATGATTAAATATAAATATAAATAAAATAAAGGTTTTTCATTTATTGCCAAAACAGAATAAAATTCATAGATGAAACAATGTGTATTAATTATGTACCGATTGAAGGGTTTGAGTAATTATAACCGCACAAATACAATACATTCATTAGTTTTAAAATTGTTTAAGACTTTTTGTGCACATTAAATCAAGCAAGACTAATACTAAACCCAAACGGATTATTATTTGGACAATGCTCAGAAATCTGTGGTACAAATCAGAGTTTACTGTGATTTTGTTTGTCACGTAGAGCAATTAAATAATTTTTCCTCTAATTGCTGAAAATCCAAATACATTATTTTCAACTTTTCAGATATCTGAGTTTGATTAGCAAACCCGTAAACAATCTGAAATTAAGTAGTCAAATTGTAATAAAAATATATGTTTTAATTTTTTTTTACTTTTAACTTTAGTCAATTATTTTCATAAGTGAATTATTTTTTTTATATTTTAAATTTTTAATCAGAATTGTATGCCTCACAGTTAATAAAAATTTCGTAAACGTTTTCTCTTTTTATACACTGTGTACCGCCGAACTGGAATTGTAATTTTTTAATATTTCTAATAACATTTATCTTCTTCAGTTTGATTCAGTTTTTAGAATTATTTTCGGTGGAAAGCAAGGTTTATCAGATCACTTTCATGTCTGTGCTCATAAAGACTTTAGTATTAACATTTGACTTTTATAGTTCTCGTCTGCATCGAGTAATTACTTAAAAAATTGTCTTCAGTTAAAAATGTATTACGCTATGTTCTATATTAAACCGATTTTCGTATTTCGACTTTTCATCATAAAGAATTGTATTTAGATGTGTATATTGTTGTTAGACCGTCATTTTAGTGGATATCTCTTCATGAATGAATAAAGCTTTTATGTTATAACAGTAAAACTAATCAACTAAATCTCACAATTTGTGGCACATATTCAAGATTATGGAAGGTCATGTAGACATGCGATTTCAATCGATAATGTTCTGATTTTTAAAATGGTGGCATATAAACATTTAATTTATGTATGAATTATTTACGAAACTATTAAACTTATTTCAACTTAACTTTGCATGCTGACAGTATATATTACAGCAATAAAATATGTCTATAAAGAGACTCATTTCTCCTTGATTTTGCAAGACAGTCACTCGTGTATATATAAAGGTTTGTTTTTATATCTTGGGAAACCATCAACCAAACCCTACCAAATGTGGTAAATAAGTTCTAATGTGGTAGGCCATATTAATTTATACGTTTTAAGTGGACCAGGTACTTTAAATTTCAGAATAGCGGCTATATAAATATGTTAGTTTAGTATGCTATTCCTACGAAACTATGTAACCGATCATAACTTAATTTGTATACTAGTAGTACCTATGCAAGCATTCATTGATCTAATACATATATTCTTTCCTCCACAATTTTGTAAGGTAGCGACACACATGATAATTGGTTCCCTGTCCTGTCTCGGCAAACCACATATAATTTCAACCAAATCTATGTGACAAGGTATACTTTTCTTTCCTGTCTAACTTTATAACGATTAAGGGTGTTGTCACATATTTTCAAAATAACAGCCATTATAATATTTAGGTTTTGTATGCCATATGCACACTAAAATTTATGTTCTTAGAGTGTCTATTACAATCATCCAATATGATAATACATAAACCTCGTGTCCTCCACACATGAACGTTACATGAAAATTTAGGTTTATTGTCATTTCTGGAGTAGCAATCAACCGATTCCTACCAAATTTAACACGCAGGCAGTACTATAGGAGGGCATGCAGGTTCAGCAGGAGTTAATATAAATAATGTACATTCGTATGTTGTGAGTTACACTTTAAGCAATTTTATATATAATGGTATCAGATTATGTTTACCAAACACCAGACCAGTAAAATTACACAGGGCAATTTAAACATACATGATTGAAGTGATGTCAGACACTGATATTCAAATTAGTGGTAATATAAACTAATTAGATAATTATTTATGTCTAATAATTATTTTAACTAAATTCAAATACATTTTGTATGTCGACAATATATATTACGGACGTTGTATACAAAACTTCTTCTCTGCGATTTTCGTACGGTAGCACCAAATAAAATATAATTGTTTCCCATTTCTCGAGAATAAATCAACCTATTTCTACCAAATTCTTCACACAAATAGCAATTCGGTAGGCCGTGTAAACGTGTGTGTTTTAAGTGGCTCGCTCAGGTAATAATTTTCAAAACAAAATGATGGCGTTGTAAATAATTCAGGTAATGTAACCACAGAAATTCAGAACTTTAGACTCATTATATCCGATGTTGGTTCTCTTAATCCTTCCTCAGTAATGCAGTTGATTGAACGCAAGTTTATGATACCATATTTTCTGAGTTCGAATCCCGGGCAAGACACGTGTGTATTTTAAATTATCTTACTATTGTCATATATGTTTCTGATCCCATGCCATGTCTAATGATATTGCTTACAGCACGACGTTAGCTTACTAACCATCTTAGCTTTCAGAACTTAATTAAAAATTAATTTCACCCGTGTACAGGATACTAGGCTCAATTGTTATATCTTAACCTTCTTGTAAAATTTTATTGTTAGATGGAGAAATAAAACGAAGTGTAAGAACTATGCAGTCTAATGCATACAATTAAGCCCGCACATAATTTAAATGTAATAAATTTTATTAGTTTTCTGTTGTACATTTTATTTGTAAGAGAATTTGAGAGTAATGTTTAATATTTAGTTAAAATTAGATTTTTTAGTGTTTATTATGTTTCTTAAGTTATGTAAAGTTTAAAACCACCCGATTCAGCCAGTCATATTTGAACATCTCATAAATTCCTAGTGATTTGTGAGGTGTTATAGTAATTACTCGTAATCCATTTATTGTATGGCGGTGATCAAAGACTGTTAATGACACCCAGCTGTCATCAATAACCAGGACGCCTGGAAAACGCGTCCTGGTTATTGATGTCCCCAGCAGGCCCCACAGAAACAGCCTAGACACGTAGCTGCAACCTTCGAGCTAGGTGTGTGCATAAATAAACTGCGAGTTCAAGGATATCAGTTATGGTAATTCAGTCATATTTGAGTCTCAAGTAGCCTGTGCGTGGCAATACTTAAGCATGTTTTAAAAGAATATTCACATCCATAAATTAATATAGTATTAGTTAATTTCCGCCCTTTTCTAAGTATATGTGGCTTGTAAGGCAAAATAATTGTTATTAAATACTTGTAAATTTTTGTGAAATCTTCTACTAATACTTATAGTCTATGAAAAACTTATAAGTTATCCTTTGCAAACGTTATAATTATGTTATTATACCAGTAAAAACTACTTTAGAGCAGAAATCCGGTGATTTGAGGTTATCTTATGTAAGTTATTATTTTACACTTATAATACGGTTACTTGCAGTGTTTTATCATGACAAAGCAAAAGATTTTCTTTAATTTACTATACGACGAATTCTTTGTACCTCAACGCCCCTGCAGTCTTCAATCTTCTTGACGAAGAGTCTTTTATTCTCTCTCTGTCCTCTTTGATAAACTGTGATATACACGTACAGTATTGGTTGCTTTAGAAGCTTTCGTCTCACACCTGGCCTATTGTTCTGATATCCAGTGCTATAGCACGCGTTTTTGTTGCTTTTATCTAATGTGTATATCGTCTCCATTTGGTTCACTTTGCGACATAGTGGTGAATTAGGGAACTTTTGTGTGCTTTGGCTTTTCATTTCTTTCCTCTACATTTTCCTTTACGAATTCATGAAGGGGATGTTTATGAGTTAAATATAATTCCTTTATGTACTTCGAAGTAAACAATGGCAGAACTTTTGAGGTAGTATTGTACAATTTAAACAACTTTTTAAGTTTGTTCGTTTAACATAATTTATTTGTAACTCCACTTCTGTTTTAATAATGTTTGCAAACTTGTTTCGTAAAAGGGGTACTCTTATAATCTGATAAAGTTCTTCGCCTTATATTATGTAATTACTTACGAATAATTTCTGCTATCCTTGATATAGATTAAAAAATCCTTTCCCGTGTGTCCTAAAATAAGAGCACTTAGTGCCTGCCAGGAGATGCATTACCAGGAAATTTAAAGATGTATTATGAAAAAATATAAAAACATTTTCATAATTCTTGTAGATATGGTATTTTGAAACATTATTCTCCATAAATATTAGTAATTTTTTTTGGCAAATTTCTGAACAATCAGGTGATTATGCATATTACTGCATTAATTTTACAGCAATTCGCTTATGTTTTATTTAATATACAAACTGTGGTGTTTACATTTAAAACAAAGTTAAATTTTTACATAACTATATTGAGATAACTTATTTTTAAACTTGAATTATTTTCGTATATGCCATTTTAAGAGGACTATATAGCTGCGCGTTGAAGGTCAAGAAGAGCGGGAGCCATACGGGTGACATTAACGCGCACTCCTAGCACCTTATCGCTCCTACGCACAAGGCATGCAGTGTTTCCGCCGTAACGCTGTACTGTGTAAAATAAATCTGTAACAGTGGAGTATTTTTCAACGCCATGAAAATCCACAGATTAAAGTACGCCCATATATTTGTTCTTTTCTCTTGCCGATTAAGGGTACTGCATAGGCAAGCTTTAAAAATGTCGATATTTGACCACTTTCACGATTTTTTTTCTCCATTAATATACTTTATATGGTAAAGTAAAACGATAGGGATATAGACAATACGTTTTTATCCTTTCTGGCTAACGGCCTTATTTCCAGAACTTTTATTTACCGAGATACGCGTTTATATGCAAACAACAATTTCACAGAAAACGTTTCAGTACATAATCCTCTCAAGTAGGCTACTAATATGCTATTATTTTTTACAGAATTTTCAACTCACTAATGGCACAGTTTCTACTGGACCCATATAAGAATTTTCTAACGTGTTTGCGTAAAGCCTCAGTTGGCCATTATTATTGTCCTGATTGTCTACTGCAAGATTACAGAGATACTTTGTTGCAGGAATATATCAAATATTTGCAAAATAGCGAGTATTACTTTAACAATATGTGAAATTGGATTTCTATCTCTTTTATTTATCCACCAAAGGTGCGATATGTTTAATGTTCATTTAATTTCTTAAGCTTATTTTCTTTAATTTGATTTAAACTGCCAGTGACAACTTTCTACTACACATTCTACTACACATATTTTTATTATAATTCTCATAACTATAGTTTTGAGAAGATACGTAGTGAACTATGTTTTGTACTTCACAAAAATGTGATTTATACTACATTTATTTAGCAAAAGTGTATTTATTTCGGTTCAGTTAACATTGCTTCTATGATTACAATATATATATATATATATATATATATATATATATATATATATATATACACGAATACCGAAAAATGGTGTAATGATTAAATGAGGTAGCGGAAACAAAGCAAAATACACAAATTATAAAAACTTTTCGTGAGCAAATACTATTATTGTTATTGCTGTCAGTTTTGGTGCCATAAGTAATTAGTAAAGTCATGTACTGTATGTAGGTTCAGGGACACTGAATATAGGGTAATAATGGGAGGCGACCAAATAATGCAAGGGATCTGAGCATTTGACCCGTCCGCCATGTTGGATTTTGTATCTTCCAACAGATCAAAATTGGCAGTATTACCAAAAAATCTCATCATATATTAATTCATTTGCTAAAAACATATATTTTTAGCCAAATATTTCTAAAAAAAAAAAAAAAAAAAAATTGACAAATATACCTATTGATCGAGTCCTCAAATGAGCAAAACCGATTCGACGCTATTCTGTGTATGAACCACATAGTCCTCAGAGCAGCAAAGCTGTTTCAAGGCTTCGAGTCTGGTTCCGCAGATCAGGAGGATACGTGGTCATTGCCCCCTACTCTCCTCCAAAACTTCCCTCCTACAGAAACCCTCCCCCACAACCGTTCTACCACCATCCGTATCACCCCTTCCATACTCCTCCCTCAACTAACCTCTTCCCACCTACCCCACAACTACCACTCCTTCCCCATCACCATCCCAATACACATCTCCACGCTCTCTCTAAAATTAGATACTCACCTTAAAACTGTTTCCCCTCCCCGGCCACTACAAACTTCTTGAACCCATCCGAATCGATATAAAATGAGTGAAACAAAAAAAAATCATAAAGTTCTTGAAAAGGATTAATAGTTCCTAGAAAAATTAAAACCGGGAATTTTTATAAAATAATTGAATGATCTGCGAATTATAAGAAAACGTTATTGAAATATTGCATTTCCGAAGGAAAAAATCTTTTAAGTCTTGCATGTATTGTTTGTCACCTTCCGTTTACCCACTTCAGTACTCGACTGTCTTACAAATAGCCAGGCACACTGCCCCTCCCGATAAGGTGACCGGCAGATGACTGAACTTCCGCCTCTATATTTAATTTGCTAATATTCTGTCAACATACTGACACCCTGCACCAATTAATCATTGAGTTTACCTATCAACTGTTGCTTCCATTGGCCACTAAAATAGCTTTTTTAACGTTTATTTTCACCGTTTGCCATTACATTGAGCTGGTAATTCGAATTTTATCATATAATATTAGAGAGTTCCAGTGCCGTCCATTTCAAAACCTGTTGGCGACGAGGCCCCCAAACATGGAGTATAGATAGTTAATAAGATCGACTTCCCTCTACCAACTACCACATTATCACGAAACCCACTCTCACACTACAATCAATCCAGCAAACTCTATATAGCCAATGTAGTTCAACCACACCCCCCCCCCTATTTCCATATTACATTGACTATTTCTTCGGCCCTCAATACACCCTCACCGTCGCTCGTGATTGACTCAGAACATACCAAAGGACTATATAAATCAAATAACAAGTCCAGCCAACCATACTGACCAACCATACTGGCCAATGACAGACTCCACACAAAACTGGTTTCTGCAGAGACCAACTACTGCAAAACTCAATATAATAATGGATAAGATCATTCATTTGTACCAATATAAAATGACGATCAATCTCAAAAAAGTCGCCTAAAATGAATCTTGATTATAATTTTTTCACGCTATAGGTTTGCAAAACAACACAAAAACTTTGAAAATTGTTCGCAAATTGTCCCAATATCTTACTAAATCTTCGCAAAATATTGGAAAATGATCTCAAACACAGCTGAACAAACCGAAATTTGATACCAGCCGATCAGGGCAACTGACCAACAATACATTGGCCATTTCTAGCTGGCCATACCAACCGTCTGTATATTCCATCCCTAGCAGCCAACAATACGAACCAAATTTACCAGCTGTATATAAAGAAAAAACCATACAGCTTTCTATACAGGAAAAACTATACAGAACAAACTAACAGAACATCCATACCAAACTCCCATTACACCCAACCAGGCAAAAATCCCAGCAAGACCAACAGGACATACATATACAGCAAGACCAACCTTACGAGCAACCCACACGAGACTACCATGCCAGAAAAATATAAAAACTTACCATTCCAACTAACCATACAAACTGGCCACACCAGTCAGAAATACCATATATCCATGACTCACACACACACACACACACACATATATATATATATAAACTGACCATACCAACCATCCATTTAAGCCAACAATACAAATCAATTAAACCAGCCGACCACACGAACCGCCTTTCTGAACAATCACATGAACTGGTCATACTAGTCAGCCATACAAACCATATATTTAAGACGAACATGGCAAACCAACACTATGAGCTAGCAATACAAGCAAATACACGAACCAAACATACCAACCAATCAGTCTAACAATCATCAGGGTCAGCCAACTACAACATTAAGTCATAATGACCAGCCGACCAATCATACTATTTGCCCATTACTAGCAGATAATGGCTAAATAAAATAACAAACGGCAATACCACCCAACCAAGCTAACCAACCATACTTGCGTACCATACCAACTGACAACTAACTGTACCCAAGACTGACTCCACCAAACACTGATTTCGTACAAGATTTATTCCTGCCAAACTGGTACAACAATGGACGAGAGTAACTAGCAAGAACAGCCATTCTTACAAAAAATCTACACAAACAGATGATGCCGGTCAATCTCATAATATGTCATTTAATGCATATCCCATGCCAACATCTGCAAACAATCCCATTGCAAAATTTTGCAAAAAGCTCTCATATATTCACAATATCCTCACAAAAATGAGCAGAATTTTCCTTTAAATTTCACAAAGCATGGCAAAATTTGGCCAACCTTTCCAAATTTTCATTCTATGTTGCCAGACCAACCAACATCAATGAACTCATTTCCTCCCTCATACCAGCCACCCATAAAAACCATTAGTATGAGCCATCTATACCAAACATCTGTACCAACTAAGCCAACAGCCCGACAAAACCAAGAACTCATCACATCAAAACATCAATCACCTATTGCACCAAACCAGGCCAACATCCCAACTAGGCCAACCATATGATTAGTCCACATACGTCATCCATATGAGCCAAATGTACTAACCAGCCATAACAAAGAACCTTAGAGCCCTCATACCAGACACCCATTTGAACCATCCATACCAATCATAGACCCACCTATAACCACAACAAATACCAACTACTCATTCCTGTATTAAAAACCACTTAAACCACCTATTCTTACTATCTGACCATACCAGCCAAATATGGACTTAACAAGGCATATCAACCAAACACACGTACCTTCTATACCAGCTGAGTATCCGAATGGACCATTCCAGTAGGCCATAATAGTCTACATCTTCAGTTTAGTCACTGATGAAGATGAGTACCATTTGTTTGTGGTGGAGAAATTAATCAACAATTGGCCAACGAAACCTCGTCATGCATTGGTTAGTGACCTGTGACATGCTTTGAGACACTTCAGTAAACTTCATCTACGTCGTGACATAGTACATGATGAACTTTAATTAAAGTTTCGTAGCTCTTTCATGATTAGCTCCATTGCTATGACATACACAATTGTTCGTCAAAATTGCAACACCCAGAACACTAAGAATAAATGGCCTGAATGAATCCAAAGTCGGTTGGATGTGATCTTTGAATGAATATACCAATGAGGCTTAATGATTGGATAGATACTTTTGGAGATCCGTCATTGCGATGCCAAAGAAATATGAATGCTGGCTCCATAATGGTCATTGATGTGATCTTTGAATGAATACTGCAATGGAGATGAATTATTAGAGGGCTTTTTTGGACATTCGCCATTGCGATGTGTAGAACAGTATACCAGCAATACATGATTAGGATTGCAGAAAGATGGTGTACATGTAGGCCCAGCAGCACCCTCTCAAGTGTGACCGGAAATTACCCTGCTATGCCAAACTCGCTCAGTGAAGAGCAGTTAAACAAAGGGAAAGCAAATGCCAGTATACCTCGTCGATGTCAAAGGATGCCTTTTCGGCATGTGAGAATTATAGGTCTCTGGGAAACAGGTTTGTCATACATAACGTGGCATTGTGGCTCATACGGGGCATGCTGCTACGACAGTGATGTGTGTGTGTCGCACACAGCGACTAGTGGGTACGGGACCATGCAATGTTACCACAGCACGGGATGACCACAGTCATGTCTGCATGGCCATAATGGACTGTACAGCTTTTTCCGCAGTGTTTGCTCGAAACTGTATCACTGCAATGAGTGTGGACCTTTATGCATCGATGGCTCGATGTCGTCTGCTGTAGGCTTGGCTGGTTTTACACATTCCATTGTCAGGAAACCACAAATGCCTCAAACTGCAATGGGTACATGAACACCATCGCTGGTGTACTGAGTGGAAAAATGTATTTTTTTCGGACGAGTCTCTATTCAATCTGCCCTACATGGAAGGCTGCATAGTTGTTAGAGGCTACAGTGGTGACAACAATCTGGCATCTTACATTGTGGAGTGGGATAATGCACAAATTCCAAGTGTGATGGTTTGGGGTGCCATTGTGTACAACATGCAATCTCATATGTATTGACGGCACTGTGAACAGTAACTGCTACATCTGGGAGATTTTAGAGGCTGAGGTACTGCTCCTCCTTCAGGAGACTTCATATGCACTATATAAGCAGGAAAATGCCCGACCATATGTAGCAAAGGAATTAGCAAGCCATCTTCAATGAATAATGTGTACCACTGCTTCTTTGGCATTTACAATTGCCTGGCACATTGCCCATTGGACATGTCTGGCAAATGGTTGGTCGGGGACTTGTTCGTCACGGATCTCCATCAACCATTGTTGATGAATTATGTACTCGCATACAAATCACGTGGGGAGAGATTCCCCAGGTATATAGTTGACATATTGGTTCGCAACATGGCTCGCGACGACAATCGCTTTATTTTATATATTAATTTCCGGATTTGTTCCATAGTCGTCAGAGTAAGAGGTCGTTTTTCAGAGAAGTTTTTGCGAAAATTTACGAAGTTATGCGCGAAGAGTGTAGCAGAAAGATTCATTATAATTAAATTCTTCCGAGATTGGTCGCCATCATCTGTCTTATGGATGGATCATATGTTCAGTTTGTATGGTTGGTTTATATGTAAAGCTGGTATGGATGATTCGTATAGTCGGCTAGTATTGTTTGTTGGTATGGATTGTTTGTAATGCTGGCTGATAAAGGTGGTTGGTCTGTTGGTCTTATCGCTCAGAATGATCATTTGGTATGGTGGTTTTATATGGCTTAATGGTATTGGTAGATCGTGTGCAGTGGTGCAACTAGAACACAATTTTTTTTGGAGGGGGGGGGGGGCACAAACTTAACATTTTTTACAAAGACAGTAAAATACTAATTTACACACAGTTTTAACATTATATAATATATGTAATTTTAAAAATTATACTTCTTTATATACCAGGATTAATTTACACTTTCAGTGTTGTGTTATTAACTCCACTACCTTTTTTATAGTCTTTATATCATATTACTAAACTTTTGTTTCTTTTTATTTCCATGTAAGTACAACGTTGTAATGAACCAATAAGTAAGTTATCATCTGTGTTTGTCAAATAACTTTTAAATTGCACAGGGTAGCATGTTTCTATATAATTGTTCTCTTCACAATAACCACTAACCACTAATATAGGAAGTGCACGTACAAAATCTTGGATGTAGAATACTCGCCTACAGCACGAACTCCAACCGGCGCCGGCCTCTTTTCTGTAGCATATCAATGACCTCTTCGGAACTGAGATTTATTTGTCTATGGATATTTATAGCTGCTAAGTCAGCTAACCGTTCATGTTTCATAGTGCTACGAAGGTACGTTTTCAAACGCCGAAGGGTCGAAAATGAACGCTCAGTAGTAGCCGTTGACACTGGCGATGTCGCAAATATTTTCAGAGCAATGTTCACATTCGGATAAATGTCTTTGTTGCAATCATTGAGTATACCAATAGCAGATCTTGGAACATCGCTTCCTTTCTTATTGAATTTAATGTACCACAACATTAGTTCTGCTGTCAAAACACCCTCATTTTTGTCCTGTAAATCATTCTTGTAGAACTCTGACAGTTGTAGGAAATGTGACATTTCTTCACTGGCAGGACAATTTCCTGTAGGCACTAGGCAAGCAAAAGATGTCAGAAGTTTTTTGTGGCTGAAAAAACCTTTTTTTCTAAATGATGTATGAAATGATCACAAAATGGTATAAACGATGTGAGCCTATAATATTCTTCTGGGTTTGTGGCTGGTGTGTTGTCGCGATTTTTCTGCCTTGATGATGTACGAGGAATTTCTACTGTTATTTCCCATTTATGAGAAACTCTGTCAAATGTTTTCTTGAATTCTGCTTCACTAGAATTTCGAATGTCTTTTACAGCTAACACTGCATTCTCTGCTGCCTGCATAGCTGTAAAAATATCGATGCTTGTGGACTGCAAAATTTTGCTGAGAGGAAGGCTATAACTTAGTATACCTTCCAAGATGTAAAGAGAAATAAAAATTGTGGTTTCAAGATAGTACTACGAAGTAGTAAACACCAGATGAAGCTTTTTTGTCTTTCCAATTTTCGATTTCTTGAAGGGATTCTTGAAGGGAATGGTATTTCCAGCATCTCGCACAACACCATGATAGCATCATGCCTCTGCACCCATCTTGTTGGACAAAGCTGAAGAAGTTTCGAACGTGCAATATTTCCTGTATTGGTACACAGTATGTTTCGTAAAACATGTCTTTTCGGAGTGTTGAAAAATGTGTATATTTTCTCAACTGTGCCCAAACCGTTACTTATACTCTGGTGTGTACAAGTATTAGAAATTGCTAAATTTATGCCATAGGCAGCACAGTGGGCATAGATTGGTTCTTGTACTTGTGATTGTATGTACGATTGAGTACTTCTAATTACTCCACTCATACAAGCAACTCCATCATACCCTCGACCTCTCATCATGTATTTATCAATATTGCATGTCTCGAGTGTAAAATTTTTGTTTAGAGGGACCTGTGCCCTAGTGCCCCCCCCCCCCTTCTTAGTTGCACCCAGGTTCGTGTGGAGGCTTGTATAGTCCTTATGACTAACTTTTATTAATTAATAATATGTTAGTGCTGTATGGTTGGTTCGTATGTATGGCTTCTATGGGTGATTCGTATAGTAAGCTTGTATGGTTTGTTGGTAGAGATGGTTCGTATGGCTGACTGATATTAGTGGTCAGACCATCGATGTTGGTTGGTCTGATCGCTCAGAATGTATGTTTTGTATAGTGTGTTCGTATAGTTGTCTGGTATTAATGATTGTGTTGTTGGTTTGTATTATTTGTAGATTTGTAGGACTTACTGGAATGGTTAGTTGAGCCTGTTTTGCCTGTTTCATGTATCTGTCTAGTATGCCTGGTTTGTCTGTTCGACTGGTATTGCTTTTTATTATATGTAGCTGATATGGTCGGATCATATGGCTTGTTGGTGTGGGGTGACTATTGCTGGCTGATGTAAGATGTTTTTATGACTGTTATCCATGGTAAGTTTGAGTGATGTCTTTATGTGGCTCGTGTGCTTGGCATGGATGATTTGTATGGGCAACTGGTATGAATAATTTTATGGTTAGGCAGTATGGCTAGTTCATATTTTTCGCTGATATAGATTTATTGTATTATGGTTCGTATAGTTGGTATTGCTTTGATGTTGGCCTTGTTAGGTGGAATGTGTGTTTGGGATGAGTATGTATGCCCTTTCGGTCTTTTTGGGTTATTGGGTTGGTTAGTTGGCATGGGTGTTTTGTATTGATAGCTCATGTGGTGACTAATGTGGATATTTTCTGTGGATGGCTGCTATGGGAGAGTGGGATGGTTCGTTTGGGAGATGGTTGGTCTGGTGGCTCGGATTGGACATTTGGTAAGATTAGGCAAAGTTTTTTTGCAATAATTTGTGGAGTTAAAGCGAAAATTCTGCGAATATTTGGCGAAAATTATGAGAAGATTATGAGAAGATATTGCGAAGGTTGGTAAAAATTTTCCGAAGTTTTGCAAAATTTTTGCAGGGAAATGTTATCAATGAGGTTCTTATTAAGTAAATTGATTCGAAATATTAGTCATTGTTGGTATAGGTGGTTGTGACGGCCAGTTATTCTTGCTTTTTGGTCTTGTTCATTGTTATTTTCAGATTGACAGTAGTTCGAATAAGCATGAGCCAGTTTTGGGTGGAATAAGTTGTTGATTAGTATGGTTAGTGTTCCTTATCAGCTTGAATGAACCTTTGGTTTGTTCAGCTATACATTAGATGTTTTGCGAAGGTTTTACGAATATTTGTGACAATTTTCTAAGATATTATGTAGATATGCGAACATTTAGCAAAAGCTTTGTGAAATTTCGCAAAGATTTTCCGAAGATTTTGCCAAGTTTTGCGAGGTTTTTCTGAGTAGAAGTATGTTTTAGATTCGTATTAGGCGACTTGTTTTGAAATTGGCCTTCATCATATTTTGATAAAGAGGATTGTTATAGACAGCTTCTCATGATGGTTAGTTTTGTTCATAGTTATAGTCAGATTGACAGAACAAGGTCTCAACAGGAACTAGTGTCTGTGGAGACAGCCTTGGGTGCAAGTGCGGTTGACTGGTCTGGTTGGTAGACCTGTTATACTGACATGTCCTTTGGCGTTATATGATAGTAATGTCCAGATAGTATGACTAATCGGTTTGTCGACATGATTCAATGTTGTGGTTGGCTGATGCTGTTCGTTGTTAGACTGATTGGCTGGATTTATAGTTTAGTATGGCTGGTTTATATGGCTTGGAGGAGTTTTTGGCTGGCGTGTTTGGTTCGCATTTTCTGCTGGTATTGTTGGTTTGCCTGCCTTGTTGCCTGGTATAACATAATTGTATAGCTGTCTAGTATGACCAATTCATATGTATTTTTAGAATAGCTGGGTAATGTGGTAGGATCGTATCGTTGGTCTATACGGATGGTTCTTATGGTCGATTCGTATGATTGGATGGCATAGTCGGATTGTATGGCTGACTTATGAGACCAGTGCTTATGTTTTGTTGGAATTGCCATTGCGTTATGTTTCATTGATATGGCTGGTTTGCATGTTTGGTTGGTATGGGGGGTCTCCTAGGGATGGTTTTGCCATACGCTATGCCCAATCGGTCTTGCTGAGCTATTGACCTGGTTGGTAGGAGAGGCTGTTTGGTATGGGTGAATTGTATGTTTGGTTCGTATTAACAGCTGGTATGGTAGGTTAGTATGGTCGGCTGGTAAGGTGGTTTCATATGGTCAACTGGTATAACCAGCTTGTAATGGCCACTTTTTGATTGGGCAGATGGCCTGTTCGGCAAGTATGGCCTTTTGGTAGGGTCAGCTGTGAATGAGATGTTTTGCAAAGAGATTTGTGAACATTTGTGAAAGGTCTTTCAATGTTTTCCGTAACTTTAACTCGAAGAGGTTAACAACAATTATCATATTAGGCAACTTTGTTAGTGATTGTTAATCATCTGTTTGTTCAGAAGGATGGTCTTGACAATTACTATAGTCAGTTTTGAAGGAGGTGGTGTTTGCAGAAACTGGTTTTGGGTGAAATAAGCATTGTGTGGCTTCAGTCTAGGATGGAATAATTTTTTCGCCATTATGGTTGGTTGCTATGTTTGGCTGATCTTGTTTTTTGGTTTGCTGATATGGCACTTTGATATGGTCTTTGGCCTGTTCCGAGTCAATCACAATTAACGCTGGGGGTGCAGGATCATGTTCGGGGCCATGAACGTTCACCCACTTGATCTGTTTGATCTGGCTCGGAGTCTCGAATTTACTTTGCTGCACTGATATAGTCAATGAGTACTTTTGAACGCCCTGTTGAAAATCTACTTGTATGCACGCTGTGTATTATTCTATCATATATGAGATGACAATTTGAATTGGGTCTCATCACGTTATTCATGCTTCTATCACGTGAAACTGTGGAAATATTAGAAAAGTAAATATTTTACTAATCTGCTCATTTTTACACTTCGATGTATAAAAACAGAACGCGAAAGAAAACAATATCACCTATCAGAAATAGTTATATAACAATTTTTATACGACGTTAATATATGGAACTACTTCCCATCCATCGTTACCAAATTTACTAGGCGCATGTCATTCAGTGCACCCGGTAAATATATGCAGGTAAGGGAGGTGATTTTTCTTTGCAGTTAAATTTAAAAGTGCTCACTTTATCGTGAACAGCCTTTACCTGCATTTCTCATACACTGTGTAGCCTCGAATCCGCTTTTCTCATTTGAGGACGTGAACAATAGATTGTCCTATATTTTTGGGAGTTTTTTTGGAAAAAAGAGGACATTTAGGAAAATATCAAAGTTATTTCTGAGTAAAACTGTCAATTTTTATATATTGGCTGTAATGAAATCCAACTTAGCAGGTGGTTTCAGGCCCCGATCCATGCGTCCTTTGGGCACCTACTCCTATCCCAGATTCCATGCACAAAAACCTTCATAAACCTACTACTTTAGTCCTCGACATGGAATTGAGTACTTTATACCAGTTCTGTTACGGAAAACAATATTGTATCGTAATTGATTTCGCTATACTATATGGCTCCTAATTTCAAAATTTCATGTCGGTATTTCCTTCTCGTATAGAACAACGTACATTCATAACTGTTTTTAGTTTTCTAACGTTGGTGAAAGCGCTGTTAAATATGAAGCACAGCATTCATATTTATGGAGGATTTTCTATGTATTTTTTATTATTTCTATCAACAAATTTTCGGTATTAATTATTAATTCGTTTTGAGTTCCAATATTATATACTTAAAATAAAGGAACTTACAGTCGTGTTTGCACAATATCCTTAACCCGCATAGTGCAGCGAATTAATGAGAAAGTAATTAAATCTTCTTTTAAATGTAGCTCACGTGCGAGGAAATGCCACAGAGAAATTTTCAGACGATTGATTTCCTAACGTTTACATAACCAGCTCACCAAAGACGTTCATATCTCGCAAACCTGTGCAGTATTATTCCAGTGTTTGATTAAAAAGGTGCAGACAGCCATTTTTATTGGACGCTGCATGCTGAGCAAGTCTTTGCCTGGTTGCCTTGGAGGTCCCAGATCCAGTTACAATAAAAAAAATTATTCTTTCATTAATTTTACTTTCGGCATGGCCTCGTTATTCGCAAATACATATCATAAAATTTTCCTATAAGTTTCACACTGTATTAAGTACAGCTACAGTTGCCAAAACAAGACGTTCTGCGCACCGATAAGGTTAAAGGATACATATTTCGTAATTTCTTTCTTGGTGTGTACTAAAAATTTATACACACGTTTCCAGTGACAGTCGGACACATCACCGCAAGATGTGAACACTCTCGGTAAGCCTCCACCGTTTCTATGTACGAATGCCCTTGCCTGTATATTCAGTTAACCTAAACATCGCCGCGAAGGCGTTTTATATTAATGTTCCCCTTCACTCTAGAGACGCTCGCTTGCTGGAGCTGGCCCGTTGCTTGGCAACGTGCCTGATCTACACAGCTGGCCGGTGCAGTCCAAATGCCGCCCGCCAATAACATGGACGCATATACGTTGCAATGTTGCTCTCAAGCGAACAGTTTGTGAGATATATGTATCCAGTCTTCTGAAGTATATCCCACCTTATTACTTATTTGCACAAAATGAAAAATTGACATTGCCAACATGCTCAGTGAATTGCATCCATTCTTTGAAGACGAGAGACTCAGAGAATGTTACAAATGTAATATAACCAATACAATGGCTACCTTAACTCAGTTTTACACCACATTTAAAGAAATCAGTTAAGAACGCCTTCAGTTTCAAAATTACCCTTTAAAAAAGATTTTCTAACATTCTGCAAATTCTGTTGTATCATTAGGAGAAAATCACTAACTTTTATTGCATATAGTTAAAGCAAAACAATTATATTTCGTTGACTCTAAGAGAGCTTATGCAAATCTAAAAGAGCTACAGCTGTAAAACATTCATTACTAGGCTTCACAGTCGATGTGTTGAAATACGATTAGGAACATTCCGCAAAATACTAAAACATTGTTACATATGTTTCCGCTCCTTTAACCAATGTTACAAGTTGACGGCAGAAGTGGCCCAAACTACACAAAACAAAATCAAGACAGATGGAAGTACTTATCATGGTGTCAGTGACATGCGGAAAAATTAAATAGTTCCAAATGTGCGGTGAATTGTGAGGTCTAGGGAACAGTTCACTTAAATTGCGAGTAATTCAACACAATGTCCACGAACAGAGCGGTCAACGTAACATTAATTAATAGGTTGCGCGTAACGTTGTAGTTATTGTACCTGAAATTATTTATTTGCTGTCTTCTGAATTAAACATTTACCATAATTTTTGTTATGAAGAATATCTCTTTGGGTAAACTGCGGTTTTTTTTTTCACTGTGTAGTAATAAAACCTTGCATCAACGGTGATGTCTGTTTTTTGTGTGCGCAAGTTCTAGAAGACCACGAGAGTGCTAAGGCGCTCTCATGTGCTCCCATCACATGTTACATCAAATCTACGTGCCAGACACTAAATTGGCATACCGCACTCCATAGGAAGCACGTCGCCCCGTTGTTTACAGTGGCGGCACTGTTCTTTTAAGGGGCAATGACCAATACATAATTGTGCGGCATGTCACTATGCTACTTGAAATCTCGAGTAACGTATTTTTCGTGCAAAAAGTTGTGACATGGCAAACGCACGTAACCCGGTTCGTCTCTGAACTTGCATGAACTAAACTGCATCGAGTGCAGAGCATTAAAAAAGTGCTACACATTAATTTGACACTGAGTGTAATCTGGTCACTCAATCGTCGCCGTGCTGCATGTAGCAAGGAGAAAGACTCCGCTAGTCGTAAAATCATTTTGAGACGGTTCCGGTGGATTGGCTTCGCCCTTCTGCTGCTCATGAATTCTGCGACGCGCTTCAGGGGAGTGTGAGCCGTGGCTCACTTTCCGTGAGTTCGTAATGGATGCTACTTCTTACTATCATGGTAGGCGTTTCTATACACCATATGTGTTTAAGTTTCACCGCGACACCGTATACTAAGGTATGCTGTCTGTTATTTTAATATTACTTTTGTGGCAGAGATATCTATCAGCATGTTGTCCGTTATTCCGTCGTATGTAAAATTAACACTTTCAGGGGCCTCATAACTTTATTCATGCGTCGGTCAGATGAAACTATGAAATTATTAGGAACGTAATTATTGTACAAAGCTGCTTATTTTTACACTTCGATGCATTACAAAATACAGAAAACCTGACAAATATTTGAGTTAATACAAAAGGTTACCTAACAATTTTTGTCCGACGTTAATGTATGGAACTACTTTCCCCTCCATCGTTACCAACTTTAATGTACAGATGTCACTCATTGCGCCCGTTAAAATATATGCAAGTTGTTGCAGTGACTTTTTTCTACGGTTGATTTAAAAAGTGCTCACTTTATCGTGAACAGCCTGTAGTCATTACCATGTTTTGCACGTTGATATTCAATTATGTGTTTGCCATTAATTTGCATTTTTCGTATTAGATCTGAGTAGAACACGTTTAATGCTGAAATGTACAGGACAGCCGGCAGGTATACATCGCCTTCCTTAGGCGCTATTTTCCATTATTACTCTCATAGTACTTCACGTTTGTTCTTGTTCATTTTTGAGCTTTTTTGATAACGACGCGCACTAAGCCATACGTCTCTGAGTATTGTTTTAACTATAAATAGTTTATTCTCATTTTTATACTGCGACCCTTGTGTGCATCGTACTGTTACACCCCGATCAGTTAAGGACAAATCAGGAGGCAGGGGGTTGCTTTCTTTACACCATAATTAAGACTGTCACATTTTCCGTCACTTACACATTTACAGTCAGGACCTAATCCTGTTTAAGTATACTGGAAACATTTATATTAATTCTTGATGAGGGGATGTATGTGATTTAATTTTTATGTTAATGTACTGTATTTTCCCCATAGTATTTGACGGCCCCACACATCTACCCTCCCAAGAAAATAAAAAAAGGAAATATATATTGTTGATTGAGCTATCAGTACAGTATATCCATCACTGAGTTTTATTTTTAGGGTTTAAAAAGGATTTTGTAAACTGATTAATTACAATAATGATCCTTTACTGGTACTTTCTTTACCTTCACGCATTGATACACTTCGCTGTGTTTTCCGTTTGTGCAGGTCATAATTATTAACATAATAGTGTAATTTGACTTTACAGAGCTACTGTGAAAAATAAATTGTCCAAAATATTTTATATTTTAAAATATGTCTGATATAAATGTATATAAGAAAGGGCAATTTTTCTTTGGTCATGAAACATATTAAAAGTTAATATATTTAGACAGACGAGAAGTAAAAATGTTGAGGTAATTACAAGAAAAAATCCTTAATGGTTCTCTGGCCAAAGTTTGGTGGCCTACAGAATTCGTAAGGTTTTTAATGTTTATGGTGAGGGAAGTTAGAAAAGAAAGTGAGTGCAAAATGCACAGTGTCCAAGTTGTTGGGTCCCAACACTGAACAGCAAGTTCCCCTAAAATTGTTTCAATCACTGGGATTTTAACTATCGATAACACAGTGTTTTTGAATATATATATATATATTTTTTTTTTCTATATTTATGCTTGGTTAACACCATCTGATCGAACTTTATGCAAACTGGACACAGTACGTTAGGAAAATCAATTAACTATGAAAACCTATATCTACTTAAAAAAATCTTCAAAGCTGGTCTATAAACACGGTTTTTCCCCTTTCTACCTCGTATTTAGTTTTCCAATGCAGGTGATATTCGCGAGATACTGAAGAAATTATATGTGTTATTTGTTCTGTGTGTTTACCACATAACTAATTAAAAAGACGCACATATCTGAACTTTAAGCCACACTTTATAAGCTATAAGCGTTTGAATCCATCCAAACGACGTGTCTATAATCGAACAACAGTAGAATATTTCGCTGCTGTTATGTGTATGTTAGCAGATATCTGTATAAAGATGCCCATACACAATCAGTTACTGCATGAAGACTACTGTACGTCAAAGCGTGTCATCCTGAAAGTACCAGGAATTGGCCATATACGTGTTACGTCAGGAGGGCCTATAGACCGCAATAAGTGCTAGGATTTTCTGCAGAGAGGTTGTCATATTATGGTGGGTTCACACTACAAAATTATTAAATATGATCACAGCAGTTCAAAACCCGTAACATATTTTATTACAATAATATCAGCAGGTACAGTAACAACCAAAAGTGAACTCAATTGTAATGAACACTTGATCAATCATTCTTTCAAGTCAGCCAAACTGTTCCATTATTAATAACCTTATTATTATTGTAAGCACTCTTGTCTTGCTTATATCATTTAATTACAAACCTGCGGTAACTATGGCAGGACTCAAAATTAATTTACTAAATCTTATAGTATTTTTTAAGCCAAAAAAAAAAGTTTCATCGTTAATTATCATACTATGATTTATAGAACTCTAGACTTTCCAATACCAATAATTCCTAAGCTGCCTTTACAATGGAAGAATTCAAAATTCAATTGCTGTAATTTTTTCTATTCTCTACGATATAAAAACGAAATACATGGCCATTAGCATGCCAAAACAAACACAAAATGTAATTTAAAATACTTTTAAAACAAAAAGTAACACTGCACGAAGCACGCAAATCAAGTCGTCAAAGGCCGTGAAGCGGCGGAAAAACACCTTCAAGGGATTGTACTTTTGGCGAACCAAAAAACTTGGCCAAGCAAAAGCGACTACTACCACCAGCTAAAACAATATTTTCTTTAAAACTTGGAATACTTTTTTTGCAAACATTCAAGCTAACTATACCTTCATTACTGACTTATAAACCTTGGAAAGCTTAAAATTTAATAAGGCACGACCACGCGAATTCTCACTCAAACATTTCACGTAAAATTAGAGACATATACCTTTGAACCATACATTTAAAATTTAACCAAATATTATCTCCTAACGATGTGTCGGACAGTGAAACTGCGTAAACCTGATAGGAAAGGAAATGTTAAATGCGCCCACATCAATCCATACCATATCTGTCGGCTCAAACTGGCAGTGCAAAACCGGGAGACATTTTCAAACTTCACACTTTTAAATGGGTCATGTAAATGCAAATTAATTACCAAATCAACTTCCAGTAAGCAATTCCAAGTTGGACAATTAAGACTTCACTGCAAGGTGAATTAACCGCAACTAATGTTAATACTGGGCAATCAAAATCCCAATTCTGAAAGCATGTGAACGATGTTATTCCTAGCCCAGAATTACATTAGTTTCTTAACTGTTTACACAATTATTACTTTAACAATAGCTGTCAGTTGCCGAGCCCAACTTTTTGTCGCCGAAACATAGCGACCGGAAACACAGATGCCATTGTCCAAATGTCGTCAACCAGATCGAAGTCACCTATGTTAAGGTAGGAGGATAAGTAGGCTGACGAAAATCAGTGTTCGTCAGAGTTAACAAGCCAGGAGGGGTGCGCACTCGCAGGAGGGAGGGACACACAAGAGGTGGCAAGGAAGGAACGATTAAATATTAAAGTAAACATTGTACATCAAAATTATTAAACATCTTGATAAAATATAAGTCGATGAATGAGCAGTCCGAAGCACTGCCGGTACTGAAAGACAAAGTCCCAGTTCCCAGGTATGTCGAGATGTCCAAAGCGGAGGCAACACCGCTATTAATGCGGAGCGAAGCGCCTGGGAGTATTAGTTGGAAGAGGCGAGGGAGAAGCGTCCGCAGCTGCATGCAGCGGAGAACTTCATTCAGGAACACCACACTAAGAGAAACAAGGACGCGACTCACTCTCAGTTACATAATACACTGATACCAGGAGGAAAAATATTACCCACCGAAATCTAAAACGAAGGAAATGAAATAAAAATTTTCAGGTGCGAGATGTGAGCCTTTCTTTACTCACGCGTTGAACCAGGTACAGTTGACATGACCGTATTGGGAGCAAGATATTAAGAAATAACAAAAGGTCCAACATCTTTTGGCAAAAATTTGGATCTCATATCCTTTTCACTGTCGGCTAACTGAAATTTTTTACGTAAAACTTTTTCACCCATAACAAAGGGCGCAGGAACTCTATTTTAATCTAAGCGATCAGCAACATCGCGTTTAGCTAATTCAAGCAGGTGAGCGACATTGTCAAGAAGAGAGTCCGCTGAGTGGAATCCAGGGTGGGGGGAACAGGTACATTCCAAATGTTAAGTAAAGGATGGGTTTATTCACGGCTTAAAAAGGGTAAGGAAGGGGAAATCGCCGTGGAATTGTGAATAACGCTATTAAAACCAACAGTAATAAGATCAATATCCCTATCCCAAAGCGTATGATATCTATGATAGATAATGGTTAAGGTAGCCTAGATGTTCTTATAAAAGCATTCTACCTGGTTACTTTTAGGAAAATAAGGACTGGGGGTATAATAATTTATGGACCAATGGAAACACATGTTCTTGAAACAAACTGATTGAAAACAACGAGCATTGTCAGCTACAATTTTTGCAGGAGGAGCGCCAAAATATTTCCAAATTTGCTTTGAAATATCCTTAACTATTGTAGGAGCCTTCATATTACGAAGTGGAAGAAGAATAACAAATTTTTTAAGCGTATCTAGAACTATTTAAATGCAAACATTACCTTTACGTGAATGGACCAAAGGACCAAAAATATATAAATGAATTACTTGACAAGGACATTGGGGAACTTGAATAGTGACCTAGCCAAAATTAGTTTGAGGAGCCTGTTTACATCGATGACAGTCATGACAGGAGCACACCTACCGGATAACACCATCCTTCACAGAGGGCCAAGCATAATGAGAAATAATTTTCAAAAGAGTTTACTTTATTCCTAAATGACCACCAAACAAAGAGTCATGGACATATTTATATACTAAGGGCCACAGTTTCTCCGGAACAACAATTTTACGTGAGCACCCCGATTTATCTATAAAGTACAACAAATTATCTTGAACGACATATGGACACGAAATCCTAGCCGCTACATCTCCTTTCATTTGTTGACACCAAGGATCTTGATTTTGCGCTTCACGCAAATGTACAAAAAATTCTGGGGAGTCTGTATTAGATTTAATTCAGCAGGGGAGTCAGGTTCAACAGATTCAAATTCCGTTGAATCGAACATACTTGATAGGGCATCAGCTACACGTTTCTCAATTCCGCGAACATGATGGATTTAAAATTAAATCGCGATAAACGTAACACCGATCTATCTAATTTTCCGAGTTGGTGCGGGTGAGAAAGCACCCAACTCAATGCCTGATTTTCGGTGGAAAGATCGAATACTGCATGTTCTATATAAGTAGCAAAACGTCCGATGCCGAACAAACAAGCAACGGTTTCCTTGTTGCGCATCCTTAAATAACGCTCGTGCTAAGAAAGTGAACGACTATCCAAGGCCACTGGGGCAATACAGCTCCCCCCCCCCCCCCCAACAGCCCACAGGCGATAGAAGACGCGTCCAGGGGAAAGGCAAGATCGGCCGACCAGTTTCGTCAGCTATTGCGCATGACGTCACCAGGCAGCCAGCGCGCCTGGCGAAGTCCTCGTCGCGTTGTCCGTTTGCATTTGAGAGTTCGGCTTCGCTTGTCAATGTGGCTGCAATAATCATTCAAATCAAACTAGATTTTCAGGTTTTGTCCAAAATTGTACGGGAATTCATATAATATTCGCCAAACTATTTTATGTGATGCACTACATCAGCTAAAAATTAAAAGAAATCACAATTTATTTTGCTTGATTAACGATTTTGCAG